>JACTNZ010000031.1:0-383499 GCA_018127125.1 Rhododendron griersonianum | reverse complement strand
GTTTGACGCAAACCAATGCCTGTATCCAGACGAATTTCAAGCATGGCAGGTCAATTGAGAGAGAGAGAGAGAGAGAGAGAGAGAGAGAGAGAGAGAGAGAGAGAGAGTGTGTGGTGTGCACTGCGATTGATGATGGTCGTCAATGGTGTTTGGGGCAAAATTAGGGTTTTGGTGGAGGTGGGTCGCGTCCGATTTGGGGGAGAGGGAAAGAAATGGGTCTGTGTTGCAGAGGGGGAGAGAAGGGAGTTGCAAATGCTTTTTTTTTTAATTTTGCTGATGCAGACGTGGGGCCCACTGCCACGTCAGCGTAATGGGTTGGGTCGTGCTCCCGTTTCCTGCTCCCTAGACTTTTGGGCTGGAATATACTCCCTCCGTCCCATATTGCTCGTCCTTTTCCACTATTTGGGACCTCTCAAAAAATTATCCATATTTTTCAATTTGTAATACTTTTTATATGTGATATGGATCTTGTTTGATAGATCTCAATTAGTATTATAATATGATATTTTTGAAATTATATAAAACACTATAGATTGTGAGATAGATAATTTTTTACGTGGCACGACTGCTCAAAAAGGACCAGAAATTTGGGACAGGGGGAGTATGTTATTTTTGCGGTGGACAAAAGTGTGGTGAGCCTAGCTTTACTGTATTATGTGAACAAAACGAGATTAAATTCTATCCAGATGAACTGGAAAAGGAGGGTTTTCTGCCACCCCCATGGGCCCCCTCTTGTATTTTTTTGAGTAATCCAAATCGTGCATCTTGTAGGGCATGTAAAATAATGTATCCACGCAAAAAATCAACTTGTCCGGACATTGATAGGTATATCAAAAGTTGAGTTTTTAGACAAAAAAATGAACGGCTGTGGACAAAAAAAAGTTGACAGATCCCGGCCGTCCATTTTTTCTTCTAGAACTCAACTTTTGACATACCTATCGATGTCTAGACAAGCTGATTTTTTTTTGCGTAGATACATTATTTTCAATCATGCTATCCTGAATAAAAAGTTAGATGATTGGATCGAGCACTTATAGGTACCAGATTGTGCTGATTTTTGGCGGGGACCCTTGAAAAAATGTTTTACATTTAATGAACGGGTCGGATCATTTGTGTGGGACCTGAAGCGGCCCCACGTCACAATCTGTGCACGATTTGTTCACAAAAAATCTATGTGAGTATCATTTCTGCTTTATTTTACTGGCCCTACAAAATGCACGGTTTGGATTACCCAAAAAAATGCGCGAAGGGGGCCCACGTGGGTGCTCGGCTCATCCAGACAGAACTCTCTCTCAATTGTGACATATTCTTCTCTCTCTCGCTCTCGTTCTGTTCAAATTCCATGTCTCTGTGATTACCTTGATACCAGTTTTTCAAAAGTGTACCCATTTCCTCCCTTCATTGTTCAGCCGCTGTGTGTCGTTACAGTGTGTTGACACCCCGTTTGGTAGTCCGTAACGCTTAGGCCTCCCGCCAAGCGGCCGCCCAATGATGAGAATGTTGCTTTCGATTATGATTATCCTAGAGAAGTAATCTTGATGCATTGATGTTCGGAGATAGCCTTTCGCCGTTTCTTTCAAAATGTTTTTATCAAAATTCCATACTTTCTTTTAAATAGTGTTGCGTTCCATTTTAAATATTCTTTTGAATAATGTTGAGTGTTTTTAATCCATAAAACAATTCATTTTTAGCCCATAGAAGTCTTATTTTTAGCTCAAATCGTCGCTGTTTTTGACCCAAAAATCACTCCGAAATGCATCGGAACGGACCCCCAAGCTTGGAGCCCATAAACATGGGCCAAGGCCGGGCCGGCCTTTGTGTGGTGCCACGGCGCCGTTTTGTTGTTTTTTCTCGATTTTTGCATTTTTTTGTGTTTTCTGCAGTCCCACATCAAAAACTTAGCGTTTTTCGTCCGCGAATTCACCCTATTTAAACCCCTTACCTCCATAGGTTTCAAATCGTTCAGAACCTTTGTTCAAAAAATCATTTTCGCTTGAGAGCAGGCCAAGGTCTATTGGCTAGTACTCAAGTATAGTAGTCTTCTCTACGCTGTTAGGCTACCAAAGGCATCTTGCATCAAGGTTGCTCCCCTACGGGCAATCATATTCAATTCCTGCTCAGTTCCTGAGGGCGGTCTGCTTGGCCTTGTGGAGTCCAGGTATGTCGTTCTTTTTTATTTTCTTTATTGTTTAATCTAGTTTAGCTACTAGTTAATTATTGCTTAGTTTAATTAACTAGTCGCATGTTTAGGGTTTATTTTATGTTCTTGTCTTGCTTAGTTCATGCAAGTTTAGGCTTTTCAATTCGTTTTAATATCGTATGCTAGCGTAGTTTTTGTTCATGCATGATAATCTAGGGTTTAGATAGATTGTGTGTAATGACCGTTTTGCCCTTCATACATGTTTAGTCGTAGTACTTCATGTTTAGTTCTCCATACAAATTACCCTGCTGTTACTCTGTCTGTATGATCACTCGCACATGCATCCACGTTGTCGTTACTCTGCTCGCATGCATATTTACCATTTTACCCCAGTCGTTATGCTGTCCGCATGCATATTGATATTTTAGTCTATGCTGTCCGTATACCCTTGTGCATATCATCTGTTTTACAGTCGTTATGTTGCCAGTTTCACCCTAGCATGTCAAATTACCGTTTTACCCCTACTGTTGCATATTAGCATGATGTTCGTTTAATTAGCTGTTTTGCCTTCATGGTTCATCCATGAGTAGCCTGTCGATGCATGTGGTTTCCTAGCTAATCGGGTAACTTTCCTAATTTGACCCTGTTTCCTAATTTGACCCGGTTTCCTAATCCGGGCGGGTTTCCTAATTTGGAAAGTTTCCTAATCCGGTCAGTTTCCCAGTTTTAGCTAGTTTCCTAATTCGTTCATGTTGCATGTTAGTTCAATTCAGTTCAATCATATCATGCATGTTTCCTATTTCTATTTAGTTGCATGTCTAGTTTAATATCACATGTTGCATGCACCCATTTAATTCAAGCCTTTGCTATGCTCGTTAGCTTTAGGGTAACTTCCCCTGGAAGTAAGGACCCTTCCAGCATTCGCAACGGCAGATTAATCTTTCTTGTGTGCTAGTTTAGATCTAGGGACCGTATGAGGACCTAAGGATGGCTGTTGATCATCACCTGTGGATACAGGATGATAATGGGCTGTTCATCTCTAGGCCCTCATCCATAAGTTGTATGCTTTTGTTTTCTTTTTTGTGTGCTGCATTCGACGGAGGTAGTTTTTCAAATGATTTTTCCCTCTTGCAAAAGACTCCTTTTTCAAAAACGTGTTTACTAAAACCTACCTATCCGTTTGCTTGAGTCTCGTGCATTTAGGATAGAGATGATTTGAACCAATGGTGATGAGTGGAGGTCAATCGTCAGATTGGGCAGAGTGGGTGCCTAAGACCTTCCCATTCAGTACCTTAGCCTCCGGACCCGTCTATGGTGATGCTAGGATCAAGCCTTTCCATAAGAGTCATTCATGGTTCTTGGACCTAAACCAAGTGGCGACTCTGAGTTTTGTCGAGTACTTGTTTAATTGCAAGTATTTGACAGTGTTTTGTGCTAGTCATCATGTTTTTAGTAAAGTCTACCCACATGTGCTCAGTCACGTGAGCGCCGGATGCCCACCCTTCGGGCGGCTCGCTCACACAGCGGCTGTTGCTAGGCAAAGGTTTTGTGGTCAAATTTGTTGATGCAAAACAACTAAAGATGATGTTCAGATGACGACCTAGTTCTTCAATCTGTGAGTATTCAAGTGAATTGGGGTTTGAAAAATTCTATTTTTTCAATTGGTTATATATATTTTTTTTTAATGTTTAAGGCCAGAATCAAGGCTCATTGATCAACTTACAAATAGTTATTTGTTTGGCAGGTTGCTTTGCCCATCCCCTGCTTTGCCCATCCCCTGCTTTGCGCAACACATCTGCTCGTTGCGTTGTTCATATGTTTTCAAGGTACATGCTATCTTTAGATGGTGTTCAAAATTTTATTTTCAAGTGAAGTGACATTATGATGTGAAGAACCCATTTGAAAGCGATGAGAACATGTTTCAGTCAAGTTTTAGGTTGTTTATTAGAGATGAAATTTGAAATATGGATGGACCATGCTGAATAAAACCACAGTTGATGCCGTCTCTAGATTGTTCATGGGCATACGATTTTTGTTATGCGTAACCTTTTATGTTCTTTTCACGCAAGATACCTCACTACTTGGATGGATTATTTTCTTTTATTTTTATTTTTCACATTGACGAACTCAAATCAGTTCGTATGTATAGCATGTGGAATAACTGAGTACAGATGATACAAGTAGTATGTATAATGACATTGAAGGCACACTAGCCTAGCCTAGTAAATGTGCCTAATATGACGTATTAAGGCATATAATAACTCATGGAGACATACTCAGAATTAGTTTTAAACATGATAAAATGCCATCGAAGGCATGTTATTTGAGAAAACATGATGAAAGTAAGGTTCATGGATTACTAGCTAGGACTTATATGTCGTAAATTTGATGACATACAGCTAGCCTGGTAAACATGCTCAAAATACCATAGAAAACATCCTCAAATTAAAACCAGCAGCATTGAGCCACTTGACATCCCAGTAGTTGACATCATTTTATGAAATCCCAAATTAAGACAATTAGCTCAAAAAAAAAGAAGAGCACAAATCTATGGCGAATTGTAGAAACACAAATCCATCCACCACGAAGAGGTTAAGCCAAACTGGTGCAATTCAAAGCTGACTTTATACTCCGCACGGTAGAGCTAATAAGAGCATGGACACTGGCCACCATCTCCATGCTCACGTGCTTCGGAGAAGAGGCATCACAATCCTGTATCTGGAAAACTATGGTGAGAAGCGAACCTTCAGGGTTTGTAGTGGTGCTAGTAGATGCACCAGTTGTGGTGCCTGGATGGCCATCACTGGATATTACGAACCCTGATGGAACTAGCGGTATGTAGGAAGAGTCTCGTCCATTCACTGCCATGTCTAAGGATGCTATGTCGACAGGGGCATAGGCTACTGTTGCTCCCAAATGATCGATACTGCTCTCTTGAAGCACCAGGATATTGTTCCCAGAGGAAATAACAGGCTGCTTGAGACAAGCAATTTCAGTTAACTTCCTTAGACTGATTCTAATTAGGATCAATTTTTTGTTCTTGCACAAGAATAGTGAGGAGCATGAAGCCTAGCATAATTAACCAAGATTTGCATGTTACATGAACTTGGACTATTACTTCTTGCATTCTTGTTGTCGAATACGTGCTTAGAATGATAGATTACAAAAGAACTTTTAAGTCTTGTCTAGGATGTATGACATGAGTAATTTTCACACTATCAGTGATTATGGCGGGTGTTTTAGTTTCGAAGAGAGGACTGCGAAAAAGGCCAGTTATTCTGCATAAGTGATTTTTGGATAAAAATTCTCTTTATATAGCATTACCATTTCTTTTAGTTGAGCATCATGGCTAGAGTTGTTTTCTTCTTGTGTGAAAAGATAGTTTTGGATTTTTTCAAGCAACCAAACAACTCTAGCAGTTGATGTTCCAAGAATCCAAGAAAGGTTGTTTCTTAAATCCTTTTGTCATTTCTAACATGACTAAAATCAATGTATATAGAATGTAGAAAATCTCTCTCTCTCTCTCTCTCGTGGTTTTCCACATACTCCCTTCTGTAACTAAAGGAGAACTCTATAAAAGCTTACCTGGATGATAGATATGCGATTTCCTGTATGATCTCCGTATGACATTTTTGCAATCTCTTGGAACGAAATCCCTTTAGCGAGAATGTCCCACTGGTAAACAATGAAAGGAGTCCAACTAGTTAATGCTCATCAAGGATGACATTTGTGGCAAGTAGTATATGTAACATTCAATAAAAAAAAATAGTTGGAATGTTTGCGTACCTGAGCTCTCATTTTTTCGTCTCTTAAAAATTCAAAGACAGATGGACATGAAAGTGGTAGCCAAATGGAGGTAGCGGCATTGACAATCAAGCCATCAGTTTGGCCTCCTACGGTGCTTGTGAAAACGGAGGATCGGATTTCAATGTTCTTGTTTTCAGGGAGATGAGGTATGTCCAGTTTATTTTTCATCCCTAAGTTTGCACACAAATTCTTGACCATCCTGTGTGAAAGGGTCATTATGCTTCTTCTACCTTCATGCGAATAGATTACTTTTGAAAAAAAACATCATCAGAAACCCCACATGACATATAAAGTAAAAAAAACCCCAGAGAAAATGATATGGATAGAAACAAATCATTGCATGATTAGAAGAAATTAAAAGTTGATGGTAAGATTACCCTCTCCAAGATCATGACTTTCTATCATATTGGAATAAAATCTTTCACACATTCTTTGAAGAGTGAGAAGCCATCTCTCTGCTCCGTATGCCAGACTGGAAGATATGAAATCTCTATAAAGTTGATGAGTTAGGGCCTTGTCATTGACTTCAACATGGTCCACCCAAGTGATCTAGCAAATAAAGGAATGCGGCTCCTATTAAAGTTAATGTAGTAGTACGTAAGGATTTAAATAGCGATATCGGGACCCGTGACGGTAGCGGTTCTAGGGTAACGGTACCAGGAGTATATTTAAATAGCAGTATCGAGACCCGTGACAATAGCGGTCCTAGTGTAATGGTACTAGGAGTATCCAACGATACATCACACGAATCAGTTGTAGCGTTTTTCAATTTTTTAAAATCACTTTTACAAAAGAAGTAATTTTAGAGTTCCTAAATCAATTGTACCAGTAAGCTATCAACCGTAATGGCTGTGAACTGGTATGTGAATTGGAAGCGAACCGATACATAAGGGGAACCGGCCGATATGCTTGCGATGCATCTCACTGTTATGTCGAGGTTTAACGGTAGCAGAAAGCGTAAAAACCGATATGCCATGTAACAACTTATATTTAAAACCTTGAGTAATAGGGAAGGTAGCAATATTTTTATTCTTGCAAACTTTTTATTTTGAAACATGTGGAAGTGCATAACGGTGGTTAAATGAGACACATAATATGATAATATTACGTTAGTAATGGTGGAATTACTGACACTACCAAAAAAGTTGAATCTGTTAAACGCCCTTTGCTTGGTGAATTGCAAATGTTGTTGCCAAAATTACATCCACATCCACAACCACGAACACTATTGGAATTATATTGTCGCTAAGGGCCATACTATAACTGTCATTGCCAAAGTTGTTTGGCTGTTCATATTAATTAGTGAGCATTGCGCTTGTGTTCTATTTTTGGAGTCATATAAAGTATGACATGAACAAGCTTTTGGGTAGATGTTCCTCGCAAAATATGGCAAAAAAAAAAAAAATGATTCGTATGTTATTTTGCATGACTAAGGACTATGTTAGAAAAGCTTAGCCCATGAAGTCTCCTTAAAACCCAGGTATTAAGGGGAGGGAAGCTAGGGCCTTATAACCAGCATAGAGGGGGCATGTCCATGCGATGTGGGGCACAATCCAACAGACTATGCTAGACGTTGTATTTAAGTTCCTATGGGTTTAGTTCTTCTCTAGTATCATCATATTCAATAAAAACTAGTTGCCCATGATTGTAACACCTCCATTAAAAAATAGGATTTAGGGTACTTCATCAAGTCAACAAAGTATGGTAAGTAGTCATTCTTCTCTACAGCTACTTAAAGAAAGCCCAGATATTGATTGATTGTTTAGTTCGTATTTGGTAAATTAAGTTACTAACATCGAGTAAAACCTTCCTTATTGTGTTATAAATATAGCTTGTGAATCGTGATAGTTCTAAATATGATCTCCATAACTTACTTTTCAACAATATAATTTGCAAATGTAACAACATTATTAAATAGAGAAATCCTCACCATTGAGCACCCATTTGACAAGTCTCTCACTATGCACCCAGAAGGTAGCCTCCAAGAGTGGGAATGGCAGTCCCTTTCTCGGCTTCCATGGAAGATGTCATATGATACCTCTACTATCATCCATTCACCTTCACCGATTTGATGACAATAGCGAAGGAAGTAGAAATCTCGAGGTGCCACAAAAGGCGAAAGTATATGCATTTGTTCATATTCCTGCATGAAAATCTTAAAACTAAATTAACTATACTTGAGTGAAGTTCGTTGTATAGGAAATGGATTGAATAATTTTTGGCTATCAACCAGATGGAATGAACCAGTAGGGTTTCCTGGTGTTCGAGCTGTAATTTCTTGAAGTGTCGTTGCCTTTGTGATGATTGTCGGAAAAATATCCTGCCTTTTAGTCTGCAGAATTTGGTTGGCAGTTAATGGGATGTGCCAATAAAGATATGCTAAATAGGGTCATACGTTTAAAGTAGGCACAGTTGGGTAATTATATAGACTAACCGAATCAAGTAACATTTCAACCAACTGTGTTGCATTCATTCTGACAAGACCCTTCACTTTTGACGACTCAAATCTCACACGTGAACTTTTGAGATGATTAATCCTTGTGAAGGTCTTTTCATAGTTCTTGCAGTGAATTACATATCTCTGGTTTGTGGGATCTTTTATCCACAACGATTCACTGACCAAGAGTGTTGACAATTCATTAGCAGCTTTTGCAATAGTCAAAGCCATGTGTGACATGTTAGAGTGTTCGAGCTGCTTTTCCCGGTAGAGTTGTATGTGATCATTATGGTTTGTTGAGTCAAGGTCTTGATGAAGTGAAATACCTCATATCCTTTGTCCCATAAAATTTTCTTGTGGATCCGATGATGACCCAGGGGATTGGGGTAGTGAAAAGCGTTTTGAAGCCGAAATACCCATGGAGTTGAGGAGGTTGCTTAGTCGTTCATACTGCAAAATATGGTAGAGTAAAACGTGTTGGCAACATGTGTGAAGGATAACTCGACATCATAACTAAAGAATTGGCTCAAATAAAATAATGTTCAATAGCAGAGAGAGAGGGAGGGAGGGAGATCTGACCTTGTCAATTAACTAAGACTTTTCTATCTGTAGTAGTTCTAGAATGTGGTCGCTCACTTCGTTGCTAATACCTTTACATCTAGAGCAAAACTCATCCTTTAGCATCTCTCTAGTCTCAAAGTTCTCCATTTTTAGCCTTTCGTTCTCTTCCCGAAGAGCGTTGCCTTCTTCTCTCGCATTTTGTGCCTGAAATATACCGAGATCCGTTAGTAAATAAATTGATAAAGCAGCTAACATTTGCCCCAAAGAGGAATGTGGAAACCAAAAAGAAAAAGAACCTTCACTAGAGTCCTCTTATTTTGAAACCAAAACTTGATCTGTGTGGGGGTAAGTCCCAGTTTCTTTCCTAATTGATGTCGATGTCTTTCAGTTGGATGTTGACACTCCTCAAAAAATCTTCAGCACGAACAAAGACAAAATCCATGTCAGTGTAGATTGACAAACAAACAGATAGTAGAGTATTCACAAATCAAGATTGATCCAAAAGATTGAAAGAAAGTTGTTACATTGGAGATAGAAAGAGAGAAATGGGACTAATCCATTCAAGCTAGAAATCATAAATCAATGTCTAAATCTAAAACAGTACATATGACTTTAGCATGCACACTCAAAGTCTGATTCAAGATTGATTAGAACAAAGAAGTTACATATGATGATCATATGATGATAGGAACGTTAACAACATGCCCTTATTCACTAAGAAATAAAAAAAACTCGATTAAAAGTGTAAGGATCAACATGAACAAGTGTTATAACACATTGTCCAATAGGCTGTAATAAGGGAACCAAATTAAGCTTCATTTATACACCAAATTAAAAATAAAAAGAAGGAAAATTGGAACCAATGTTCGCCTTACGCTTCAAGCCTTTGAGTTTGGTAAAATGTATGCCGATTGGGCGCATGCTTTCTTCCCATTGAAGAAATCAAGGATTCCTGCTTTCCTGCAACCATGATTGCAGCCATTTCCAGTCTTCTATCGGGATCTTTGCTCAGGTCCATGTAATCTGTATACAAAATGACTTGAAATAACTCGTATCCCTAATCACACACAATAAAATGTAGCGGAAATGAAAAAGGACTACACAGTCTTAGAGTAAATTCATAACAACTATGCATATACGAATGTATATATATATTTATAGAGAGAGAGAGAGAGGGAGCCTGGTTTTCTATTCTAATTAAGGGCAACAACCTGGTTTTGTGTGTCAAATATTTTTTGTGTTCTGGTTTATAACACACTCACCTAACCTTAGGAAAATCATAAAGTATATAGAAAAGGATCTAAGGAGTAGACCCGTACAAACAGGTAAGATCTTTGCTGAAAAGTAACTAATCCTATGAACTTTGGTGGACGATTCTCTCTTCTTAAATGAGTAGTAATCCACTCTTGGCCTGAATAGAGCCTGCTTGGCCACATCTTCATTGTGAGAAATGACCTGTCAAAAACTTTCATTACCCTTTTGGGATGTTTCGGATGTAAACTTCTCTAACCAAAAAGGGTAATGACTTTAATGAGAGATCACTTCAGGTCCACTTGTTTGCTCTCCTTAAAGATTGTCTTAGTTTCTTTTCTTTTCTTTGTTTTTATTTACTCAATACATTTATTTTGTTGTCAGAGGAAATCTACTTTAATGCTCTAAATCTCCTTTGGATTGTCTAAATAGGAGAGTGAGTTATGAAAAATAAAGTACTTAGAAGGTTTCATTATTTTTAATATGTGGGGCCAAATTTATAGTTTCTTATGTTGCATTGAATTTTCCTTGTCAAGTAGCTTCAGCTTTATTGGATGCTAATAGCCATAGAAGCTATAGTTTCCTACCATGGTAGATTTTTTCATATTCATATTTGGCAAGTGTTAGAATAATCAATTGCATTTAATAAGTGCTTTGATGCATAAGGGAACTTGTGTAAGAATTGCACACTTCTCCTTGTATGCTAGATTTTCTTGTATTCATTTTTGGCAAGTGTTAGAATAATCAATTGCATTTAATAAGTGTTTTGATGCATAAGGGAACTTATGTAAGAATTTCACACTTCTCCTTGTATGTTTGAAGAAATGTGAGGGCTATTCCATCGAAGTTTCCCTTGTGGAAAGAAATTGAAATGCCTAGGGGATTAAGAGTCTATTTGTACAATTGCTTAGCCACAACACCAAAACTCTCACTACCCTTTCTGCTTTAATTTTTTTATCTCAAAAAAAAAAAAAAAACCTCCAAAAGTCTCGAGGAAATCAACACCGTCTTCTTGAGGTATCCCTTAGCCACTAACCTAGCTTTCTGTTTAGCTATAGAACCATTTCAATTCCTTTTGAGGTTCAAAACAGACTTGCAACTTATGGCTACTCTTATGAAGCTGTAACAGCACAAGCGTCCATGTAGCTTTGTATTTATCATTCTTACTAGAGTCCCAATAAGAGATTGCAGTCGTTTCTTATAATTTGATGGCAAAATAAGTGAGGGAATGGTGACAACATAAAGACAATATAGATTTTCAGATTTTGAAATCCCAGCTTTAGACCTAGTAAGTATAGACTATGGAATGAGCATATGTTACATGGACTTTTCATTTGGGAAAGCACTCACATCAACACAATGTGGATGTGTTGTGGAATATGTCGAGACATGACAATTCAAGAATGGACACGCTTATCACCTGCAGGCTATGTGGACTGTTATAGCAAAGATTTCTTGTTTATTATCATTGCTTGGACAGTTATGACATGCATTAACTGCCGTGATTTCCTATTTTTTGGTTTGCATGTAAGGGAAGTCCAATAAGGCTTATGGGCTGACAACTTATTAAAGAGTTTGGGCTTTGGAGCTTTAAATGACTTATCCTTGTTTTTTGCCCAACAAATTTCATGCAGAAATACTTATTCACCAACTTCTTAACTCATGTTTATTTGGAAGATATATGGTTAAATATTAGTTAATGTATCCCTGAACCTGTATCATAGTTTGCACCCATATATGCGTATCCTCAATTTAGAGTTTTTACATTCCTGACCCCTAGATATACACCCACACGTGATACACCTCCGAGTCCATAGGTAACGTAGGAATGATCATTAAGTGGTTGGGTAAAATTGCAGGAAGGGAAGACAAAGGAGGAAGGTGTACTTTAATAGGTCCAATAGGAATAGAATTGGAAGGTGTGGAGGAAACATAAGTAGGAGTTCCAGAAGAAATTCAGGGATGGACCGAATGCTGTGACTTGTGAGGCATTAGGGTATTAAGGAGGATGAGGAGATACAGATAAAGTAGGCACAAAGAGGGAGAAAGTAATGGTGAGTCAGTGGCGGAATCAAGATCTTCATTTGTGAAGTGCTGAATTGACCGTGATTAAAAAAAATTCTGACATTCATACACCATCATTATTACATATTCTTTCCTCTGTATAGCACATCACATAATTGTTATTCTTTTCTTTTATCTACTAGAATACGCATAATTGGTTATGTTAATTACATGAAAATTTTAAGATAAATTTTCAAGGCGCAAGGTAACTTAATCTAAATTGAGGACCAATTTAACATACATAAGCCTTACTAAAATATAGAAATACAGGTGTAGGTGGGCAAAAACTGATGGTGCTTGTAATAGCACGCTGAACGCAATGGCCACTCGTGCCACTTGACCGGAATCCTAGCTTCTCATCGGAACCCTAATCTGCAAAACAGACAGGGGTGAGCGCACCTATGCCTCTCGCCGGCACAGGCCCTCCGATGCGTAAGTTAGTATCGCATACTGGGGAGAACCCTAATTAACAGTAGGAAAAATAATGTGATTGCAACGTATTGCGTACCTTTTGCCTCTAGGTTTACCTCGTTTATATAGACACTTGTTTGCTTGCTGCCCAAGCACCCTCGTTGCCCTAAGTTTCCTTATTTCGTATAGGAAACCCAGGCTATGTCGGGAATCGCTTCCAGAGGCCTTTTAGGACTCTTTTCCTTTACTGGCCAAACATCCTTCTTTCACTAGGAGATTCACGCAAATCTTCTATTTGCGGGATCCTAGTCTTTTTTGGAGTACAACTGTACTGGTACCTTCTAGATTATTCGTACCGCCTTATCACTTAAGGCTGCATTTACAGGAGTCCTTCCTCTGTTCGGCCCTCTCACTGCCGAGCAGAATGCTTGGATCAATGACTTCTCATATCATGGGTCCTTATCACTGATCACCGCTCTCATCGGCGGTGTGATCTGTTTCATTTAGTGTGTGGTCCCCGGTACCACGTGCTCGGGTACTAATTGCTCCCCAGCTTTACTCGTTGTTTCTACTCAAATGACAAGCAAAGCTCCTTAATGCTGAGCAAAATCTTGTTGCTTCCTCCATTTTATACCGTTCAAACTTAGAATTGGTGTAACCCTCTTAATTGGGCCAAGCCAAATGTTCCAGCTTTTCGAGTTATGCAGGCTTTTCCTGCAACCGCCTTTACACGCGGCGTGATCCGTACCGTTCGCATTTAATGTGAACGGACATTTACGTGGAACGAGACGCACAAACGGCGTCTGGGGTGACATTTCGCATACGCCACTCCACTCATTAGAGTATATATGGGATTTCGTCCCATTTTGAACCCCACTTCTTCTCTCTAGACTCGTTCTACAGAAAGGAGAGTGCACTTCCACCATTGGAGCACTGTTCATCAACCCCAAGCCACTCCTTTCTGCACCAGGTTCATCCAATCTCCGTTTCGTAAGTCATCGCTCCCCACTCCACTCTTATTTACAATTGCACTTCGTCGATTTTAGGGCTATTCATTCCTAGGGTTTTTGCTTTTCTCGTAGCTTTCATCCCCCTCTAAATTGCATCTTTTCGTGCTCAGAAAAAATGGGGAGGTTTAGGCAATTTTGTAACACCCCTCAAGCTATGGCTGATTTTCGGGCTCGTTATGACATACCAGACAACATAGCTACCACCCTTGCCCCTGAGAACGTTGTTCGTGAGTGTCTCGATAATGACACTCTTCATATTCCCGTCATCGCTGTCGTCGAGGGCAGTGTTAGGTTTCCTCTGGCCCCGTTGCTTCGCCAGGTCTTAGCCCATTATAGATTGTTCCCAATGCATGTCTCTGCTAACTTTTTCCGCGTTGTTATGGGTATAAACGCCCTTAACCACATGCTTGGTACATCCCTAGGCTTGTACGACATCCATCACTTGTACAATATTTCTAGGACAATGGATGCCCTCACGTATTATCTGAAAAGTTGGGATTCAAGGAAAAAACTCGTTCTTGAGCTTCCTGACTCTGCTCGGGGGGACGACAATGATTTCCTCATCGTCACAGGGAACTTCGAGCCCGGATGAGGACGGCAGGGTGGTAGGCTTTCATGCGCCGCACAGATTTGGCACACCACGTTAGTTCTTTACTCTTTATAGAATTTTTCGTATGCCGAGCAACCTTTGTTTATTGTTTTCTTAATTGATTGTTCTGTCATGTTTCCTTCTTTGCAGCTACAAACGTCAATGAGGGGAATGACATCATCACCCCTTTAGTTTACATGGCTGACATCAGTCGCACTTTAGCTTTTAACGGTCAGGGGACCCATCTTGCAGGCCGAGCAAGAGTTGCTCAAGTGCTTCTTAGCTATAGAGCTTCATACAGCGGGTTCATCGACCGCTGCACTCGTGCAGCTGACGATCAAAGGCCTCCAGCTTCCTCTATTTCGAATCCCGTTCAAGAGAGACACAGCTGGTCACGGACCCCTCCAATTCCCAACGAGCCCATTCTCCTCGCCGAAGAAACCTACACTTCATCTTCAAGAGGTTACTCTCCCTCGCCCCCTTTTCCCAGACAAGAGATGAACCAGCCGATCAACCTCAGCAGCTTGCTCTCCCTTCCTAGTCATGGTCGGGGTCGTGGTGCTGCTCGTGGCCGAGGCTCCAACCAAGGCTGCGAAGGTTCTCAAGGTCATGGCCGTCGGGCTGCTGCTCACTCCGACGTTCCTCCGGGCTTTTCCCCTGAAGAGATCGCTGTCGGTCATCGTGACAAGCGCCATCGCCCTGACCCTACTCCCACAGGTACTGACTTACCAGAGGGAAACCTTACTACTCATGGACCCACTGCTTCCATTCCGATTTGGGCCCCTCGGCTTTCTTATGGCAATCGCCCCGTTAATGTGAGAGATAATGCTGACGCTGAGGACACCGCTTTGGCCCTATCCCAGGCCTTCCTGTTGCCCGGGGACATGCAGAAGGAGGTTGAGTATTCCCCCGACAAGCTTCTTAGCTCCTTCATGGTCAACAGTGCCAAGGTACACTCCCCCTCTTCCGTTACTGATCCCTTCCTTTATCAGGAAATGCAAAATATGGTGGCCATGACCCAAAAGCTGGGCCAAGCTGAGCCCCAACGCGCAAAGCTTGCCAGTGAGAACGCAAAACTGCAACGCTCCATCACCAGGCTCGAAAGGGAAATGAACCAAGCTCGTACTGCTGCGGAGGACTTGAAGTCCAAATTGGATGGTACCGAAGATAGCCTCAACCAAGCCCTCACAGAACTCGAGACGAGCAAGGTCGAGTCCAAGTCCGCGTATCAATAGGGTTATAATGAAGGGATCAACACTACTACGGAGAACTACAAGGCCCAGATGCCCACAATTCAAGATGAAGTTTGGGCTGTTGCTTGGGCCGCGTGTTTGAAGAAGGCTGGTGTTTCGGAGACGTCCCCGCTCTGGGCCGAGAATGATCTACCGAGCACCATGGCTATGCCTGATGAGGATTTTGCTGAAGAAGAGGACAGCTTGGACGAGGAGCTAAACGCCGGACACCCCGCGCAATCTGTTGATGACACCGTGCAAGAAGGTGAAAATGTTCCCAGCCCTGGCCAAAAGGAAGCCAGTGGTGGAAACAATGCTGACAGCACTGACAACACTGTTGCGGAGGTCAATACTGTCCAGGCCACTCCTGCACCTATTCAAGACCTGACCCTGGAAGGATAGGTAAGAAAAAACATCTCGCATCCTAGAACATTACTCTACCAACTTACAAGTCCTGCATGACCATACCCTGCGTGGCACTAATACATTCTCAAACACATGTTTTTTAGCCCTTCATGGCATTTAACCCTATTTGGTGGCCCTTTGCGGCTTGGTAAATTTTCCTACATCCCTGCGAGGTCTTAACTTTTGTTTAAGCACTGTTCGTTGCTCCAACTTCACAGTTGTATTATGTATCCAAGTGTTTCATATTTGGTAGTATTGATATGTGTGGCATTCGTACCAAAGACATATATTGTAGGCTCATACGGAAATCCCCAAGCCGTGTTCATGCTTAGTCAATTTGAGGTAAATCTGTGCATATGCTCGTACGCTCTTAAGATTTCATAATTAGACAACTTCTGTGTGCCTAAGTAGTTTCAGTCGTTTACAACTCTGTGCATGTGTTCATATGCACCCAAGTTTTTCATACTTGGACCAAATCTAAGTTTCCCATACTTAGCCGATTTGGTTTGTTCGTATGCTTCTAAGTTTCCTCATACTTAGATAGTTTGTGCTTGTGTTCGTACACTTCTAAGTTTCCTCATACTTAGATAGTTTGTGCGTTTGTTCGTACGCTTCTAAGTTCTTCGGACTTAGAGATTTTGTGCATTTATTCATATGCACCCAAGTTTTTCACACTTGGACAAATCTAAGTTTCTCATACTTAGCCAATTTGTGCGTTTGTTCGTACGCGCCAGAGTATATGTGCCCATTCTTTGCTCCCCAATACGAAGGAAGAAAGAGCATTAGCGTATTCTAGCTTCGTATTCGTATAAACACAGGATAAAATCGAACCACGAAGAAAAAGATCAAAAATTCCTGAAAATTCATAATTCACTGCCAAAGTGGAATTTTATTCATTATTCTGAACTCAAGGGGGCGTTACACGTACCCCTTGCAACTACAAAATATATATATATAAAAAAAACAAGGGAATTGTATTCATAATTCCCACACAATCACGATTTCCATCCTAAAACAGAATGAAGATAACCTGAAGTCTTTTAAACAAAGAACTTCCTCAAATTGTGGACATTCCAAGGCCTTGGCACCAGGTTCCCATCCAGGTCTGCCAACCGATAAGCCCCTATGCCCACAATCTCAGTTACTCGATACGGGCCTTCCCAGTTGGCCCCCAACTTGCCCTCGTTCTTCACCTTGGTGTTACCGAGCACCTTTCATAGCACCAGGTCCCCAACACCGAACTCTCGTGGGTGAACATGTTTATTGTAGCTCTTCATGAACTGCTCCTGATAAGAGGCCAAATGCACCAAGGCCTACTTTCGTCGTTCCTCGGCAAGATCCAACTCAATTTCCAAGGCCCTGTCATTGCCCCCGCTTTCAATCAAAGCGGTCCTATTTGTCGGCAAACCAACCTCGAGTGGTATAACAACCTCTGTTCCATATGCCAATGAATAGGGGGTCTCTCCCGTAGACCTCCTAGGCGTGGTTCGGTGCTCCTATAGGACCAGTGGTAACTCATCGGGCCACTTGCCCTTTTTCTTGTCCAACCTCTTCTTGAAGAATGGTTTTGTTCGATGCCTCTGCCTGCCCATTGCTTTGAGGATAGGCTGGGGTGGAGTAGTAGTTTCTTATCCCATACTGGGAACATAAAGCTTTGAACTTCTTCTGGAATTGTGCCCCATTATCAGTGATCAAAGAGTAGGGGACCCCAAACCTTGTGATAATGCTTTTCCAGACAAACCTTTCCACCATAGGTTCCGTAATCTTGGCCAATGGCTCTGCCTCAATCCATTTTGTGAAATAGTCCATTGCAACCAACAGGAACTTTCTGTTCCTAGTTGCCTTGTGGAGTGGACCCACGATGTCCAGTCCCCACTGTGCAAATGGCCAAGGACTTGTTCAAGGCACCAGATCCTCGACTGGTGTTCGGATCGTGGGTGAGAACTTCTGGCACTTCTCACAAATCTTGACATACACCTCGCATCCTCTTGCATGTGCGGCTACCAGTACCCTTGGGTTATTGCTCGGTGGGCAATGGACCTACCCCCAGCATGGCTTCCGCATGTTCCCTCATGGATCTCGTGGAGGAATTTCTGCACCATCTCAGGGTGTACACAAAGCAAATACGGTCCTGTAAAGGACTTCCTATACAGTTTTCTTTCTGGGGACAGCCAAAACTGCGCGGATTTTGTCTTTATCTTATGAGCCTCCTTTTTGTCAGAGGGGAGTGTCCCATCTCGTAGGAACTCTAAAATTGGATCCATCTAACTTTGTCCTTGGTTCACGTCCAAGACCAACTCTACGCTTCTTCCAATGCTAGGCTCACTAAGGTAGTCCACCGCTACCCTTCTCTTGAACTCGGTTGGAACAGCTGCGGCCAACCAAGCCAATGAATATGCATGGGCATTCTGCCCAGAACTTATCTGCTCAACATAAACCTTTTTGAAAGTATCAAGTAGATCCTTGGCGGCCTCCACATAGGCTGCCATCTTTTCGTTCTGGGCCTCATATTCCCTGGACAATTGATTCACCACAAGCTGTGAATCACAGTATACCCTTATCCTTCTGACTTTTAGAGTCTTCGCACTCCTTAAGTCCACTAAGAGTGCTTCATATTCCGCCACATTGTTTGACGCGCTGAGGCTCAGCCGAACAGACAGCTCCAGCATTACTCCTTCAGGAGGAAAGAGCACAACCCCAATCCCTGATCTAGTATTACATGCTGAACCGTCCACGAACAACTTCCATTCCAGGGGGTCCTGTTCGGCTGGTGCTTCATTTTTCTCGGTGGGAAGCTCGAGTGCCTGCCCCTTTCTCGTAGGACGTAGGAGGCTGGGGAGCCACTGCAGGAGAGAACTCTGCAACAAAGTCGGCCAACACTTGTTCTTTAATCGCGGTGCGCAGCTGATAGTCAATATCGTATTGACTCAACTCTACCAACCACGTCGATATCCTTCCCGAGAAATCTGCTTTTCGTAGCAGTGACTTCAACGGGTATTCTGTGTATACCACTATCTTATGACTCTGGAAGTAATGCGGCAACTTCCTTGCCGTTGTCCTTAATGCCAGGACTAGCTTCTTTAGGGCCAGATATCTCATTTCTGCGTCCAATAATGTCTTGCTCACGTAGTAGACAGGGATTTATTCGGGCCCCTTATTCCTTAGCAATACTGCACTTACTATATGTTCAGAGACTGCTAAATACAAAATCAAAGACTCACCCAGTTCTGGAGTTGACAAAAGTGGTGTCGTTGCCAAGTACTTCTTTAAGTCTTGGAAGGCTTGCTCGCACTCTGCTCCCATTCATACCCTTCCCTCTTTTTTAGTAACTGGAAAAAGGGCCTGCACTTGTCACTTGACCGACTTATAAATCTGTTCAAGGCTGCCGCCATCCCAGTCAACCTTTGAACTTCTTTCGTGGTCCTTGGGCTTTGTAGCCTTTGTAAGGCTGTTATCTGATCGGGGTTCGCCTCTATCCCTCTTATGGTTACAAGGTGGCCCAAGAATTTTCCAGAACTAACTCCAAATGCGCACTTTGAGGCATTTGAGTTTTAACTTGTAGTTTCTCAGGATCTCAAATGCTTCTTTCAAATCGGCTATGTGGTTCTGTTTCTCTTTGCTTTTGACCACCATGTCGTCTATGTACACCTCCATTGTCTTGCTGAGCAACTTCTTGAGCATAATCGTTGCCAACCTCTTATTGTAATAAAGGAGGTCTTCTCCTGATCAGGCCCGAACATAGCAATCTGGTGATATCCCCGATATGCATCAAGGAAACTCATCCTTCCATAGCCTGCAGTTACATCAACCAACTGGTCTATCCTTGGTAGTGGAAAGCTGTCTTTAGGGCAAGCTTTGTTTAAGTCCGTGAAATCCACGCAGATACGCCACTTCCCATTCTTCTTTTTCACGACTATTGTGTTAGATAACCACTCTGGGTAGTAAACCTCACGTGTAGCCTTGGCTTCTAATAAATGATCGACCTCCTCAATGACAGCGTCTACGTGTTGTACGATCGATCTCCTCTTCTTCTGAATTACAGGATTATGTTGGGGATCCACATTCAAGTGGTGACAAATCACGTTTGCGTCTACCCCGAGCATCTCCTCGGGAACCCATGCAAACACATCTACGTGCTCCTTCAAGAACCCTACCAGTTCGGCTTTCTCGTCCTTTCCCAGTGTTTCTCCAATTAGAAAATACCTCTCTGGATCAGTCTCGTTGATTTGTACTTTCTTTAAACCTTCCACCACTTTCTCGGCAGGGTTACCTCCGACATCCTCGATGGTCGGTTGATCTGGAAACTCCACGGTCTGAACTAGGTGGGCTTTCGGGGCCTTCTTGATAATGGAGATAAGGCACTGCTATGCCACCTTCTGGTTGCCCCTGATTTTCTCAACTCCATTAGATCCAGGAAATTTCATTTCACCATTTAGTGATAAGTAGAGGAAACCGCCCTTATCTTGTGCAACCATGTTCTTCCTATAATCGCGTTATAGGAGGATGGAACATCTACCACTAGGAAGTCGGTTCGTAACACTATTGTTCCCGCCCGAACAGACAACGTTACTTTCCCTAATGGCCAAACTGCTCCCGCACCGAATCCTACCAGAGGGGTTATCAATTGTACCAGATCCGCCTGTGTCAGTCCTAGCTTTTTAAACGCATTGTAGTATAGAACTTCTGTACGACTTCCTGAGTCCACCAGGATTCTTTCAATGTCATACTCCCCAATTCGTAGGGTTATGACCAAGGCGTCCTTGTGCGGCACTTGGACTCCTCCCTGGTCCTCTTCTGTGAAGACTATGCCTTCGTCACATACTTTGCCTTCACGTCCTCTCTTCTTTCCCAGATGCATGACATGCTGGTCGTGCTTAACTTGCCTCTGGAGTAGCCTCACCTCATTTCTCGTATTTGGTGTGGCCAATCCATGTATCATGTGGATCACACCCTTTGGATTTTGCTCGTAATCCAACTCCATTACTCTCCTATTCTCTTTGGGTCCTTTCTGGATGAACTCCTTGAGATATCCTTGAGCCACTAGATCGTCAAGGTGTCTCTTGAACATCTCACAGTCCTCTGACATGTGACCCCAATCTTTATGGTAGCTACAGTGCTAACTCGTAGCTCACTTAGCATCCTTGTCTCCCTCCAATCTTGGGGGCCACTTGAAGTAGGGACGATTATTTATTCAATAAAGAATTCTATAGATTGGTTCCTTCCAGATCGTGGTTATTGAAAAAGAAAGACTTGGGATCAGGAGCTTGCCTATCCCTGTACGGCTTTTTCTTAGCCTGCCCATACTCCTTTCTTACCCTGTAGGTCTTGAGCTCTAGTTTGTCCGCCTTCCTCGCGGGCCCCTTTGCCTGTTCGGCTACAACTTTTCCATCCTTCCGGAGTATGTCATCCTCCATTCTGGCATGCTGTTCGATTCGCTCCATCAATTTTGCTAACGTGTCCACCGGACTCATGTTTAATGACCGACGCAACTCTCCCCAAACAGGCAATCCAGTTTTGAACGTTGGTATTGTATACTTCTCACTGCAACTTTCAATCTCATTGAAAGTTTCCCAGTACTTCTTTGCATAGTCCCTGACTGGCTCATTCTCTCTCTGCTTCATTGCGGAGAGGCTCTTAAAGGTTTTTGGTGCTCTTCTGCTCGTCAAAAACCAAGCAGTGAATTCTTCGGCTAACTGCCTCCATCCCCGTATAGAGTGCTGGCCCAGCTTATGGAACCAGGACAAAGCTACCTTCCCCAGACTCGATGGGAACATCTTACACATAATGGCGTCATCCCCATTGTGCATGAACATAGCTTGCTGGTAATGTTGTACGTGAGCTATGGGATCCGCACTTGTTTCATATAGAGCGAACGCGCCGTGCTTCACCCTGCTCGGCAACTTTGCTTCCTGCAACCTCCTTGCGAAGGGAGAGGCAGCTATGTTGCTGAGGGCTTTTCGTGCTGCTTCCCGTGCAGTCATGGTCTTGTCCTCTCGTCTTCTGGTATTGTGAGCTCCGTTCTTCTCCCAATCGGAATCAGGTCTCTCGTACCTGTTCCTATGGTGCTTCCTAGTCCCTCCTTCCTCGGGGGTGGGGCTCCTGCTCCTGCTCCTTCGTTTTCGTGAAGAAGCCCTCCTCCGCTCGGGGGTACGGCTTCTGCTTCTGCTCCTCCTTTTTTGTGAAGAAGCCCTTTTCTGTTTTGGGGTACGACTTCTACTCCTACTTCTTCTTCCTCGTGAAGAAGCCTTCCTATACTTCACTAGGGCTCGACTGTTCCCCCTGGAATTTCTTCGTGAAAGTCCAAAGTCTTCGGGGTGCTCCCGGATTCGCCTTATTTCCCGAATCTCATGCTCTCTTCGCTTGATTAAGCGCGCAAACTCCTCGATTTCCTGCCTCTTTTTATCGAGGATATCATCGCTGTTGTGAACACTTTTCGAGTGCGCAACAGATTCTTCCCTATGCTGGGATTTCTCCCTCCGTGTGGACCCTGTAGCCGTCCTTCCATCTTTGTTCTTAGAACTATCAGGAATGGTCAGTGGGTTCCCCTTGCTTGCTGTCTTCTTCCCGTATCCTGCTTCGGGCTTTCTCGGGGCGCCTGGCAGGGATTTGTATCCCCTCCATCTAGTAGGTTCTTTGGGTCGAGTGGTGTCTTTGGATCTTCTCCCACCATGGTCATTTTTCAAAGGGAACTCTTTCGTTTCCCACAGACGGCGCTAGTTGTAGGTGGGCAAAAACTGATGGTGCTTGTAATAGCACGCTGAATGCAACGGCCACTCGTGCCGCTTGACCGGAACCCTAGCTTCTCGTCGAAACCCTAATCTGCAAAACAGACAGGGGTGAGCACACCTATGCCTCTCGTCGGCATAGGCCCTCTGATGCCTAAGTTAGTATCGCGTACTGGGGAGAACCCTAATTAACAGTAGGAAAAATAATGTGATTGCAACGTATTGCATACCTTTTGCCTCTAGGTTTACCTCATTTATATAGACACTTGTTTGCTTGCTGCCCAAGCACCCTCATTGCCCTAGGTTTCCTTATTTCGTATAGGAAACCCAGGCTATGTCGGATTCTCGTTCCCTTATCGAATCGCTTCCAGAGGCCTTTGAGGACTCTTTTCCTTTACTGGCCGAACATCCTTCTTTCACTAGGGGATTCACGCAGATCCTCTATTCGCGGGATCCTAATCTTTTTTGGAGTACAACTGTACTGGTACCTTCTAGAATATTCGTACCGCCTTAATTACTTAAGGCTGCATTTACAGGAGTCCTTCCTCTGTTCGGCCCTCTCACTGCCGAGCAGAATGCTTGGACCAATGACTTCTCATATCATGGGTCCTTATCGCCGATCACCGCTCTCATCGGCGGTGCGATCCGTTTCATTTAGCGTGTGGTCCCCGGTACCACGTGCTCGGGTACTAATTGTGCTTGTTCGGGATTACCTCCCTACAACGGGGGTGGATGGCCTCGGCTATCTCCGCCTCATGGTGGAGTAGTAGATGTAGTTGAAGTCAAAAGGAGAAGATGGGAACATCCCGCATGTCTTTGAGATGTCTTAACCTTTTGACCTTTCTTTCTTTATTTTTGTCTTTTGTGAACATTTTGGAGTTTTTGGTTGAACATTTTATGGCCTATTGTTCATCTTGAGATAGTAAAAACATGAACCAAATGTGAAAAAAGCTTAGAAAAGACAGAGAAGCTGAAACTTTTGACTTATTTTTGTTATTAATGAATTTTTTTTTTCCAGATTTGCTCCATTTTTTACTTTTCTGATCCATATCAATTCAGAAAAAGGCGAAAATAACCCCCAAAAAGCTAAAACTTTAAGACATTGGTCATTGTAAACAAAATGGCTGGACATATAAACCTTCCTGTGGCAATGTCTAGACATTTATAACCTTTGAGAGCGGAAATATAACACAAAACGATAGAAGACATTGTGTATTCAGTGGCTTGTTTGTATTTAAGGGTCTAAGCCAGGAAAAACACCCAACCAACCACTCTTACAAATTAGTAATCAGGTTGTTGGTGATATAAAACTTCTAAAGGCATTTGTTGAGTGAAAGAGGAGCTTTGCTTTTCATTGATTGGATTAGTAGATGCCAAAACATCAAACCAGTAAGCAAAGGGGCTATGGTAGCTTTCATGAGGTGCCTATACTTCCTCTCAATTGCTCCATCCTCTCAACTACTCCATTCTGGATTGAGTATGGGGACAGCCAAGTTGATGGAATAGCTTATGTAGTTGAAAAACTTTGAGCTAGTAAATTCACCACCACCAGCAATCCTTAGAATTTGAGGACAAGAAGTGAATTGCTTCTCAATGAAGGACTTAAAAGACAGGAATGTTGGTGGAAACCTCCTTTTGTAGAAGAAGGGATACACAAGTAAATTTACTGTTGGAATTTGTCCCACATCGGTTAATTATCTCGTCCAAAAGTAGTATATGAGCTTGGGCGGCTTCTTCCCTCATTGCCAATTGGTTTTGAGTTGTATGCTTTAACTTGGTATTAGAGCTAGGGTTTTGGAGAATCTGTTCGCCCTTGTTTGTGCCATAAGTGCACCATTGTTTGTTGTGATACAAGTGTTAAGGATCGTTTGTTTACCTCTCCACGTGCAAGTCAGGGGTCGTACATGCGGGGAAGTCTTGGAGTTTGTCCCACATCGGTTAATTATCTCCTCCAAAAGTAGTATATGAGCCTAGGCGGCCTCTCCACTTATTCTTAATTGCTTTGAGTTGGATGCTTTAACATTTACTAAAATCATCAATGAAGAAAACGTAAAGCTTGAAGCCATTAACAATTGTTTGAATGGCCCCAAACCAATAGTGCTAGGGGCTTATTTATGTGGAGTAACTGGAGTTAGAAAGCTTGAAGGGCAGCCTATGGCTTGTTGCAGTGCAATGGTGTTTATGAAAAAGAAGATGCACATTTATCTGGGGAAGACAGATTGAAATGTTCTAGAATATGCTTACTTTTCAATGTTGAAGAGGGGCCTTACGGCCGTAACCTCTATAATGGCAAGGAGAACCAGAGACACTAAAGAGTGCAACTCTCGGGTGAGGGGTGTGCTCTCGTCCTCCTCACTCTCCTTACCTTACTGAATGGTGAGAAAACTTCTGGTGATGGCATAGAAGAAAACTGGTGGAGACCATGGTCCTTTGTTTATTTCGGTGTGGAAAAATAATAGTATAAAAATGATTAAGAAATAAAAACATACTAGTATTTTGAATTTTAAGTGGATTGTGAGAATACCGTCTCCGAGAAGTAAAGATTCATTTCGTCACCTCTTTTGCATCCGATATAGTGTCATTAGTTTAGGTTGTAAGATGGATTCATACTACTTAAACTAACAGGGCAGCTCAGTTATTATTTAGCAGAAATAGAAAACGGAAACTTTCACATCCTCTTGTTGTTTATTGTGGAGTTAACAAATTAAAACATGCTTGAAAAGAATAGGATAGATTTCTGTTTGTTTAGGTCTTACAATTTGCACAACATTATGCCATGATGTTAATGTGTGAGTGCACTGTATTGTGAGTTGAAACATATAAATCTACCCAATTACCAATGACACTTTCACATTGGCATGTTATGCATAATGTTGTGCAAATTGTTGAGTTTTTAGACTTTCATGTTCGTTTCCTATCGCATCATCTTCACTTTTGCAGAATCTTCTTACATTTGAGAAGATGTATCTCTTGAGCCAGATCTTTAGCTACCTTCGCAGCTCTACCCCGACTCCTGAGTACTCAGAGAGTTGAATTACTCATATCCCTTTGATAATGGCTACAACGGACTGAATTGCAGATGGTCCATTTTTGTACTTCCTGGAAGCCGGTTGCTTCTTGTTATATTTGTGTTGTTTTTTGAAGCAGCCAATGGCCTGGACATGGAAGCCCTTTTCTGTTTTTTTGGAAAGCATGGAAGCTCATTTGTAATCCTTTATTTTGTGCTTTCCTCAGGTATTCTCTTCTCTTTGCTGAATATTTGGGTCTATTATAAACTTTATCCACAAACGCGAGCACTTGAAAATACTCTGCCAAGCAGCTTACTAAAGAGAATCAATAATCGTGAACTTTATTCACGTGTCTTACGTCTGCCATATACAAAATATTTGGCCTTTTCTCAATAGGTTTACTGGAGCCCATGTCTCCAATGAGTATGAAAACTATTCTTGTTTTGATCTCCATTCCTCAGGCCAAACTAGCACACATGGTAATTGACCTCTAGATTTACTGAAAACCTGTGGTGGTTAGCACAAGGCTGCCTCTGTTTTGGTTTTCCGCATGGTATATTAAAGCTTGGATGCTGTTCCTCCTTTTTTCTTATGGGCAAGTTACTCTACTTAATAGTCTAAAATCGATGGCGAACACTATCATATGTTTTCATTTTCTGTGTATTTGAATTCCTGATGTCCCTGCACCACACCAAACCACCCTAGAATCTGTATCGAAGATGACAGCAATTTGTGCCCAAAACACTTTCGAAAATATTGATTTGTTTCGGTTCAACCAAATAATATTCCTTGTTTGGCATCTACAGTGTGATGGTAGCATCTGCAGAATAGTGTTTTCCCCACTTGCAGATTTTTACTCTTAGGTCTCCTTTGATGAGTCTTGCCAATAATGAGATGACATGATGAGTAGTTTGATGGAAATAGTTCTGAGGAAATTATCAATACCTCATTTTTCGAAGCCCTTTATCTCACTTTTCGTGCGATTAGTGGTGGGTGTGTACGTAGTCCCTTCGTCCACTTCTTGTTATATTCAACTTTCGGAAATGCGGTCTTAGGTTTTTAATCGTCTCATGTCTAATTCGGTCTGCCAAAACATAGCAGAAAAAAAATGTCCATTGGTATTAGCTAAAGATGAGCTGAAATTTTGGGAAAAGTTGCCACCAACATTTTATCCCAGCTTATTTTATCTGCAGCGGTGAAATTCTCTTCATCGCAGTAGAGGGGAACTGGTACGTATGACTTATTTCAAGATATGGAACTAAAAAAAGAAAAGAAGAACAAACACAGATCAAACTACTAGTTAATGTCCATTATCTTTCATAGGAATGAGAAACTAGGAAAGATTCTATTCTTATCCTGAATTCCCAATGCTCTCTCCGTCCCTTTTTACGTGTCGAGCTTCGTAACTTCAACTTATTAAAGAGATATCATCATTTCACATTTCACATCAATTTTTACCTCTACTTCCCTATTTACTCTCTATGAAGATATCATTATTATTTTTTTACTCACTAACTTTTCAAAAATATATAGAATCTACTTTTAGGTGCAAAATAGAAAATTCACCAATTTTTACCCACTAACTCTACAAAATGAATACTTATTAAGGGACAATCCAAAATGAAATGCTGAACTCTGAACAAGGGACGGAGGGAGTACTTGTTAAGCCTACTTCTGCCGAACTACTTGGATTTTTACACTAATATTTAAAGTAGAGATTTTTAAAAAGCAGACGGTTTGGAGCATAAAAACAGTAGTTTCATTTTTATACCATAAGATAAATGAACAAAAAATTTAGTCTTTAACAAAAAAAAACAAAGACTGATTTTATACTTAACATTTATCTTCGGAATCTTACGACACACATGCAACAATGCTAGTGGACTTCCACTAAACAACGCAGTTTCCTATCCTAATTGTGACTTCGTCACTCCCCGTTTAATATAAAAAGTCTAGAACCGCAAACAAGAACACACAATCACCGGGTATGTGTGAGTGTTTGTGTGTAGTTGTAAATCTTGTTAAAAATAACCTCTTTATCACGACGAACAAAAACTATGAAATGAATTTTAGCCCATTATTGAGTACGTCCACATTTTAAAAAAGAAAAAAAAGGGAGAAAAGAAAAACAAGTCATTTCCAGGAGAAACACTTCAGTGCCGAGCGGGTATTGCCCATGTGGCACCCGCTCGGCGAATCCGAGCCGTCCAATACACTTTTGGACGGCTCGGATTAAAACACTCTCTCTCCTCTTTCCCAAACACTTTCTCTCTCCTTTTCTCTCTCCAAATCTGAACCGTTAAAAAACAAAATGGACGGCTCGGATGGCCGAGCGGGCACCATGTGGTACCCGCTCGGCACTGAAAAATTTTCCCATTTCCAGACGGACAGAGACACCAATACCATCAATAGAAGATATGTGGGTGAAATTAATTCATTATCTATCTATCTATCCCCTTCTTCCATCTGCTTCATTTTTTCAGGACTCCTCCACTGGATATATAGAAAGTCAATAACAAATCTGTGTTCAAGAAACAAAGATGGCTAAGGCTTTTACTTGTTGCAGCTGGAGAACGACCACTTTGCCGCGAGCACCGCCGGCAGTTGATCATTCGCCGTTCGTTCTGCACGTCGCGTATATTAAAAACCAACAACGGAGAGATTATCAGACGAAGAGTCCATTATTCACGCCTTTTGCTGCCAAATCCGGTGGTTTTTCACTTGACTCGGTATGTGTGTTTCTTTTCGTAAGCCGATGTTCGGGCTAGCTTACTTGCACCTCAATTAATTTTGGGTCCTAGAGTTAACGATAGGGCAAACCTTCTGGTGGCCATAAATTTATCGTATATGTTCCAGTTTTAATTTGCTGCTTCGAACATCATCATAATATCATCTCTGTTACAAATTTGCAAACATAGAATCTAAGTTTCCGGTCATGAATCTTTGACGGAAATGAGAATTGATACCGTCTGCTCATTCCGACATTTGGAATGGACTCAAATAGATTTATGATTTTTTACGAGATATACAATCAGAAATCACGTTCCCAAACTAATACGTAATAAGTAGCAATCTGAAACGATATTATCTCAGGTAGGAGTAGATATTATTTGGCAGTATTTGATTTCTACCAATCAAATTCTCTTTTTATTCAAAAAAAATTACGATCATCGCGACATAGCCAAAGTGCGTAGGATCGATCTAAGTGTTTGCTCCAAAAATGGAACTCGTATCCTACGGTCAGGGAACGTCGAGTGTGAGTGATGCGGGCGTGCCAAGACCGTGTGAGGTTCAAACGGATTAGGGAGTCGTGGTACCCTGATATGACTTCTCCGTGCAAGCGATTGCTCCACAACCTCTTGGGGAAGGCCGTGAAAATTAGTTCGGATTTGCCTTACTCATGAAAGACTTAGAGCATCAATGGTAATAATTAGAGATGGCAAACGGGCGGGTCTGGGAGGGTTGAAACGGGTTGCGGATCAAATATGGACAGGTTGAATATGGGTCAAAAAGTAAACGAATTGAAACGAGTCGAGTCGAATATGGGTCAAGCCAAACCCAAACATGCCCGACCCGACCTGTTTTCCTTTTTATTTATTTATTTATATAAATTAAATTTATTAAATTTATTTATTTAAATAAAACTAATTCCCCTATATCGAAACTCAGACTTACTAAACAAAAATACCACATCTACGAACCTTTCAAAATCAATAAGAAAAAAAAACCCCAAGTCATGTCTTAAAAAAAAACACAAAATCGTCTTCGGTTTTACTATTAAATTAAAACTTAAAATCAATGATGTTTGTACAAGAATATGGTTAGTTTATGTATGCAGAGAGAAAAAAACTTAAAATCGTAAAATACTTGTCGCAAAACAACAAACACGAAAAAAGTTGAATAAGAACAACACGAAAAAAAAAAGCACAAAAGAGAGAGAGAGAGAGAGAGAGAGAGAGAGAGAATTTGTGTGGATGAATTTGACTGCCCGAATGTGCCGAGCGGGTACCGCATGGGATATACCGACCCGGCACCAAAAAATTCCTCGTACGAAATGGAAAAGTCATACAGCTTGAGTTTATTCAGTTTGCCACGTGTCATTTGTTTGTTACACGTGGCTTGTGGATAGTGGTGGAAGATGAGAGCTGTGTGGGACCGAATGGGGTTGGATGGGTTTTGGGCCATTGATTGGTTACTTTGATTAGATGAAGAGTGATGGAAGAGTTTTTGGGCTGTAGGTGATATTTGCCAGCAACGGAAAAGGACGTTGGAGTTTACAGGTTCGTTGAGACAGTCTGGCCCTCACGAGTGATTATTGGCAGGTGGGTCTTTTAATTTCAACCCACATTGAACCCATTTTCTGTTGTAACGAACGCTATGAATGCAAGCTAAGAACGAGAAATTGAATACTAAACAAGAAATCACAAAGACACAAGATATACGTGGTTCCCCAAGATGGGTACGTCCACGGGCGAGGAGAGAGAGGATTCACTAACCAACGTGAAGAAGAGATACAAAGAGCCGGCTGTAATCCGTAACTCTAGAAAGGCCACAATATGAAAGCCCAAAAAGATAATCTATAGAAGTCCCCCAAAAGCCCTATTTATAATAGGCTACAAAAATTGGAACAACATAATTAACCAATGTGGGACTAAGAATACAAGGCATTCCTAACAATTCTCCACCTTGACTTGAATTCCACTGAACCAAATCACCAAATATAGCTCTCCCCTTCTAACCTCTCACTCGCCAAATGCCCCCGAGGGGCGATCAACTACAAATACCAAGCAAGCCCAAGCAATGCTTGAACTTGGCAACCGGAACCGGTTTAGTCAACATATCTGCTGGGTTATCTGCCGTACCCACTTGCTTCGCCTCAACTTGCTTCTGTGAGATGATATCCCGAACGAAGTGATACCTGACATCGATATGCTTGGTCCTCTCATGATACATCAGATTTTTAGTCAAATGTATAGCACTTTGCGAATCACAAAATAATGAACTCACACCTTGTGCAAGACCAAGCTCACAAAGCAAACCTCTCATCCATAATGCCTCCTTCACAGCTTCAGCAATGGCCATATACTCCGCTTCTGTTGTAGACAGCGCGACTGTAGCCTGTAAAGTAGCTTTCCAACTAATGGCACTTCCGGACAGAGTAAAGACATAGCCTGTCAGAGACCTCCTCTTATCGTGGTCACCGGCAAAATCCGAATCAACATAACCAACAGCATGATCACCAGAATTGGCAACCCCAAACAATAGACCAACACCTGCAGTTCCGCACAAATACCGTAGTATCCATTTCACAGCCTCCCAATGTGCCTTTCCTGGACGCCCCATATAACGACTAACGACACTAACTGCATGTGAAATATCAGGACGAGTACATACCATGGCGTACATAAGGCTCCCAATTGCGCACGAATATGGAACCTGAGACATATACTTCTCCTCATCCTCCGACCGTGGACTCAGCTGAAAGTCGAAAGTGTGCCGCCCAAAGGGGTACTAACTGGCTTCGAGTTCTGCATGGCAAAGCGCTCAAGCACTTTAAGTACATAAGACTTCTGATTCAAAAATAATTTGCCAGCTACTCGATCTCTGCAAATCTCCATACCCAAAATACGTTTTGCCGCACCCAAATCTTTCATCTCAAATTCACCACCTAACTGTTGTTTCAACTTGTTGATTTCTGATACACTCTTGGCAGCAATAAGCATATCATCAACATACAACAGTAGATAAACAAATGAACCATCTGGAAGTTTTTGAAAATACACACAACTGTCATACTCACTCCTAGAATATGACTGGCTTATCATAAAAGTATCAAACCGCTTATACCACTGCCTTGGGGATTGTTTGAGGCCATACAAAGATTTACGAAGTAAACAAACGCGATCCTCCTTACCAGAAACAACAAATCCCTCAGGCTGACGCATATAAATCTGTTCCTCAAGCTCGCCATGCAAAAACGCAGTTTTGACATCAAGTTGCTCTAACTCAAGATCATAACAGGCAACAATAGCAAGTAAAGTGCGAATGGAACTATGTTTTACAACAGGTGAAAATACCTCATTGTAGTCAACACCCTCTTTTTGGCTGTATCCTTTCGCCACTAGCCGAGCTTTGAACCGAGCGTCTTCTACCCCTGGAATACCTGGTTTGCGCTTGAAGACCCACTTGCACCCAACAATCCTCTTCCCTTTCAGTGATTCTACTAACTCCCATGTCTGATTCTTCTGAAGAGACTCAATCTCCTCATTCATAGCAACAAACCACTGTGCAGACTCAGTGCTCGAAACAGCTTCCGTATAGCTGGAAGGCTCCTCATACTCAACTGTCTCAACAACTGATAAAGCATAGGCCACCATCTCAGAATAAGCCGAATACCTTTCAGGAGGCCGAATCTCCCTCCTTGGCCTATCTTTAGCAATAGTGCGTGGTTGCTCAACTAACGCATCAACCTCTGTGTCTGAACTCTTGAACTCCTCTTCAATTGGCTTCTCAATGTGCTTCTTCCCTGAGTCGGAAGATTCACTCAAAAACTCCACCTGCTTTGGAACACTCTGTTCCTGAACTGTATCATCAACCTGCTTAGACCCCTTAATCAAATAATTTTCATCAAAAGTCACATCCCTGCTAATCAAAAACTTCGAATCATCAGAGCACCATAACCTGTACCCTTTGACACCTGCTGCATAACCCAAGAAAATACACTTCTTGGCTCGTGGCTCCAATTTACCCTCATTCACATGAGCATAAGCTGGACACCCAAAAACACGCAACACAGAATAATCAGCTAGATGACCTGACCATACCTCAAACGGAGTCTTACACTCAATAGCAGTCGACGGAGACCTGTTCACCAAATAGCATGTCGTGGAAACAGCTTCAGCCCAAAATTCTTTGCCCAATCCGGAATTGGACAACATACAACGTGCCTTCTCCAAAAGAGTCCTGTTCATTCGTTCAGCCACATCATTCTGCTGAGGGGTTTTTCTCACTGTGTGATGCCTCACAATGCCCTCATCACTGCAGAACCTATCAAACTCGCCAAGACAAAACTCCATACCATTGTCAGTTCTCAAACGTTTTATTTTCTTACCAGTCTGATTCTCAATCAAAGTTTTAAACTGTTTGAATGTATTAAAGGCGTCACTTTTATGTTTCAACATATACACCCAAACCTTACGAGAGAAATCATCGATAATACTCATAAAATAGCGAAAACCACCTTTAGAAGTTACCTCTGCGGGACCCCAAAGATCTGAGTGAAAATAATCCACTGTGCCTTTGGTGCGATGAACAGCTATATTGAATTTCACCCTGCACTGCTTGCCGTAGACACAATGCTCACAGAAATCCAGCTTCTCAGTTTTCTGGCCACATAGCAAACCCTGTTTGCTCAAAACTGTCATCCCCCTCTCGCTCATATGCCCAAGGCGCATATGCCACAAACGAGTCAAGTCTGAATCTGAAACCTTGGATGAAGCAACCGTTGCTGCAGCACCTAGAACTGTACTGCCCTGGAGTGTATAGAGGTTACCACGCTTCTGACCCTTCATCAGTACCAATGCACCCCTCAAGACTTTCAAAACTCCACCTTCACCGAGGAATTTGCAACCATGAGAATCAAGAGCACCTAGGGATATAAGATTTTTCTTCAAATCTGGAACATGTCGAACCTCAGATAAAGTCCTAACAATACCGTCATGCATCCTAAGCTGAATCGTTCCTGAACCAACAGTCTTACAGGCCATGTTGTTACCCATCAAAACTGTACCACCATTGACCGCCTCATAAGTAGAAAACCACTCTCTATGCGGACACATGTGGTATGAACATCCAGAATCCATAATCCACTCGGTATTAGAGCGAGAATCGCCCTCTGTAACTGATAACACATTATCTGACTCATCTGAACTTTCAGCAATTCCAGCAATTACTTTACCCCCTTTCTGGTCTTCTTTTTCTTTCTCCTTGAGTTTTAAACAGTCTTTTTTCCAGTGTCCGGATTTCTTGCAATAATTGCACTTTCCTTCTTCTTACTTGATGACCTGGATCTTCCCCTATTACTCGACTCCTCCCTATCTGTTGTTCTTCCCCTAACAAACAAACCCTCCGCATGTGCATCACCCTCACCTGACACTTTTTTCCTCAATTCTTTCGAATATAGGCTGGCCTTAACATCCTCCATGGATATCGTGTCTTTGCCATACAATAGGGTTGTAACAAAGTGCTCATACGAAAGTGGTAAAGAACATAGCAAAATTAGGGCTTGGTCCTCATCCTCAATTTTACTATCAATATTTTTCAGATCCATAATAATACGATTGAACTCGTCTAAATGATCCTTAACAGTATACCTTCTCGCATACGAAACGTATAAAGACGTTGTTTGAGATATAACCTGTTGGTGAGCGACTTCGTCATATATATGCCTTCCAACTTCAGCCAAATTCCTGCTGCTGAAGTTTCTTCTTCCACCTCGCGAAGAACATCATCTGCCAGACTCAACTGAATAGAACTCAGAGCTTTGGCATCCGTATCATCCCAATCTTCCTCTTTGATTCCAGAACTAGTCTTGCCTGACAAAGCCTTGTGTAATCCTTGTTGGGTTAATAGAGCCTTCATCTTTACTCTCCAAAGACTGAAACTGCTGCTCTGCCCATCAAACTTCGCAATCTCGAATTTAGCCGCCATAGCCACAATCGGAAACGAAACCCTAGTTTTTGCAACCTAAGGCTCTGATACCAGTTTGTTGTAACGAACGCTATGAATGCAAGCTAAGAACGAGAAATTGAATACTAAACAAGAAATCACAAAGACACAAGATATACGTGGTTCCCCAAGATGGGTACGTCCACGGGCGAGGAGAGAGAGGATTCACTAACCAACGTGAAGAAGAGATACAAAGAGCCGGCTGTAATCCGTAACTCTAGAAAGGCCACAATATGAAAGCCCAAAAAGATAATCTATAGAAGTCCCCCAAAAGCCCTATTTATAATAGGCTACAAAAACTGGAACAACATAATTAACCAATGTGGGACTAAGAATACAAGGCATTCCTTTCAATCCGTCTAAACCCATGTAAATATGGATTTATATGAATTAACCCATATATATCAACCTATTATGTAATATGGGCGGGTTGGGTTATAAATGGGCTGATTGGGCGGGTTAAAAAAATATGGGTTGTAATTGCCACCTCTAGTAATAATCAAAACCAATAACCAAAATGTGCCACGTTAATATTTGATTATCCATTTGGTCCATAATCAAACTTAACAATCTCTACCTCCACATATGTTATTTTTGCATTCCTAACCAAAAAAAACTCCACAATACACAATGCACATTTGTCCAATCGCAAACGAGTTTCAATCACGCATCCGACCACACCAAATTGTTCGTCTCAATGAGATGATTCTAATGTGGGGTGTTTTTGAGTTATTGAGTTTTAAGTTTGGTTATTGAGTTTTAATTATTGGTAAAAGTTGTTAAGTTTGGTTATGGAATAGGTGGAATTTGGTTATTTGCTAAAAGATTTGTAATTTTGCTTGTTACAATGTGGGGTATTTTTTTAGTATTGTTAAATTTGCTTATCTACACTCATTTGCTTATTACAATGGGGATGCTAGTATTTAGTGAATAACAAAATGGAACAAGAAACAAAAACCACTTGTATTTCCGTGAATAAAGTGACAAGGTACAAAAAAAGGAAATGAAATGAAAAGATTTAGTAATATCGGAATTACAAGCTAGTCTTGCGTGAAAATGAAAAGTGCTGAAAGTAAATGCTAAGAAGCTGTAAAAACTGGTAAATGATTAATGAGGGCGAGAGACTTGGGCTTGCTCTTTCCCTACTTGTAAATTCCTTGAAAATTAGAGCATCTCCAATGGGAGATGTCAATTCCTATGTGGACATTTTAACGGTAAAAATTGACACCAAAATTCAATCCAACCTAACAGCCTTCTTTGATGCCAAAATCTACTTGGCTTTGGAGGGAATGGCAAACCTGTCAACTTTGACAGCCACCCTCCTCCATGCCAAATTTCAAAAAATGACCGTTTGGATTTTGGAACATTTGACATAAGAATTGACATTAAGGGTTGGAGAGGGATAGTTTGATGTCAAATAAATAGAGTTTGGCATAAGACTTGGAAATGAAGACTTTGATATCAAATTAGATATGCCAAAATACCACGTAAGCCTTCCAAAAAAATTTGACATTTCCAATATGAAGTCAAGGGTTGGAGATGCTCTTAGCGTCCATTACTCTGATTGTGCTCCACGATCTTCCAGTTAACTGCTTCCACTTATTCGTGCATGCATAGAAGAAGTAATAAATTTGGCCGTTGATTGATGTTGCTGAAATCCCTTGATTGTTGCCACGTGTAGCTGACTTGGTCTCCTTGGCGGTTACAACTTCTTCCAAAAACCTCGCTTGCACCCCCACCCACAGACACACACACTAATTAAGCACGTTGCAAGTATTCCGGGCATGAAGTCTAAAGCAAATCACACTCTTTTGAATATTATTAATTAATTCATTGACCATGATCGATCTGCTACCTATCGTAGCTAGCTAGCATCATCTTATCCTTATGGATATTTTCTTTTCTAATGGCCGGAAATTCCACCATGCATGCATTTCCCTGATTTAATTTCGATAGGCCCACGCTAACGGCCTCGATCTTTTGGTACCCTTTGCGGAACTGTTCTTGTAAAATCAATGTCGGATCCATAAATTTAATGTAGTACGTACGTAGTTGGCGCGCCATGAGTTAAAGCTGTGGAATTATGTTCTCATGCATCAACCCCAATGCTCAACTTAGAGTAGTTCCATTACTAACCACGACAGTCTCTCATGCGTAGTATTTAGAAAGCTGTCTAGAATTGGTTACACACAATAAACAGTACACTTTTTATTGTTCCATAATTCCATCTGTTACTTATCGAAAAGCATTAATCAATGACCATTGACCAGTATATATCAATGACCACTAAGGATAAACGACGACGATTTGATGCCCCAACTAGACCAACAATCCATAAACTTACGCACGCTGATCATATGGACAAGTTGTTCCTATACATGCACGTCTATGCATATAACAAATTTGCTAGTAAATATTACTGTCCTTTTCTCCATATTTATGAATAGTACTCTCTCCATCGATCTCTAGTGTTTTATTTACGAGATTAAATTCTTTCCACCGGCGGTAGAAAACCCCACTTTTCCATCACCACCTTTTTTGGTCCTACCGTGTGTTTATTGTTGATCTAAACCGTTTATCTTGTAGACTGCGCATAGTAGACGGATAATGCAAGGGTTGATTTTCTAGTAGATTTTTTTTTGTGTGGTATAGGTTTGTTGATATTTATTATTAGGGGAATTTGCACTTACACCCCTTGTACTATCACCGATTTGCACATACACCCCCTGTACTCCAAATTTAGGCACTTACACCCCTTGTACTTTGGACTGAAGTGCAACTGTTAAAAATTCCGTTAAAATGGATGGAAAAGCTATTGGCGGGAGATTTCCCTCCAAAATGAGGAAAAAATGTCCAAACTAACCCTAATAGCCATTTATAAGCTCTGTCAAACTCTCATTCCCAAAAACAGAGCATCCAAACCCCTCTCTTCCCCTAACCCACTCTCTCTCTAGTCTATTATTATCAACAAAAAAAACAACATCCATGTCTAATCAGTCCCAAAACATCTGCAAATGTAGCAACACAAACACCTAGCAGCACAGTAAAAAAAAATGGACTTACACTATCCAAATCCACAACATAAATGGCCAGCAATGACCCAAAAAAAAATATATATACTTCAAATGCAGATATTCAATACCAAGTAGTTCAAACTGAGCTCTTTTCTTAAACAAAAGTCTCTATGTTACAAATTGACTTTGAAGTATGTTACAAAATGACTTTGAAGTAGTTCAAACTGAATATCTGCATTTGAAGTATGTTTTTTTTGTTTTTTTGTTATTGCTAGCCATTTATGTTGTGGATTTGGACAGTGTAAGTCCATTTTTTTTCTGTGCTGCGGGTGTTTGTGTTGCTACATCTGCAGATGTTTTGGGACTGATTAGACATGAGATATAGTGCTAGATGTTGTTGTTTTCTGTTGATAATAATAGACTAGAGAGAGAGTGGGTTAGGGGAAGAGAGGGGTTTGGATGCTCTGTTTTTTGGAATGAGAGTTTGACAGAGCTTATAAATGGCTATTAGGGTTAGTTTGGACATTTTTTCCTCATTTTGGAGGGAAATCTCCCGCCAATAGCTTTTCCATCCATTTTAACGGAATTTTTAACAGTTGCACTTCAGTCCAAAGTACAAGGGGTGTAAGTGCCTAAATTTGGAGTACAGGGGGTGTATGTGCAAATCGGTGATAGTACAAGGGGTGTAAGTGCAAATTCCCCTTATTATTATTGACAGAAATCAGATCGTCCATTTTATAAATCAAAATTCAAATTTTGATATATACTTCTGATTTTTTGCATGGCAATACTATATTGCGGGTCTTAAAATATGAACAGTTCATATCACAACAATAAACACTTTGTGAGACCCATAATAGGAGGTGGTGGAAAAGTGGGCGACGGTGGATAGAATTAACTCTTTAATTATTTACTTATCCTAAGAGGATAAATATATATGTTTTGTGTAGATCATAAAAAGGTGCCAAACGTGTGGAGGCCAAGGTGCAGTAGATTGTGCTGGATGTAAGGTTGTCATTTACCCTATTGTCACTCAATTTCCACTAAAACCTATATAACCCTGTCCTGTACTACAAATAGTTGAGTAGTCAATTTATGTGTTTAGTTACACTTACACTAAGTTATATTTGTTGATTCAGGGTACAGGGAAAAATAAGAAGAACGGAAACATCTTTGAGCGTTGGAAGTAAGCGAAAAATTTCGCTTCTTATAGGGCGAAATCACGTCATCTATTTATGGTTGTAAAAAAAAAAATTATAGTTAGTTTTCTTCGGTCTGATCGGTTTTGTGAATTTATATGAATTGCTGTAGATGCTATGATTGCCAAGGATTTGGGTTAAAGAGTTGTCCAAGTTGCGGACAAGGCCGCGGCTTAACGCCTGAACAAAGAGGAGAAAGATAATCATGGTCATGCTTATCTACATTACGTGCCAATAGACAGCTTCAGGACATCTCTGTTACTAGACATACTGGTTATATATTTTTTGTGTTTTTTTCCAATGTAAATTTTTTTTGGGTGCTTCGGAAATATGTTTTCTTTGTACATGTGCTTGTTAACATTCGAAATTCCTGCCTTCTATGGACTTCAGTAATCATAATACCTACCGGCTACCGTTTACGTCAAGAGCTCGATCGACAAGTAAATGAACGGTGATTTTTGGGTTGTAGTTTAAAATAAATTTCAATTGGTTATGTAGTTACACATATCCAACCGAAGATTGTTTCCGAAAAAATGAACGGATCGACTTTATTTCTGAGAGGAATATCCCACTTGTTGATTTCTACAAAGCGAACAGTTTGGATCGAATTTATGGATTCATTTGCGATAAGGTTGGATCATTATTATAGTGTTAGTGGGGGCTACAAAATGAAATTTGGAAGAATTTGTGGGGATGGGGTACCGAGGGGAGCTCATCCCTCTACTTGTATGGCACCAAGTACGAAACAGGCCCAAAAGCGCACGTGCGCTTGAAAAACTGAATTTTGGCTATTCTTATGTCTATCACATGCATGGATCTTGCATCATAATTTTAATGTTAGTATTTATTTATTCTGATTGTTTAATTAATGCTATCATGCAGCTAGTAGGACGGACTGACTCCCACTATGCATATAACTTTTTGTTGCGCTCGCCAAGCCGTCCATCTAACCCATTGTCTTACCAAATGGGCGATGACATCCTCCTCTACTACCACAGCTACAAGGGGATATAACGCCTTTTTGGATTGGAGCTACTTCGGAATTTCACGTTTTGTAACTTAAATGGAGACCCTGTCCTACATAAATACTTAAGTCTCCATCCTAGTGAGTTTAAAAACTTATCTTTCCATCCTCAAATTCAAATAAACCCCATATTACCCTTTATCTCTCCTAATCCTTCAAATCATTCTCTCTCCATTCCCTAGTTTATCTCACTCTCTTTCTTCTATCTTTCAAATCTTTTTTTTTCTCCTAATCATCTCTCTCCTAAAATCTAAATACAAAATTTAAAATAAAACTACTATTCTCTCTCCAATTTTCTCTTTCCTAAAATCTAAATATATTTCATGACCTATTCCAACAATTATTCATGACTTCAACAAGTATTTCATGAAAAACCAAGATTCAACAAATAACATGAAATAAAACAAGTGAGTTCAAACATGACAAGTTTCACGAAGATGACAAAATTCGTAAAACGTGGCAAATTTGAAACATGATACAAGTGAGTTCAAATATGATATAAGTGAGTTCAAACACGACAAATTTCGTAGAACACGATACCTTTCGTAAAACATGCATGATACCTACAATGACACTCATTGCAACCCAACATTTTCTAAAACTACTACAAGTGAGTTCAAACATGAAAAAAATTAAAACTGCTTGAAAACCAGAGATGCTTAATCAACATTCAAAAAGTCAGAGGAAGGCGATAAGATTAGTCGCTCCTCTCTCTCTCTCTAGAAGGCGATAAGACAGAGGAAATTTTTTCTGGTTCTGCCGCTTGGGGGGGAGGTGCTGCCTCTCTCCTCCTCCTCCCCCGGGCACTCCATCTTCTTTATTCCAAAAATGATAGGCGAGTAACGTGAGGACGGTGGCGGCGGTGCTGGAAGATTGATGTCGGAGTTATGGGTTTCGACATCCGGCTTCTCCAGATCGTTTATGGGGGCCGAATCGACGGCTTCTCGGCGATCATTGACGGGGTTTTCGGACGGCGACGAGATCAGCCTCGGTGAGATTTTCTCGGATCTTTATGTCTATCTCCCTCCCCCTCTATTTTTTTCGGACCCCTCTTGCCCTGTTCTCTGTACCTCTTCTACTCTATGCCGTCTCCTTGCTGCTGCTTTCTTCTCGGTCGAGTCCTACTCCGATGGATCTTCCGGCCTTGTAGTCCTCGGGCTACCTGCTTTTTTTGCCTAATGGCAAGGCAGATCCGGAGGTTTTGGGGCTTGGTTGGCATGGCCTCCCGCCGGTATCTACTGTTGGGTGGTCCGGTCCTCGCCTAACGGCAATGGTTGAGTGCTAGCGGCTGTTTCTGGGTTTCCCATCGTCGGTCCTCCTTTCCAGTGGTGCTTGGCGTGTGGTGCTTGGCGGGTTTTCTGGTTTGGGCGATGCGGCGGTGTGGTGGTGGTCAGTCAGATTTTAGCGGCGGTGGATGGACGGCATTTGGTTGAAGACGTACAGTTGTTTAGGGTTAGGGTTTTGGGTTTTCTTTGGCTGGATCTTCATTGTAATAACTGGGCTTTTTGGCCTCTTGGTTTTTTAGGGCTTTGTCCCTTATGGCTGGTTTTACGGGCTTCATTGTATATTTTAGGCTTTTAGGCCTTTGGGTGTTTCGGGCTTTGTTCCCATTTGGATGTATTCCAACTTTTGGTTGGATTCCCCTTCCCCTTTTCCCTTAATAAAATGTTACTCTTGCCTATCAAAAAAAAAAACCCAGAGATTCGTGACATGGTTTCTTTAATGGTATTTTGGTTTCTTTAATTGATCAGATTGTCCTTCTTCCGTGTCAAAAAAAAAAAAAAACTAATCTATTTGGAAAAATTAAAACCATACAATTTTTGGACCTTTCGTCTCTACTTGAAGATCCGACGTCGGTGACAGAGGGGAATGGGACAGAGGCTTGAGTGGAAAACAGCGGCTTGTGCCGCTGCTTTTCGATATGGAAACTATTCCAACGAAGAACGACGTCGTGCAATAGAGACACCATTTGAGATGCAGCACATCAATTTGGTTTGACGACGATCGGTAAATGGCTAGCTGCAGTGGTTGAATCTATGACAATCAGCGATGGAGGGGATCGAAGGGGCGGCGCCAACTAGGTTTGAAAAGAGAGGAGAGAGTGTGTGGAGAGGAAGCCGTGAGGATGGGAAGGGTTTTTTTTTTTTTTGAACTGCCGAAAATTAGGATGGGAAGGGTTTGGTGGGGTGGGTTTGAGAGAGAGAGATAAAGGAAAGGGGACCAAATCCCCTAATTTGTGGGATGAAAATTTATCGGGTCAAACACATACACACACATACTACACATATATGAATATATTATTATATAAATATAGATAGGGGTATAATGGGACAAAATGACAATTTAAGGATGGAAACCTAAGTATTTAAAACCTCTAGGATGGACACCTAAATAAGTCTAGTAAAGATGATGCCTATTTAATTTTGTCTACATATTAGCTGTTGTATTTCCTTTGCTGTTTTCCTTGTAAATTGTTCCGTCATATGTGCATTTGTAGCGTTTCCACTAAAAAAAAAAAATCTCAAAATAATATCGATAAGTTTCTTTCTACAGTTTGTTTGATGATTTTGATAACTCTGCACACAAGAATTACTTGAGATCTCTTGATTTGATTTATTGTTGTAATAGGATTTATCAAGTGATTTGATTAAAAAAGGAAAAAAAATGTTTGAAAACGGACACCAAATAGAGTGTGTATGAAGGAAAAAACTCCTACAAATTTATTACAAAGAGTCACAAATACTACTAAGAAAAGAGAGGAAGCTGAGAAAACAACTACTCATACTTTCTCAATTGGCAAGAGGTTCTTTTATTTTTACAAAAATGCAAAAATAAAAGCAGTTGCGCGCACTGATCTGCCAGGACGTGTCTCCTTCCGTTTTATTTTACTTTTTTGCAAACTGATTTGGTTCCATCGCTGTAGTAAATGGTGCAACCCTTTCCAGCAACAAAACAACAGTTGCAGGCTGGACTCTGTTTCTTATGTCTGGTTTTCTTGCATCTCATGTACTTTGCCTCTTTGCAAAATTGAGGGCACGCTTTAGCCCTAGCATACGCCGGTGTAGCCGCCGATAGAAATAGAATCATGCCTGTTGTAAATCCCACAAAAGTTAATTTAAATAAGGCCCTTTAAATAATTCGTAAAGAAGTGTGAGTAAAAGAATTTCAAGCAACTCGAATAAATAGTGGTAGACGCGAGAATCTCATAAATGTTATGTTTTGATAAAAACCAAAAAATGCATGGGGTCAAATCAACATTTATCCACATTCAGGGAGGCGGTAGATAGGGATTTAGTGAATCGCGACGAGTGCTATATCATATTACACTTTACGAGCGAGTGTAAACACTATGAGAAAGAATAAGGAAGAACAAGGAGAATATATACCGCAAATGAGGAGTAAAAACAGAACACCAATATTCCTGTTAGCTGCCATGCTCGATACTAATGTTGGCACTTTGGGGTTCTTTTTTGATCATCTGGAGGGGGTTGGCTTGGGGCTATTTATCGAGAGAAGGGAGAGGGGGATCGAACACATGTACCCCTGCAATTGAGAATATTTCCATTGTGGCCCATATTGTCATAGTTGTGAAATTTCGTCCTCTAACTAAGCACATTGAGGTAGTTTTAAACTTTAGTATTTATTACAAAAAAACAAAATTTGACAATATGCACTTTTCAAATTAGCTGATCAATTAGTAATTGCTTGAAATTCTTATAAAAAATTAGTTTGACCAAACATAAATAGGTACGTAGCTAAGGTACATGAACAGATCGGATTTTATTTTACGAAACGTATGGCAAATATATTTTGAACTTAAATCTTGTATTTTAAATGATTCCTTCATGTATCTACTGATCTACGATCGAGCTCAATTTTTAAAGATATGATGCATGTTCTTCGTGAGAGCAATGAGTTCAACAATTCAGATCATTACTAAGAATTTGGCATAAGGACAAAAAATAAAAGTTTGGAGGGTATGGCGGATTAGAGTATGAGAGGAGCTTACCCTGCAACAAGGGCTCTAAGCATAATAGATGAGAAATACTTTGAATAAAGAGGGGTACTAGTGTTATTTGAACAATTGAGTGGATCACACCCTTGACTCCATTGAGTCCCGAGCTGCATGTGCATTCACTCTCTCCAACCAAGCTGTTAAACCAGATGTAGTCAACTCATAACTATTTAATGCTTTGTGCTCTATTTATTTATTCTTCTTTTTTTGGGTAATGCATGGTGCATCCACTCTTCTTACTAATCGGATATCGATTGATATAATTTCGAATGACATTTACTTTGAAATAAATAGGCTTTGATTTTTTATTACAGTCTCCCTTTTACAAGATAAACATGGTCAGTGTTACGAAATCATGTCAATTTTTATTCGATCAACGTGAATTTTGGCGTAGGTAATAGTCTTCTTGAGCTGTAAAAAGTGAATGATTGCAATCGTGGTGGGTCCCAAGACAACCACAAATAGCCTAAACTGTATCTTTGAATTGCACCTTGGTAAAGTTGTGATCCACTTTTTTTTTTTTTTACCAGTAACGAAAATCTATATAATAAAACAGAGCTGTGTTTGAATCCAATAGACAACCAACGCTCAAGATTTATCCCTCTCCCTACATAAATCCTCACCCTTCATTTTGTTTAAATCTCTTCATGGTATCTTTGATTTCTCTTCACGATTTTATCACGTCTTTATGAAACGAATTAATCTGCCAACAATTATTATCCTTATGGCAATCCCAGGGGTAATTCCAAACTGAAAAGGAAACCTAAATCATCAACATGTCAAAGTCATCGTATAATTTATTATCCTTATGGCAATATTTTTCCAAAGAAAATGTTAGGAGTACTTCCCATTACCATTTCAAAGTAATCTCTAAAAGAACCCTTTGTAAAATTTGGTAATCACGATTCCGTGATTTTTTTCTTTCCCTGTGATTTGGTGGGGTCAGATTATAACTTCTTTCTTTTTAAGTTAAGCTTTTTGAGTATGTGCCCGTCAATAAGGTTAATTGAAAATATTTACCATAATTTTAATGACTACAAAAAGTCTACAAACACGTACACATTTATGGAACAACAGCGTTTGGAGCTATTCTATGCATATGAATCCATGTGCATCGAACCACTTAGAAATATTGAGGGACAAAGAAGCATTGGAGTCTTCACATCTCTAGACACAATTGCGTCTGCAGCTATTCTATGCATGTGGATCCATGTGCATCGAACTGGCCACTTAGGAATATTGAGGGACAAAGGAGCATTGGAGTCTTCCTGATCATGATTTGTTAGGTTAAATTCTGATTTATTTTGTTTGATTTTTTTTTGTTGAATTATGTATGGTGAATGATGTTGACAATTAAGAATAAGAAATTTTTTGTTTGATATGAATTTAGATTAACTATGTGTACTTCAATTCATGCCGTGCACATCACATTTCTAGAAATAGTGTAACTCTAATGGTTTAGTTCTCATTTTCAAGATGCAAGGGATTTGATCCAATTCTTTCAAGATGCAAGGGAACAAACTATTTGTGCTTCGCTTAGTGGACTCTTTTTGGCCCGATCTGCGCTTTGCCACAAACTATTTGATGCGTTGAACTTTATTGTTTCGTGGTGAAAATAGCTTTTAATTTGGGAAAGCTATAGACGGCATAAGTTTTTAAAGTCTTCAATAAACGTGTTGGTTTGGTTAATACCTTTTTAGCCATCTAGGTTTCATTTTGTTTGAATCCACTTAGTTGTAGTACTAGATATGTACTGTGCAATTGGGGGTGTGGGTTGGATGAGAAAATAAGAATTGGACCGAAATTCCATTCTATTAAAAATCCCTTTGGTGGTCACGTCTAATTTTAAGATTATTTGATTACATTGAGAACACTATGATCAACTGTTTTTGGATTTTTTTCTTTTGCAAGTAATATTTGATTGATGTGTGGTGAACTATTTAAAAATTCTTTTTGGTGGTATGGTTTTCATATGCCCCTGGAAAATCACTGCCAATTACAGATGTGTGTTTTTTTTTTTTTTTTGGGAATTCAAGGTATCTTCTTGCTTTGGAGTTAAAGCCAATTAGAAATTTCAAGATACTAAGCTAAAACATGTAGTGATCAAATTGGCAACTTATCCGTAAACAATGTTCATTCTTAGGCGCAGGGAATGCAAGCTAAAGTTTAGCTAGCAGCTGGTTATGTGATGGTGAAGGATTTGATGAACAAATGAGTTTTGAATGAGGTCAAGCTATTTTGTTAGGTAGTTGAATGAGATCAAGCTATTTTTGTATTCTAAATGCCTGTAAAAATTACAGAGGAGAGAATTTTGGACATTTGCTTGGCTCGATCAAAGTTATATTTTTGGTCTACAATCTTGGTGATGGATTAAATCCAGTTGCATTGCCCTTCGTCTATAACATTGGTACCTAAGTTTTTCTGTAAATCCTTTTTATTTTTTATGCTAGCAAGAGGTGGTGGTTATGTGATTGAGTAGGTCCTCACAGTTGCTTGAGAAGTATTGCCATGTGATTGTCTGGGCTTGGGACTATTGCTTCAAGTAATATTTTGTTATTGCTTTCAATGGAATTTTTTTGGAGGCAAAATCAAATGACCCTGGTTGGAGGTGATGTTAATGATGGTACGTACTAAATCTGAAAGTCTTTGTGAATGATTGGGTTTGGTATGTCTTTCATTGAAAGCAACTCACGAAATTTATATTGATATACGGATGCTCTGTGATTTTGATTTATAACTGGGAGAAGGATAGGTGGAGATAATCAATCGGGAGAAGAATAGGTTATTTACAATGTGTTATGCAGTGTCTTTAAAGATGGACATTTGAACGATGGTCAATGATGAGTGTAGAGACCCGTAGATTTCTTTATTTAATTTTAATGTTTTATAACAGGATTAAAGGAAAAGAATTAAAGTTGGGGGTTAAAGTGCGAGAATTTGAAAACCATGGGTTTCTTGTGCAATTTGTGCATGTGTGTGACATGTGTATACCAGGAGAGCTCTTTTTTCTTTTTTCCATTTTCCGTTTCATCTCTCTCTCGGCTCTCAGCTATCTCGATCTCTCTCACTCTCTCACCCAAAAACTCACCCAATCATTCAAGACCCACAACAATCACTCTCAACTCTACCGTCTACTTGCATATCCGAGCTCGTATTGCGTTGGATAGAGCTTGATTGGATGTATTTTCGTTCAGTTTGGATTCCAGAAGCTAGGGCTCGCTCAAAACGCTTGGGTTTCGCCTTCCAACTTGAGGTAGGAAATTCTACCTCTCTTTATATGTTATTTGAGTATTCCTATGCCTTATTTGAGCTTGTATTTGTTGTTATTGGGATTGGATCAAAATCTGTTGTTGCGGTAAGAATCGTCTGTTTTTCTTGAATTTCTACCGGTAGGCCCGTCCTTTCTACCGGTAGAACGTTGTTGCGTTGCCAAAAATTTTGCTTCCTACCGGTAGAATTTTTCTCCTACCGATAGATTGTTTAAATTTTTCCTCGTGAAAAATGGTGGCCTTTCTAATTTGCTTTTATACCGGTAGGAACACAAAAATTCTAATTTCTACCGGTAGATTTCTAATTCCTACCGGTAGACCACCAGAAAAATTCCAAAATCTCCTGCGTGTCTGTAGTTCCACTTTTCCTAAGGCCATTGACTTTTCAAAGTGTTTATTTATTATTTATACACATGAGCAAGAAATCAAACAGTGACACTTGTTTTCCCGTGCAACTCGATGTATTATGAAATTGTCCAAAATGGTAGAGCTATGGAATGATAACAGTGGGCTTCTTGCATGACACTTGTACGAGCGATACACTTGAATTTGTGAACGACGCGCGAACACTCAGGGCCCATCGACGGGTGGGTGCCTGGCAGGGGATATCATGGTCTCAATAATAGCCTGCCAGGAGCTAATGCTCGTATTGAATATTCAAGGCCTAACATATAAGGTGGGTGCTTGGCAGGGGATATCGGGGTCCCATAAACAGCCCGGCAGGAGCTTCGGCTCAGACACAAAGGACACGATGCATTGAGATACAAGTTGAACAAATATGATATGTGGGTGTGAAATAAAGACGGATTGGAGATATTGAAACACTTGATTATGATAGCTATACTTCCTCCGCTGTCATTTGTTTTCCCATCATATGTTCTTTCGTTTGCTCATTTGCATATAGAGTTTGCATAGACTTTTCTACTGGGCTAGTGTAGCTCAAGCTTTATTTTATTTCAGGTACTAACTCAGGACTATAGCGTGCATGGCTGAAGTGCTTGGATTGTGGACACTTCTTTTGAGATCTAACATTGACAAGTTACTTAGGCATCTTTGTAAATTTCTTTTGGAGATGTATATGTAACTTAAGTAATGATTTCTTGATTATGGGATATGTTGTGAACTCTAAACTTTCTTGACAATTGACATTTGTTTTGATTTGGGGCCGTTGAGCCGAAGATGTAGTATTTTGAACTCTCTGGACTTGGAGTACGAGTATGGGAATCTAGCAATCTTGTGGGTAACGTACGGAATATTGTGAGGTTTTATTTGTGAAAATCTTTTATAATATTATGTTGAGAATCGAGGGCGTGACAATGAGTGAAGAAGGATGTTATGTTGAGTTTTTTCTGCCTTTTGCATTAAAGAGGTTAGGGGGATAAAATTGAATAATTTTTTGACCATCGATTCGGAGCGGTGCCTTCAGGCACGGGCATCCGCTAGTTTATTAATAAAACTCGACTGTGTTAATAGTTTTGCGCTAATGATGCCCTAATTAAACTACGAGGGATCAAATCCCCAAACGAAGCGGTCAAAAAGAATGCAAAAATGGACTTTAATTGCATTTGACACGAAGGCTCAAATGTCAAATTTGGCAACACAAAATTAAAAAAAAATGATGCCAACATTTTATTTTACTTTATCTTTTGCATTATATCGCATTTTATAACCAACCAACTCAAAAACAAGGGGAATTAACCCACGATACAGGAACATATATGAAGGGATGCACATATTACACCTCCATTGGGGCATGAGATATTCCATTGGGGCATGAGATTATTTAGAAATAGGAAGGGATGCACATATTACACCTCCATGGGTAACAATGCGCACGCGCGCCCACACACACTGACACACAAAAAGAAAGAAGAAGAAGAAGAAGAAGTAGTAGTGCATGCCCTTTTCTTTGATTGTCCATCGATGCTTTTTAAGTTTCCAATATCAGCTGCAAACTGATTTGGTTCCATCGCTGTAGTAAATGGTGCAACCCTTTCCAGCAAAACAGCAGTTGCATGCCGCCTCCTGCTTCTCTCCGCCGCATATCATGTACTCTGCCACTCTGCAATCTTGAGGGCATATTTTAGCACTAGCGTTCCGGCTTGGCTGCTAGTAGAAAAAACCCTGACGTAGCCAAAGTGGACAAAAAAAACAAGCAAATTAACAAATGCTGAGGAAAATAAGTTAGTAGTAAAATTCAGTAGATTCATTTGATAAGGCTTTGTTAAGTTGAGGCTCACGAAATTGATGCATTATTTGTTATCACAAGTACGAAATGCATAAGCAAAAAATAGAGCAATCACGCACAAACAGTGATGGAGCCAGAATTTTGGCCCGAGAGGGGCCGACATAAAAAAAGTATTTTCATGCAAAAATGTACTTAATATATGGTGTAGCTTTGTGGTACATTAATATATTGGATAATATCTTTTGCATTATTGTCGACAATTGCCACGCACATGTTTGATTATGTTCGTCTATGAAAGAATTTGAGAAAATTTTACCTGACAATGTAAAATAACTTTAATTTTTGGCTACATCAAACCAAAATAAGTCATAATTTTAGAGATTGTTCTACTAATTATATAAATAAAAAAACATATTACTTCTAATATTAGTAAAATATTTGAAATGTTGGGAGGGGTCTGGGCCACCCCGGGCCCCTATATACCTCCGCCAGTGCGCACAAAGAACATAAGAATATATATATATTGTGATTCAACTTGAAAGCCTACATCCACGTGCGCAAGGGTAGAGCAAACATCTCCACCGCGGAGGAGCTGAACTGAGAGGAAAATAATTTCTGGCAAAAATGCCCTTGTCATTTTGTTTTCCTTGCTACCTTATAATACATTAGATATAACTGTTTTGTTTGGTTATTTGATATTAATTAGAACGCCTCAGATGCTTATGTTTGATAACATGCCGTGAATAAATCTAGAGAAACTTTCAAAAAGAAAGGTATAATACTATATATCAGTGCTTAGAATAAAGACTAATAAAATTAGTTTCAATTTTTAGAGATGAGTAATTATCTTTAGAGTGATCTGCTAATTATGCAAAACAAGAGGGTGAGACAAGCATACCGCAAACAAGGAGTAAAAATAGAACACCAACCCTGTTAGCTGCCATGCTATATTTCTATGGAGTATACCTCTTTTGTGACTCTGGAGGGAGCTGGCTTGGCCTTGGGGCTATTTATAGATTCAATAAACCTATGGGTACATATGAATTTGTACATACTATGTATATATGAGTTTTGTGAGGTCCGCCTCGAGTTCCAAAAAATGATTCGAACCGCCTATTATTTTTAAAATACTTTTTTTGGAGCCTTGTAAAAAATCAGTTCGACCCGATATCGGTAAGGATTTTTTTTTGAATTTGTGGAGACGAAACTACTTAACTGCTCAGTTTTGCTCCTATAAATTCAGACTAAAATCCTTAGCTATATCGGGCTGAGCTAACTTTTTACAAGGCTCCATAAAAAATTATTTTAAAAATAATGGGCAATTAGAATCATCTTTGAGGGACCCGAGGTGAGCCCCACGAAACTTATATGTATATGATACATACATTGCAGAGTCAGTCTCCCGTAAGAACCACATCATTTTAATAAAATGCGGACCTTCCTTTTTCGATTGAATTTCGATGATCCGAGCCGCTCAATGTGTTCAGAATGTGATTTTAAGGGTACTCATGAAAATTTAGCAAAAAAAAAGACCGTGAAGGGCTTCATCCGAGCAGTTTTTGTTTGTTTTTTATTGAACGGTTCAAATAAAAACTGCTCAAATCAAGCCCTTTCCGGTCATTTTTTTTGCTGATTTCTCGCGGATACTCTTAAAATCACGTTCTGATCATATTGAGCGGCTCATATCATCCAAATTCAATGGGAAAATGGGAGAAATAGGGTGGTCCGCATTTTAGTTAAAATAAGGTGGTCCTGAGTAGAGAATGACTAATACATTGCATATGTACACATAGCAATACTCTTACAGATTATACGGGAAAAGATAAATGTACCAGTTGTTCATTAAGAGGATGTGAGGTGCTATGTGTGTAGTCATAAAATCAAAGTCAAACTTGTTGTGGGAGCGTTGGTCTCAATTTATTTCAAAGGTCTGCCATATATATATATACTAGGTACTTTGCAACGTGCAAGGCACGTGTGCTCTGCCCGTTGAATTGATCGGTTTGAAATTTTGTTGGGATATAGCTGCATATAAGTAGTCTATATTTATGCTTGCAAAAGGCTCATCCACAGTAGGTTACATAAGTTTGCTAGATTAACATAAGTAGTTTGCAAAGGGGCTAGCAGTGAAGTAGATTCCAAAAGGGCTAGCACTAAAGCAGTTTTTGTGTTCCTTGGACACAACAAAAGTCTATGCCTTGCAAGCTGTTCATGACAAAAGCCTGGGCAGGCCTGCTGATGTTGGAAGTGGCTGGCTATTTGTTGTCGTTGTGGCTGTCGGATGTTTGCTCAGCTGTTGCAGTAGAGTTTTCCATTGGGTTGTTTACTGTTGAGAAAATGCAGGATGTGAACGAATTTCATCTATTGAGTAACAGAAAAGGTTATAGAGATTAGCAGGGAAAATGCAGCAGGGGAAATGCAAGACTTTTCTTACAGCAAAGGCATGAAAAGAAAAGTGCATATATATATAAATATATGTTATAAGAGAAATTATGAAGATGCAGGATGTGAATAAAAGATATATGAATGAATTCCATTTATCAAGTAATGGAAAAGATCACAGAGAGGGAAAACGTAACAGTTATAATACGTGGTATAGCTGTTATACGTGGGAAAAGATCATATACCACTAATCAATGTAAATAGAAAAGAGAAAAGATTAGATATACCAAATGGTCAAAGCTTCCAAAGCTGTGAGAATCAGAGAAGGCAAAATGATGGACCAAATTGATAGATTACCAACAGCAGAAATCCAAAGCTTTTCAGCAGAAACAATTCTTGCTGTGAACGATGTTACTACTCTGCAATTGCATGGCTCAAAGGTTATACATAGTTTAGGAGATAAAGCCGTGTGCAGCAGACTTAGAAAGTGGGAAAGTAATGCTTTTGTTTACGGAGAAACCAAAGCTAGTTGGGATTAGAAAGTGGAGGTTTGAGTGGGAGGGCCAAAGGTAGCAAAGTTTAAGAGGTTTAATCAGATAGTGGAGGTTAAGACAGTGAAGTAAGTGGTACTCAAGGGCTGTAGCTACTCTCTGCATAATCAGTAATCTACTTTTTGCATGCGGTGGGAAACTCTGTGCATGTAATGAATTACGTGTCTCCATTGTGAGGGGGTGAAGCTGATGTGTTTTTTTTTTTGGCAACTTCAGTTGAAAGATCATATGTTCTACCTTTTCAGTTTTTTCCTGGGTGTAATGAAGATACATTAAGGGAGGAAGAGGAAAATCATGGTATAGCCAGAGAGGAATAATACAAAGGGATGGTATGTGCATGAACTGAAACTGTGTCTTAATAATACAAGTAAAGAATAAGGATTAGCATCAAAATAAAGCAGCATAAGAATAGGAGTTTTTAGAGATCACGTACCACTAATCAATGTAAACAGAAATGAGAAAAGATTAGATATACCAGATGGTCAAAGCCTTTAGAGCTGTGAGAATCAGAAATGGCAAAATGATGGACCAAACTGATAGATCACCAACAACAGAAATCCAGAGCTTTTAAGCAGAAACAATTCTTGCCGTCAACGATTTTACCACTCTACAACTGCATGGCTTAAAGGTTATAATACATGGTTTAGGAGATAAAGCTGTGTGTAGCAGACTTAGAAAGTGAGAAAGCAATGCTTTTGTTTATGGAGAAACCAAAGCTAGTTGGGATTACAAAGTGGAGGTTTGAGTGGAAGGGTCCAAAGGTGGCAAAGTTTAAGAGGTTTAAGCAGATAGTGGAGGTTAAGGCAGTGGAGTAAGTAATACTCAAGGGCTTTGGCTACTCTTTGCATAATCAGTAATCTACTTTTTGCATGTTGTGGCAAACTCTGTGCATGTAATGGATTACGTGTCTCCATTGTGAGGGGTGAAGCTAATGTGATTTTTTTTTTTGGAAAGTTCAGTTGAAAGATCATATGTTCCTTCTTTTCAGTTTTTCCTTGGGCATAATGAAGATACATTAAGGGAGGAAGTGGAAAATCAGCTTAAGTATCCTGCTAACTGAAGGAAATTTCATTAGTTTCTGAATCTCTCTATTGGATTCAAAAGATAACATAAAAGGAAATTCCTGACGATGAGGATGAAAAGAAAAATGAGGAAGAGAAGGTAAAGGACGTTTCATGAGTGGTTGTTCATGAATAAGCAGAAGTCCTTGCTGCTTTCCACAAGAGCATTAGCAGGAGCACAAAAACCACTCTCTATCTTAAAGAAAACCAACTTAGGTATCTTGAGGAATGCTGACTCAAGGAAATTTCATTAGATACTGAATCTCTCTATTGGATTCAGAAGATGACAGAAAAGGAAATTTCTGATGATGAGGATGAAAAGAAAGATAAGGAAGAGAAGGTAGAGGATGTGTCATGCGTGGCTGTTCAATGACTGGCAGGAGCAGTTAGCTATGAAGCATTTTTTTGTTAAGGGTCAACTGAAATCCAAAGGTGCTCTCTTTGTTTCTAAAAGGGCATCTTTTGATAAGCAGATACATTGTTCATAGGTTAATACTAAATTGATCATTTCAGCAGAGAAATCCTTTCATTTATGTTGGGAAGTAATAAAAGTGCAGAAAGCATTCATAACTGCAGAAAGGAGAATTAGGGGATATGTGTTCGTAATCTATTAGTCAATTAGTGAACAGTAAATATTCCATAAGCGAACATCTCACCAAAGCTAACAGAGTGCCAACGCAGCCCATAATAGTAATAGATGACACTATGGGGAAAAATTGCACACAGAAAGCCCAAAATACCTGAATTTGCCTGCTTCTGTTAATGCTTGATATACCAGCACCGTTTGACACCTGCAAAATGGAAAGGTAGAAAGAGTATCACGCATCTCTAAGTTATAACTTAATGCATCACATATGTTGAACTAAACTAATACCTGGAGTACTATGGCGTATGAACGAATTATGCACAAGAGCATCCAACCATTTAACGAAATCATCGCGCACAGCCCATATTAAATTGTCACCCAAACCCAACATGTCTGCATACTCGCGCGCGAAGATACTGAATGCTTTATACTCCAACTGTCCAGGACGCCGATACCGTGCAACAGCAGCAATCACCCTTCGGCCTTGAATAGGGAGAAGACAATAAAACCCTCCATGTAGAGCTTGAGGATTTCGGTGCTTCACATGCACCCACCGGCGAAATGGAACACAGAGAACCATGATACTGCATCACCGAATTTAGGATTAACAATTGATTGAATCATAAAAGGTATGATCAATGAAGCACAAGATTTTGGTAAACACAAATAAATTGTCACTGTGCAGATTAATCTATGTGCCTACAAGTCAATATACATGTGGATGAATTCCATATACCTAGCTATATGAATAGTGACTGAAGAACCAAACCAAAAAGACAAGTTAATATACACGTGGATTAACTCCATATACTTAGCTATATAAATAGTAACTGAACAACCAAACGAAGAAGACCACATTACCATACAGACTAATCTATGCACGTAGAAGTTAATACACATGTGGATTAATTCCATAGACTTAGCTATATGAATAGTACTTGAATAAGAAACGGAAAAGACCAAATTACTCTTTACTCTCTATTTTTCAAATTGGTATTACATTCTGGGGTATTCTGGATTGCTTGTCTTTTTTTCTCTCTTGATTCTTAATTTTGGATCTTGTGAGTGTGGCATGGGAGAAGCAATGAAACTTTTGCTCAAAGAGCATTAGCTTTCTTGTGAGTGTGGCATGGGAGAAGCAATGAAATTTTTGCTCAAAAAGCATTAGCTTTCAATAAGGATCCAAGGACAATACCGAACATGCAACGAAAAATAGCTCCATGACATGGAAGAAAGAATGAAGCTTTTGCCCAAACAGCATTAGTAATGGATTAATTCCATATATTTAGCTATATGAATTGTACCTGAACAACAGAGAAAGAATTACCAAGTGGATGGCTTAACCGAGAGTCGCGTTGCTTGACCGACCTGGTGTATTAAAATAAAGACGCGTCCCAAGCGTAGGACTCTCGACCGATGTAGCATAATATCCGGAAGTACCGGAGTCGAACCACAGAAACGGACGAACGTGTGCAGGACTCAAAGATGACGGGTTCACAGTTTATCTTGGCTCTTAGGTAGCCACCCCTTGTTCAATGAGATTGATTTACTAACTAGATTACGAAACTGAATTAATTAAATAAAGATTTAAAAAGGGAGAGTACAGCCGTGGGAACTCAGCGTCCGCAACTAGTCTAACCAATGTTTACTCGGGCCACAATTATTTACTTTGTTGATTTTAGAATAGGAAAAAGGATCCCTAACAAATGCACACCACCTGTCACCAGTCCCCGTGCGCATTCGAATTCCGGCGATGCTTGGGTTTGTTTGTTAGAAGAGTTTTCGTCTTCTAAAATTGCTTAAAGATTAAATTAATTCGAACCCGAGGTAAAAACATTAATTAAACTAGCCACGGGACGCCTTCGCCCCGCGACCGCACTCTACAAAATTACTCACTCATTATTGAAAGAGAAACAAAAGAAACCCTAATTTGAATCATGTTTCTATTACTGGAAAAAGAAAAATAAACGAAAGATAACAACTAATTGAATAACAACGAACAACTTTAATAAAGGACAAAAATCAATACGAGTTACCGGAGTGCGAAGATCTGAACAAAACTTTAAAAACTTGAAAGGAAAAGCTCTGGAACGGAAAGAACGAGAAAAGAAAACTGCTACGTAATGTTCCAACCCTAAAAACAAAGTTCGGCGCGGTATTTATATTAATCCCTAAAAGTCTTAAATTGGAAGTCACCAATTTAATGCCAACTACGGTTCTGGAATTGGAAAATACCAATTTAATTCCAATTCCACTGTTGCTGCCGAATCCCGTGCGAAGTTCCATTGTTCCATAGGTAGCGCTACAGCCATTTACCCATAGCGCTACCGAACCCCTTTAAGGTGTTGACTCCGTTGACCCTTAGTGTACTCGGTAGCGCTACACCAAAAAGGGTGTAGCGCTCGCGGTGATTCTGTTCACTTCCTCGCGAATTCCACTTCAACACTTAGTTTCCACAGCCCTTCTCGCTCTCAAGCTCCATCACGGCCTTTCCGAATACCTCTCAATCCAAACTTGGCGCAAAAACCATCTTATTTCCTGCGAAACTAACAAAAACACAAAAATAAGACAAAGCACGACATCAAGCGGAAAATGGAATAAACCGCACCTCTAACGCACTAAAACGCCCTACTTAGGCGCTTATATCTATGATATTGCGCGCCTATCACACCCCCCAACTTGAAGGTTGCTAGTCCCTAGCGACAAGAAGAAAAAAAAACAAATAAATAAAAGGATAGATCTTTTAAACCCCCGGGCGGCCCCGGTAGGACGAGTGAAGTCTCGTGGGGGTTTTCAGCAGTGATTACCCACAAAACACAAAGGACTCGGACACTTCGAATGCAACTCAACCCAATCAATAACCTCTAAAAACACTACAATAACTGTCAAGCAAGTCAAAGGCAAGATATTTCATTCATGGATAAAGTTAAACAAGTGAACTTCGTACCAAACTTAGCACAAAAATTAATCCTCTCACCTACGATCGGATAGAGAATTTTCAAATGGCATGCGTGTATGGAAAAACCACATAGAGAAATTTACCAACCTCGAGAACAGTTCACACACCGTTGATAGCCCAATATTTCTTAAGCGCACTCCTTCCCTTTTTGTATTTTTCCTCTTTCTATTTTTTCTTTTGTGTTCTTCTCATGGTCGTGCAATGCCCAGATCTCTCGGGCTTTCTAGTTGACTCTTTAGCGAGTTTTGGGTCGGCTATCCCCAAGCCAAACGGCTTTAGAGCACCAGGTTTTAAGAGACCCCTACGGACTTACTTGCTCAAGTCAAAAAGGCTTTATATTGAGATTCAAGCTAACCACATTTAATGATACTTTCACAAAGTCTATCCATCTTTTGACGCGAACAACACGGTGGGAGCATACCCCGATTGCCCGGTTACTACTCAATGGACGCCCGGATAAGCATTAACAATATAGAGCACACAACTTATTCTCTTACTTTTTTTTTTACACTGGGAAAGGAGTTCCAAAAATTCCATCAAACAAGCTTATACCGAAATACCAAAAACATGTGAACCAAACTCTAGACCGGTAAATACTCATGTGGGGCAGTGTGTGTGTGAGAGCATGTTTTCAAGTGACCAAACGCTATCCAACTATAGATGATACTGGCTAACCAATTGCTTCTTCAACATTATGTTCACGAGCTTAAGTCCATCCATAAAATTGTATCGAGACTCCGACTCGCACAACAACCACTATAGTGCTAATTAGAAGCCATCAACCAAGAATAGTTGCACCCAAGTATCCAAAATCCTCAAAATTTTTTTTTTGAAAAACATGTACGAAGTGTACGAAGTACACCCTCCCCCCAACTTAGAACATGCTATGTCCTCAGAGCATGAAGAGAACAAGAAAATAAAGAACAAGAGAGAAATGGACCAACAAATGGCAGCCAACCATCATGACCCCGGCCGATGTATGGGGAGTTTGTTGTCACCGTTGCGTTTCGTCATCAGAACTGCTTCCAGAATCCGCTCCTTCGGACCTAACAAAGTCCACAGCTAGTCACACAGAACCGCGCCAAAGCTTTATTGGACTTACAACCGCCATACTTAGTGGCACCCCTGCTCGAGGCTCCTGAATGCCTCACTTACTCCGGCGAAGAGGCTCAAACTACCAAGGCTGGTGTGGTAGCATGCTCGTCCTGCAAAAGACTTAAGAACCAACTACCTACTAGATAACAAATGACATTAGTACCGTCCGCTATTAGAAGCCGGACCAAAACAAGAAATAATAAAATTAACAGAACACCACCAGACATTCACGCAGTCTCACGTGTCATACTTTTCTCCCCGTGTCAAGCGGATGAGCGAGAAACGGGTGGCTATACAAGACCCACAAATTAAAAGCCCAAAACTAAAAAGAAAATCTTTTTGGTTTTTTGAATTTTTATTTTTTTTTAGTTTGAGAGAGAGAGAGAGAGAGAGAGAGAGAGAGAGAGATCTTTCCAATGTAGAATCCGAAAGTTAATCAAATGCCCAAAAGCAACTCCCAAGAATGCACCACCCCACTCTAAGTTTTGCACTAAAAATTGAATTCGGCCAGACCACAAGAAAAGATATTTCGAATAAAGCAATCGCCGAGTTTTGTTAAGAAATTTGAAAGCCTCAAAGTGCACACGTGAAACCAAATTAATTTTCGAGCTGTGGACATAATTTGCGATAGAAGGAAGATAAACAAAATCGTAATCATCAACACCAAGAAAATCAATATGTTCCACTACCGTCGACTTCGACTCTTCTACCAAGACCTCCTCCACCAAGTTTGGTTTCTCAACTAAATCCTCCTCAACAAAGTCTTGGTCCCCAAAAATAAGAGACTCACTCTCAAACCCATACTTCCTATCTTGCTCGTCCATTAAGGACTGCAAATAATCAATATCAGCGTCCCACTCCTCAGCAGTGGGAGATTTTTCGATCGAACCATCATACGGAGGGCAGTGAGCTCCTCGTTCTCTAGACTCATAGGAGCGCAAAAGGAAAACGTAGGCAGCGCGGATCAACAGTGGGAGATACATAGGAGGGGGTTCGACCCTTACATTAGACTCAAGGGGGGAACATTGGGCAGTTAGCTCCGCGTTCGCTCCCAACTCAGAAGGTTCCACCAAACCATCATCAACCCCACCCTCAATGATGTAAATCATGGTCCCACCATTCTAAACTTTCGGCCAACTCATCAAAGTACTCCAAATTGTCAGTAGCGGTTGTATCTAAAAATACACCATCAAACATATCATTTACAAGCTTACGCGTTGTAGAATTTAAACCGTTAAAGAAAATGGTAACAAGGTGCATCGTTTCACAATTATGATCCCGCCAATTGAGTAAAGTGTGTTCTCTAAACCTCCACCAACAACATGCAAAAGACTCATTATCGAATTGATAAAAAAATTCAAGTTCTTGTAGAAGATTATGAGTTGCATATATGGGAGAAAACTTCCTGTAAAACTCTTCTTCCACATCTTGCCATGTAAATATTGAGCCGAGATTCAAAGAATGAAACCAACTCAAAGCATAGTCTTGCAAAGATGATAGAAAAAACTTACGCAAACACACCTTATCATTTGTGAAAAGCTCCTCAAGTTCTGCAATATGCCAATATGGATTCTCGGAACCTAAGCCATGGAACTGGGGTAATTGGGGAGGATTAGGACTTCTTTCATGTGAATTGAAGTCCCACATATCACGCCCAAAAAGGTGATCACGCATCGTTTTCGGCTTTATCATGACTGTATCCCCTTACCTAACTTTTTTTTTTTTTGAAACTAAAAACTAAAGACTACAAAAAAAGAAAAGAAAAGAAAAGAACAGTTTTTCTATCTCATCTTAAAAACTAAAAACAACAAAGAAAAAGAAAAAGAAAAGAAAAGAACCTAAAAACAACTACCCGAATTCTCAACACACGTTACCGTCCCCGGCAACGGCGCCAAAAATGCTTGACCGACCTGGTGTATTAAAATAAAGACGCGTCCCAAGCGTAGGACTCTCGACCGATGTAGCATAATATCCGGAAGTACCGGAGTCGAACCACAGAAACGGACGAACGTGTGCAGGACTCAAAGATGACAGGTTCACAGTTTATCTTGGCTCTTAGGTAGCCACCCCTTGTTCAATGAGATTGATTTACTAACTAGATTACGAAACTGAATTAATTAAATAAAGATTTAAAAAGGGAGAGTACAGCCGTGGGAACTCAGCGTCCGCAACTAGTCTAACCAATGTTTACTCGGGCCACAATTATTTACTTTGTTGATTTTAGAATAGGAAAAAGGATCCCTAACAAATGCACACCACCTGTCACCAGTCCCCGTGCGCATTCGAATTCCGGCGATGCTTGGGTTTGTTTGTTAGAAGAGTTTTCGTCTTCTAAAATTGCTTAAAGATTAAATTAATTCGAACCCGAGGTAAAAACATTAATTAAACTAGCCACGGGACGCCTTCGCCCCGCGACCGCACTCTACAAAATTACTCACTCATTATTGAAAGAGAAACAAAAGAAACCCTAATTTGAATCATGTTTCTATTACTGGAAAAAGAAAAATAAACGAAAGATAACAACTAATTGAATAACAACGAACAACTTTAATAAAGGACAAAAATCAATACGAGTTACCGGAGTGCGAAGATCTGAACAAAACTTTAAAAACTTGAAAGGAAAAGCTCTGGAATGGAAAGAACGAGAAAAGAAAACTGCTACGTAATGTTCCAACCCTAAAAACAAAGTTCGGCGCGGTATTTATATTAATCCCTAAAAGTCTTAAATTGGAAGTCACCAATTTAATGCCAACTACGGTTCTGGAATTGGAAAATACCAATTTAATTCCAATTCCACTGTTGCTGCCGAATCCCGTGCGAAGTTCCATTGTTCCATAGGTAGCGCTACAGCCATTTACCCATAGCGCTACCGAACCCCTTTAAGGTGTTGACTCCGTTGACCGTTGCTTTGGCCGTTGACCCTTAGTGTACTCGGTAGCGCTACACCAAAAAGGGTGTAGCGCTCGCGGTGATTCTGTTCACTTCCTCGCGAATTCCACTTCAACACTTAGTTTCCATAGCCCTTCTCGCTCTCAAGCTCCATCACGGCCTTTCCGAATACCTCTCAATCCAAACTTGGCGCAAAAACCATCTTATTTCCTGCGAAACTAACAAAAACACAAAAATAAGACAAAGCACGACATCAAGCGGAAAATGGAATAAACCGCACCTCTAACGCACTAAAACGCCCTACTTAGGCGCTTATATCTATGATATTGCGCGCCTATCACGCGTGGAACTTATTGAGGCAGACACTCTTCATCTTATGCAAGTCATCCTTGTTCTGTCACACTCCCAAGCGTATATTGTCTGAAAATTCTGTGAAGAAAAATACAGAAACTCAGGGTTTTAGCTTTGATATAAACAATGTAGAATTCCGTGCTCCCAAGGATAGTCCAATTTCTTCAGGGACTTTTATGCAAGCAAAGGACGCACTTCATGCTATTCCATTGTAGCCGAAGAGGAAGCTACAACTACTTGCTTTTGAGGACTGAAAAAGTCTCTTAGCGAAGCTCTAAGAAGTGTTGTTTCAAACAAAACAACCTTACACTAACATATCTTAGAAATTACATACCCCACTCAAAACATCCCACCAATGTGAACGAAATTCAAACACAACACAAAAATATATAACATACAGGTTTATACCATAAGAATCCATGCTTGGACTGCATTAAATCAATACTCATTCGAAGCTGTTGCATGCCGACAGTGAATAAAAGAGAACAGCATCGGGGAGCCAAGCTTGCCTGAATCAAATCAACAATCAATATTCCTGAAATAATTATAAAAGCCAATAATCAGAAACCTAAGTCTGTAAATCAAATACTGCAGACAAACATGAACAATGCAGTTTTTTTTTTTTAAACGGCAAAACATGAACAATATAGTTAGAAGCTTTATAATCAGAAACCCTAAGTCTGTAAATCAAATACCACATGCACGCATGAACGATATAGTTAGAAGCCCTAAGTATTACTTATATTCCCTGAAACCCTTATTCCACATCACATATTTTCCAATTCCTCCACCAACGAACCCAATGCAGTGGCCCCGCTAACCGTCGACGTACCACTGATGCCGTGAAATGCTTTCGGTAAGAAGTTGGGGTGGACGGTGTGGTCTGTGGTGTGCGAGAGTGTGACGCTATGGGGGAGTGAAGGAGGAGAACAGAGGCCGGAACAACCATAATCTTGCCAAAGCCGAAATCTCTCGAACTCAACATTCCTGATCATCTCCGACTCAAGAAGCACCGGCTTCATGGCGTTGAGGATTTCCTGAGAGAGAGAAAGAGAGAAGAGAGAGAGAAGATGAAGAAACAATGGCGTGGTGGTGGAGTAAATCGGTGGGAGAGAGAGAAGGGGAAAGTAGAGTTGAAAAGAATTTCTCTCTCCTGAACCTGGTAAAGCCACGTACAAAGCCACGTATCCAGACTCTGGAAATGCGAAATGACAAAAATACCCAATTGGTTGATACTACATGACTTCCAATCGAGGAGCAAAATTGTCCGAATTGGCCAAAAATGCCAAGCGAAATCCACCCAAACCGATTCTTCTTTAATAGAGGTAGGAAATGCCAAGCGAAATCCACCCAAACTGATTCTTCTTTAATAGAGGTAGGATATAGTACGGAGTATAAGATAAGATTAGCTCCAACTGACAATCTATGATAAGATTATAATCAAATCCACCGACAGTGGTTTTTTTTTTTTTTATAACCAAATGTACGTTTAGATCAGCTTACGCCGACCTCAACTAATTCCAGGGCTTTGAAATTAATGACCAGACAAATCCTCTGATAAGACCTACGTTTGGAATGTTTGGTCTCCGTGTGATTCGAACATGTGACCTCTCAAAAGGTTTGCCCTAAAGGTTTGGACTCTATGACCTCTATGAAATTCGAACATGTGAGCGACCTCATGGAAGAGAAACACTTATTTGCTTTATAATGCCTACTTGGCCGAACCTCTTGGTGATAAATCCATTGACACTGTTCCCCGACTTACAGATTTTGTCAAGCGTTTGGAAACAACGCTGCTACCCCTACCGCACCATTTTACCGCTCCTCTCACCGCTCCATATAAAACGGTGCCGTTTTGGCCTTAACACCCGTTTTCCCTTTGTTCCCTATTTGGTGTCCAATAAATGGGCATGATTATTGATTATTTTGTGGGATTCATTTCGGATCCCAAAAAATGATTCAAATCATAAGTTATTCTTAAAATATTTTTTATTGGGTTCTTGTAAAATATTATCTCAATTCGATATTGGTAAGACTTTTTCAAAATTCATACAAATTTTGAAAAAGTCCTTACCGATATCGAATTGACTTAAATTTTTGAAGAAACTAATGAAAAATATTTTTAAACTAATGAGCGGTTTAAATCATATTTGTTGAACCCGTAATAGTCGCTCAATCATCATAGATTAAAGATTGATGCTAATAAAAAAAAAACAATTAACGATTTATTGATGATTTTGTGGAGCCCATTTTAGGTAAAAAAAAATGATTAAAATTAATCTCAAGTTATTCTTAAATTTTTTTAAAGAATAAACTGTGCATGTTGGTTCTTGTAAACCGTGTGTATCGGTAATGGCGATTCTCACTGGGTGGAGGTGGTCGCCAGCCATTGAGTGGTGGTCGGAGGTGGTGGTGGTCATCGCGGTGTTTAGTGGTGCCCGTCCCCCCTCTCTCTCTCTCAAAACCAGAAGAACATGTTTACTACTCATTTGTGTATGTGTGTTTTTTTTAAAGGTGGGGCCCACTGCCACATAGGCAAGCAATAGGTTGAGGGTAGGGGTGTAAACGAGCCGAGCCGAGCCGAGCCGAGTTTCGGCGAGCTCGAGCTCGGCTCGTTTACTTAACGAGCCCAAAACTCGAGCTCGAGCTCGGCTCGAGCCTTAACGAGCCGAGCCCTTAACGAGCCGAGCCTCCCTTAACGAGCCGAGCTTTTGTCGAACGAGCCGAGTTTCAGTTAACGAGCTGAATAGTCGAGCTCGGCTCGTTTACTAAACGAGCCGAGCCTTAACGAGCCGAGCCGAGCCGAGCTCGCGAGTAGCTCGGCTCACTTACAGCCCTAGTTGAGGGGCAGGAAAAATTCTACAACCACACTCAAAATCACACACCCTCTCACAAAATACAAGGGTCCCACACGCACTATGTGTGCAATGTGTATGGGACCCTTATGTTTTGTGAAAGAGTATGTATGTGAGTGTGTAATTTTGGATGTGGTTGTAGCACATCTCAAGGGGTAGTTTGGTGCGGTCAGAGTGGACTCTCTTTAATTGGTTAACTAAACCAAACGTGGCCAACTCATAACTTTAATGCTTTATGCTATATTTATTTTATTTTTATTTTTTTGGCAATGCATAATATCTCGGGTCAGTTTGCATGCAACTCGAACAAATTCTTACAGCTTCTCCCACAAGAGTTGTTAGTAAGGAGGATTGAACCTGAAACCTTCGCAAATAGCAAACTCCAAAGTCTCAAGCCAAATTACTTGACCAACTCCTTGGAGTTAGCATAATGGGCGTGGAGCCAAGTGGAGGAGCTAGAGTGGTCTCATTTGAGATTCCGCCATCAGCAAGGCCGTATATTAGTGTAGTGGTAACTATGGCTTAAGTTGGTTTAATACGTACTTTAATAGTATATGACTTCCAGATGTACCAAACAAAAAGCCCACATGAAATGTTTTTCTTATCCTTTTCTCTAATTGCGGTATGACCTTGACTTATAGTTACTAGCCTAGTTCGGCCGTATATCAAAGTGTTCTTTTATATTCTTTTTCTCTAAACACAAAAAAGAAATAGGCGACAAGTTTACCTCTCAAGAAGGAGGAATCCCCCGAAGGGAACACCAATGCGTCATCGAGGAAGATTACAGAAGGGACCCGAGCAACGAGCTTACCTCTCAACAAGAAGGCATTCCTTGAGGGGAACACCAATGCGTCTGTTAAATATGAGAGAAGAGATATTGAATTCGATTATATGAAACGTTACAATGAGCCCTCTATTTATATAGGAGAGAGAGCCTAATTGTGGAATGAAATCATACTAATTAACTATGGAAGAAAATCATCCTAATTACAATCAAATCACAATCTCAAGATCATGATTTTATTTATTATATTTATTTATTCTAACATCCGCCCTCAAACTCAAGTAGATCTATCAACTTGAGTTTGAAAAAAGTAGAAATCAAGAGCACCGGATCCAAAAAGAAACCACGAACAACCAAGCCAAGCCAAGAGCACCAGGAGAGCCAAAAGGACAGCCATAGGTGAGAACTAGGAGCAGCCACGCCAAGCTAAGCCAAACTCAAGTAGGTCTACCAACTTGAATTTGAAAAAAAAGAAATGAAGAACCCATGAAAGTCACAAGTGTTGGTGGTGAAGAGGCACTGTGGGCGAAGTAAACTATGAGTGCTCGGCGGACGGCAGCAAGGCTTAGGCTGCCCGCCAGGAGCGAAAATTCCACATGGCCTAAATCTTATAGCTCTGATACCATGTTAAATATGAGAGAAGAGATATTGAATTCGATTATATAAAACGTTACAATGAGCCCTCTATTTATATAGGAGAGGGAGCCTAATTGTGGAATGAAATCATACTGTGGGCACACGCCCCAAAAATCTTACATCTTCGCTTGTAAAATCGGGTGCGCCCTTTTTTTCGCGGAAAGCGCAGCGAAACGCTTCGCAGTTCAGAGTCGCCACTCGGGTTTTGCGGAAAAAACACCCAAGGAACCGGGTTTGAAAAAAATGTTTGGTTACGTTGTTCGAATTTTGAAAAAGGCTTGTAGACTGGACCGTCGTCACCTTCGATATCTGAGGTTCGAGAGCCAGGTTACGAGAGGGGAAGGGTTTTATGGCACCTCTCTCGCCCAATCCGGAGATTGGTCTCTACTCAGGCATTTTATAAAACATTTACTTTTCTCTCTCATTTGATCATTTTTAGCCAGTTAGGGCGGAGGAACAGTTAATGGGGATTAAAATTGTAACAAGTTTGCATTTTATGTACAAGAATGTGATGTATGTTTGATGTTTGATCTTAAAGCAAGTGTAATAGATTGAGAACAAGCTCCTGTGAGTATTTTAGACAAACTGGAGTACATAGACTAATATGATGCACGCAGGAACGGATCTGTGTGCACTGGCCAAGCCACTGCATACAGACACAACTTGCGTGCGCCACACCAGTTATGGCGTGCGCCGGTAGGCCCAAACTCACAACTCTTGCAAATAACCCTCTGGGCTCTGGAATGGACCAGTGCACACCCAGGACAAACCACGCAGTTTATATCAACAATTATATATAGTTACAGACAGACAAAGGGCTTGAAAGCCACCAAATAAACAGAAAACCCCTTAAACAGTGAGGGGTGGAAAAACAGAGGCCAGGGCCTAGTTGCCATGCAAGGGCCAGCCACTGGTCAAGGTATTACTGGCGCACGCAGGTACAAAGTACCGTGCGCCAGTTAACACGATTTGGCCAGTGCTTGGCTTGCATCATCTGGGCTCTGGAACATGACCAGAAGGCTCCCAGGGGCATTCCAAAGCAAGAGAAATGAAATACTTAGTACTATAACTAAACAGTTCTAAAATACAGAAAGCAATAAACTGGTTTTTATCATGCAAGAGGGTGATCAAAGACAATATAAAGCAAGAAAAAGATGATCGGTGATCCCCACGCCAGTTGTGCCATACATCCATGACTGGCGTACGGCTATGGATAACTGGCGCGCGCCACAGATCATCACACACGGCTTTGAAACCTTGCCAGCATTAGGGCCAGGACTGGTATAGATTACCAGCCTTGACCCTGCCAGCCCCCCTCAGGGTTCAGAACAGATAACAGAAGCAAAATGTGATATACCTTTGCTTGTGAGTTTGGAAGTGATCTTGAGCTTGAGCTTGGGGTTTGAGGGTTTGAGAGATGAGTATGGGGGGGTGTTATGGACTGTGGATGTTATTCTCCTTGCCTTGTCTCTCAATGGATGAAAGAAAAAACAAGAAGAACAAGAGATGGAAGAAGAACCAAAGCTTGGGCCTTCTTAATGGTGTTTGATCCGCACCCAAGATTGTATAATCTTGGGGGCTTTTAGCTTATTATTTGTAGCGTTTCGTTCCCTTTTATTCATTTTTATCTCATTTTGCGCGTAAGGTTTCGTTTTGTTAGTTTCAGGTTGAACGTGGTATTTTCTTGCTTTATAACGTCAAGGATTTCTCTCGGAAGAATTCCAGCGTGTGAGGCCACGTGGCACTGCCCCGTCAAGTCTTGTCAGGTGATTTTTGGAGGACCAAGGAAGCGTCGGGTCGTTGTCGGGCCGTTTGGATCAAGCGAAGCAAAAATCAGATTTCTGCCAGCCATGAACCGGTACGGGTAAAGCATGAACCGGTTCATGGGCCCTAGATGTTGAAGATTGGAAGATTTTTCAAGGCTATGAACCGGTACGAGTAAAGCCATGAACCGGTTCATGCTGTGATTTTTCTGCCCGAATTTGCTACTTTTTCACTTTTTGCTTTTGGGATATTTTTGGTTTGTCTCTACTTTTTGGATATTTGTGAGATATTTTTGAGAGAGGAAGACACCTTTAAGTCTTTCTTCCCCTCTCACTCTCTCATAACACACTTTGTCTTCTCTCTCTTCATTTTCTTAAGTTTTTGTCTTCCTCCATTGAAGACTAGCTTTCCAAGCTTTTAGCCTACCATTACTCTTGTAAGTTGTTATCTTTTGTCTTTTTCTCGTTTATTAAAGTTGTAGCTACGGTTAAGGTTGTTAATAAAATCAAGTTTGTTTTCGAATCTATCGGTTTAAAATTATGTCTCGTTTTTATGCTTTAGTTTGTGCTTAACTATGTGTGAGTAGTTTATTGGCTAAGTCTCGGGATAATCTTTCCCGAGGACTTACGTTGTTATTTGGTTCTCGAGCCATCGGGCTTTAAAGCATGATTTTCCGGAATAGAGCTTAATTTGTATTTTTGGTCTTAACTAGGGGTGTTAACCCCTTGGTAAGGAGCTTTGTCAAGCGGTCTTGGCAAGTGACTTACCGAGGCCTAGTGGCCTCCTTTGTGTTCGATAAATATTAAAAACAAGTTGGTTCGCCTCCGGTAAATCACATCATTTATTAAACGTAGTCTTTTAAAGTTAAATCTTCCGGGCGTGAGCACGCGGTCGTGACTCTCGCCTGAGTTATAATCGAGAACCGGTAATGGCCTTTGTCAAGGGTTAGAAGACCCCGAGACTTGCCTCTTTAAGTTAATCAAGCGTAATTCTAGTCTTCGTTTTAGTCATCTCATTTTAAAGCAAATCTTAGTTGGCCGCCTTGAACGCCACCATCCTGCCATATAAAACCTTCAATCCGAATCAAGCTAAATTAGAATTCTCTGTGGGAACGATCCCGGACTTCCGGTTATTATGCTACTGATGACTTAGCCCTACGCTTCGGGTTTCTATCAACCTTATTGGAAGGCAAGGTTTGGAAGTAAGCATTTTTGGCGCCGTTGCCGGGGATTTCTTTTATTCAGCTTATTTGGAGGATCGACAAACCCCTGTAAGTATTCCGTTTGTTTTAACTTTGTGTTTTTGAACTCAATTTGGCGAAAACCTCTAACCGAGCCACCAATTCGACTTGAGGTATAACGAAGCTAAATTGAGCGTCATTTACTTTTTATTGTTTTTATTCTATATCCGTGGTGGTGGCATAACCCCACGAGACTGCTTGTGAACGAGGCGGCGGCATAGCCCCTCTAGTCTGGTTAGCTAGCTTTGTGCAGGTTATATGCTTAACGTTTACCGTAGCCCTTTTTCAAACCGGCTACATCGTTCTGCTTCTCCACCGAGGGTCCGTAATATTATTCAGGCATATTCTCCACCGGGTGAGTTATCTCCACTGTTAAGGCAAATGGAAGAACAACCAGCAGCCCAAACGTTGAGAGATTACTTGACTCCGGAAAGAGGACCGCATGTGTCACCAATTGCCATTCCAAATTGCACCAACGCCAATGCTTTTGCTTTCAAGCCAGAGTATCATCGGGTTATACCGGAATTTCGGGGGCGCGAACTTGAGGATCCGTATAGTCACATTCGGGAGTTCGAAACCATTGTAAGCACGTTCGTGACAACCCCGGGGCAATTGGACCAAGCGCGGTTGAAGTTGTTTCCGTTTTCTCTTAAGGATAAGGCCAAGCAGTGGTTCCATTCGTTGAAGCCTCAGTCTTTGCGTACTTGGAGGGAAGTTCAGGATGTGTTTACTCAGAAGTACTTTCCGGTTAGCCGAACCAAGCTCCTCATGGATCAAATTGCGAACTTCAAGCAGAAAGATGGGGAGATTTTCTACAAGTATTGGGAGCGATACAAGGATCTTCTTGCGGCCGTGCCACACCACAACTATCCAATGTATTTGGTGATTAATTACTTCTATGTGGGATGCAATCAACAAGCCAAGCAACTTCTCGACACTATGGGAAGCGGTGATTTTTTGGGGGAAAATCCGGAAGCTGCATGGGAATTCTTAGATGCATTGGCCGAATGAGCTCAAACTTGGGAATTCATCGACCCGAGGGATCAAGCCATGCGAAATCAAGGACCCGGAGGTTCCGGCAAGTTTTCAGTGAGTGAGCATACTATGTTCGAATCAAAACTAGATGAATTGTCAACTAAGTTGGATAAAATGAAGTTGGATGCGATCCAAGCGAAACCGGTGAAAGAGGTGAAGGTGGTGCGTCAAGTTGAAGAAGTGTGTGTCATTTGCGAGACCGTGGGCCATTCGACGGACAATTGCCCTACCATTCCCGCCCTCCAGCTCCATTATAGTCAACTCCCTCAGGAAGAAGTTTGTGCAGTAAACCAACGGTGGGATCCTTACTCGAACACTTATAATCCGGGATTGAGGTCCAATCCGGCTTTCCGTTGGAATAATCAGAATGAAGCAGGGTCTTCTTCGACTACACAAGCTCCGGCTCCGGTTCAGAATCAAACGTGGCGACAACCTCAGTTTTAGGGCCCACCTCATTTTCCGACAAGCCAAGGACCGCCAGGGTTTATTCCATCGGGCCAATTTCAAGGGCAGAATCAGAATCAGTTTCCACAGCAACCACCATCGCCTCGGCGATCTTTGGAGGATACAATGAACAATTTCTGTCAAATGCAGATTACTACTAATGAGCAAACCACTCAAGCCATGAACGACATAAGGACTCAGATGGGGAAATTGACAACGGCTATCGGTTTATTGCAACAAGAGAGAGGGAAACTTCCCACTCAACCTTTGCCTAATCCACAAGGACAACACTTGGTTGGTAGCTCTTCGGTGCCTTTCCTCGAGCAAGCCAAAGCCATTATTTCTCTACGAAGTGGGAGGCCGCGATTCTTGGCGGGGTTTCAAGTTCCCGCGTCTTGCGTTCGAGTCGGCGCAGGGCCACTGTTGGGGGGAGCTCGTCGCAACCCATTCCTCCTGAGATGGAGCCCGAGGTTGGTGCTGATGCGGGTGGTGATATTCTACCCTCGTTCGATGTTGCCACATATGCTCCTCAGGTTCACACGGTTGGACGTGGTGGTTCATTGCGATATCGTCCTCCCATCAACGATATTCCTCCTGAGGTTTTGCACAGGGAACCAGAGCAGCACTTTGGTTTCACCAATAGGAAGGTAAAAATCCTGTCAAACAACTTTGTATATGAGATTTCATGAAATGATAATTTGAGATTCTGATAGGATATTTGAGTTTTCAGAAGTTGCCCTCTGCGTAGGCGATGTTTTTGTATTGATTTTTTTCTTCGTATTTTGTCAGGCGAACGAGAGGTTGCGCGTGTGGGGAAGCTGCCCCCAGGTGTTTGAGTGGTACGAGAGGCTTCCTCAGGAGGCCAAGGATGCAGTTGCTTTGGCTGGCTTTGAGCCCTTGATACTCGGTTTCCATCTTCCGAAGGCGGAGCTGGGATTGACCATAGCATTGGTGGAGCGGTGGTGGGATACCACCAATACTTTCCACCTTCCGGAGGCTGGAGAGATGATGATCACTCCAGGTGACTTCGCTTTGCTTACGGGTCTGAGAGTTGGTGGTGATCCTCTACCGATTGACCCGCGGATCCATGAGCGAGAGGGTGCTCTCAAATTCCTTTTGGGGAAGGTCCCTCGTGTGTCAGAGAGCGGTCACATCACCTACACCTGGCTTCGGGAAGAGTTTGATCAGGCTGATATCTTGATGGAGGTTTCCCTTTCTCAGCTGGTACGAGCTTTCCTGCTTTATCTCCTTGGGCAGACTCTGTTTTGCAACAAGGAGAATTCGGTGCATGTCCAGTTTTGGCTGCTTTGGTCAATTTGGAGACTACAGTAGAGTTCGATTGGGGGACTCCTGCCTTGGCTACGCTGTACGGGCATTTGAGTGCCTGTTCTCGGGGTGTTAGTTTGTCGTTGGGTGGGCATCACCGCATTCTTGAGGTATATACTTTTAGCTTTCCTTGTCGTTCTTTTGTCGCTTCGTTCTCCATATCTTACGCTTGCCTTTTATCTTGTAGCTCTGGGCTTTTGAATAATTGTTGCAGTTCCCTCCTCCGACTAGGCATATTGAGCCTAGGTTTGTTCCACGAGCGGCCCGTTGGCTGAAGGGGGTCCGGAGGACACGGTCGCCTGCCATGGACTTGTTAGCTTGGAGGCGAGTTTTGGATCGCCTGACAGTGGATCAGGTACGATGTCTTCCTAGTCTCTGATTTTCATGTAATTCCTTTGTTTTGTCATTCAGATATTATCTTCCTTTTGCCAGGTGTGATTCGACCCGTGGGGCACCCTGCTTGACGATGCTCCTTTGGAGTTGACTTCGGCTCGGGCTTTGGACAGCCAGCATTTCCTCTTGGAGGGGCCCTTTTTGAGAGCTTGGTACCTTGGGGAGAGGGTAGCGAGTCAATTCTTCCCGCGTTCAGAGGCGTTGCAGCTTGTTCCTCTTCCTCCTCCAGCTGGCATGAGGTCTACCCATCTATTGACAGGAGAGAGCTTGCTTCTTGCTCTTGAGAGACAGTCAGTCGTGAGTTTTCTTCAGGCGGGAGACTATTCGGCCTTTTGTTTGGCCTTGCTGACCCACTGCTACTGCCGCTGCTGCTCCTCTTGTTTGGCCACGGGTCCCCAGCTTCATCTCTTTCCACAATGCAAACGGAGAAGAGGAGCGTTTGACGCTCTCACCGTGTGCTACGCAGCTCTATGTGCTTCCTACCGGAGTTCAGCAGGTAATATTGTAGATTCTACTTTAGTTTCCTTTAGCATTCTTCACTTGCTTTGCTGTATATGTAATTGCCTCCTCTACAGGTGCCTGCTGACGTGGTTCAAGAATGGTTGCGTGCATTCCAGAGTGCAGAGGCCTTGGCTCGACGGCAGCAAAGCCGGATAGTTGCGGTATACATCCTTTGATCTCTTCTTTTTTTTCATCCTATGTTTCATATGAAGCTGAATGTCCATATATTTTTGTAGCTCGAAGCGGAGCGGGTGCCGACGGTGTCGGTTACTCAGAGTGCTGGAGTTAGTGAGGGTGGGAGTACTAGAGCTGGCGACAGAGATGCTAGAGATGGTGATGGAGCTGATGGTGAGGATGAGGGACAAAGGATTAGTGTCCCCGTTCCTGAGCGCTTTCGTCCTTCTTCTTCTCCTCCTGCGCCCAAGAGAGGCCGCGGCCAATAGCTTTCCTTTTCCCTGTATTTGTTAGCTCTAAAACAGATAGTTGATATTTGTACTTTTATGAAGCAACTTCCACATGTGTGGCAATTATTTATGACTTGTGTTTTGTCCCAAGATACTTCAGACTTGTGTGTAAGTGTTAGATTTAAACACGGGCCGAGGGATGGATCACTCGGCCGAGAGTTCCATTCTTCGGCCGTTACTTCTATTTCCTAGAGAAGCTGGACTTTTGTTTCTAGCCAAGTGGCGTTTCACTCTTTTTATACTTGAATTTGATTCATGTTCTTTCATTTGCTTTTGCTGTTTCTAACAGCCTCTTTGCCATGTCTTGAGATCGTTGGAAGGCTTTGTTCTTTATGTCGATGACTTTTTGAGTTAGAGAGGACGAGCAATGATTCTCGTGTATCCTTGTTTCTGTCAATTCCCTAGAAGATGACTAACTTATCTTTTGTGAGCTCAATACGCAGGGTTAGCTATACCTATCGCTGAGTACAAATTTGCTGATGTTCTTCCTTCTCTCCAAATGCTTGGGCCGCATCTCATTGTGAGATTGCCTACGTATCCCAGTCAGGGAATCAGGTCTTTTCACGTACTTCCTAGATCACAACCTTTGGGGGTTGGGTTTTCACTCTTGGTTTTCCCTTTCTCATTGCTCTAAGTTTTGCCTAGGTTGCCTGATGGAGGCTGAGTTCCTAGCGAGCTTTTCTTTGAATGCCTTAACTTTTGCCTAGGCTGTGTTTTCGCATTTTCTTGCCCTAGCAGGCTTTGCTCTTACTTTTGCTTGGGCATTTAAGTTACCCAACGAGCATTTTTCTCTCAAGAGGAATTTGATGGAGATGTTATTATGGATCTTCTGCTGCATTTGTACTTTCGCAATGGGTAAGCTAACCCTAAGTGTTCTTACGGAGATAGCGTCTTCTTCCTAAGCTTTTGACAAAAACTTAGTTTCTAAGTAATCAGGGCTCGTCCCTTCCTTCCTTTTTGTTAACATCATAAAGAATTAGATTCTTGAGATCCTTTCAACGTGGCAAAGAGATTGTAGCGCGTAGCAAAAGTATTTTAAAGATTGAACCATTTAACCAAGCATAAAATGATAAAATGAGAATTTATTTTGTTGCAAAAAATGCCCAAAATGTGTCCCAACTTTGTCTTTAGGGAACGAAAGTAGTATTTGATTTACTGCAGTATCTTGGGAGTTGCTCCTTTATCTTTCACAGTTTTATACTCTTCTTCACCATTTTCTTCGCCAAACAGAATCTTCAGGTCACACTCAGCTAACACTTCAATCCAGTCTTTGGGAGCAGGTGTTGATTTTGTTGGTTCTTCTTCCATATCACTGTCAGTCCAATCTTGATCAAAGAAGATTTGCATTCCTGGGTATCTTTGCTTGGTAATTTCATCTTCCCATGTTTCTGCGAAGCCACAAAATGGGAAGTCCTCTCCTTCTTTCACAAACCATCCATTGAGTGTTTTTGGGATCATGAGTTTCTCTTCTTTGACCCTACCTCCTTTTGCCTTAGCCTTTTCCATGCTCCTCTTCTCTTTTATCTCGGCTTCTGTCGGCGTATAGCCAAGACCAAAGGCGTATTGATTATGCGGGGGGTCAATCATTTGTGGTATGCCCTGTAATCTTTTGCCTAATCCCAACCCAGGGAGGTATTTTTGTTTATTCATCATCCATATGGCAGGGGTGCTTATGTAGAAGTTTCTCTCAGCCATTAAGGCTTGCACAGCAGTTGCTTCTTCAAGACTGAATCCAGTAAGGAAGGTTTCCTCGGTTCCTACCTCTTGGACAGGTGTGTCTGAATGAGTTCGGATCGATGAATCCCCCAGAATGGTTATGACCCTTCCATCTACTGCGAATTTAACCTTCTGATGCAAAGTGGAGGGCACCGCCCCAGCGTCATGTAACCAAGGCCTTCCTAGTAAAAGATTGAAGGTGGCTGGTATGTCCATCACATGGAATTCCACATCTCTTTTGATCTTCTCCACTTCTACTGGCAGTGTGACACACCCAACCACTCTTCTTTTTGAATTGTCGTTGCCCCTTACGCCCTGGCTTGAAGGGCGTATGTCAATGGCACTTACCCCTAGCTTATCGAGGGTCCTTTGAGGACACACGTTTAGGGCAGACCCATTATCCACCAAGACCAGTGGGATCCATTTATTGAGACATTTAAGTGAGATGTAGAGAGGTTTGTTGTGTGCAGGCCCTTCAGGAGGCAGATCTTTGTCAGTGAAGGCTATCGTCGATTTTGGAATTTTTGACGCCATTATGAAACCCACTAGATCTTCAGGGGTGATGTCGATGGGAACTTTGGCTTTCCCCAAGGTTTTGAAGAAAGCGTTGCAATGCTCGTAGGAGGACATAAGCAGTCCCCAGATAGAGATATCGGCTTGGATTTTCTTTAGTTGTAGCACTCTGTCTTCTTCAGGTTCAGCCCTTTGGCTCTCTTCTTCTTCCTCTTCCATTACTCGTGTTGAGGTTGAACTTTCCCCACTTAGTTTAGGAGGTTTATACACCCTTCCGCTTCGGGTGAGGTGACCTACTTCTTCCTCTTGGTTGCCCCAGGGATCGGCAGGCTCAATTCTTTCAACTTCCTAATCACTTGGCAGAGCTTGACGCATGTCCAACCACCAATCTCCATCATTGATAGCGTAGATGTGAGGCTCTGCAAAGTATTCGCTATTCTTAGAGAAGATCAGGGATGGTTTGGCTTGGGTGTTTGGGATAATGTATTGGGTAGGATTATATATGGGGCTATTGGATAGGCTTATGAGATTGATGTTTTGAGATGGTGGTTTGCTATTGTGAGTCGGAAGCGGATTGGTTTGCACATTGGGTTTGGGAGATTTTATAGCTCGACTACCAATGAGATCTTGGATGTCATGACGAAGACGCATGCAGCGGTCTGTTTCATGTCCAGGGTGTTGGTGGTAAGCGCATTGTTTATTGGCATCATAGCTTGGGCCATAAGGTGGCTGAGGAGGTGAATTATTCAAGAGCCTGAGATGCCCTTGACGGCTTAGGATGGCTAAGGCTTGAGATGGAGTCATATAGAGAGGGTCAAAGCTGCGGTGGGGGCGATTTGTGTTTCTAGACAAGTTAGCTTGGAAGGGGTCTTGTGGTAAGGTTGAGTTAAGGGTATTGATGGAGGCAGGAGACGTACGGGTTGGAAAGGTTTTTCTGGGTGGAGGAGTTTCTTCTTTCCCAATGAGGCCCATCTTGATTCCATCTTCGATTTGTAGCCTAGTGGCATGCAGGCGTTTAAAATCAGTGATAGCCTGAGTGTAAATGTGGGTGAGATATTTGGGTTGCAGGTTCTTGACAACTATCCTCACTTGATCTTCCTCAGAGGGGCGGTTCTTCATTTTGGCGGCCTTTTCCCTCCATCTTGCCACAAAGGTAGCAAAGTCCTCATTGGATTCTTGTTTGGTCATTTCCAAGTCTCGAGTGGTTAACTCGACTTGGACATTGTATGCTTGACAAAAGCATTGGCAATTTCTGGCCAAGTTTGATAGTGCACAAATTCCAGAGTGAGAAACCAATCGAGAGCGCTCCCCGTGAGAGTCCTTTGAAACAATTGAGCGATGAGCTCATCAGTTAAGCCCATAGGCTTTAGAGTGTTGATGACATGGCGAACATGGCTGGTAGGGTTGCCAGTTCCGTTGAACTTTTCAATGTTTGGCATTTTGAACCATTCAGGTAGCTGGGATTCTGGGAAGAGGCAGAGCCCTTCGAAATCTAGAATTTGGTCTCCTTGTGAACGAGCCAAAGCGTGCTTGATTTCCTTGACTTGTTTGATCAGTTCAGGGTTTTCTGTAACTTCATGAGGATTTCTGGTTTCTTCTTCGTGTTTCTTATCCTCAGCATCTCTTGCTGCTTTCTCGGCCTGTAAATAGGCAATTTGGGCTCGGAGCTCAGTGATAGTTGCATCATTGTCTGCCATTTTTGGGATATAGGTAGGGGGATTGCTTGATGAAGCTCGGGATTGGTTAGATAGTCGGGTTTGTTGAGAAGATGACCGCGAAGTCCCTAGAATTGATTGGGACCGTTGCGGTGAGGGTGTCTTGATAGGCGAAGGCGACCGATGAGATGACTGTAAAGACCTCTGTTTGGCGTGACTTCGGGTATTGTAAGAGTATAAAATTGGCTGAGGTTGCTTCTTTAATCTACCTATTGTGCCTGCTTTGAAAAGTAGAATACCTGGAAGTTAGTATTCGGCCTGCGTAGGGTTAGGATTTGGGTTGAAAATCCCAACCCTTCTGCACAGAAAGAGTTATTTACAGCAATAAATGTTACAAGGTGTGAGGAAGAACTCTTGCAAGTAAAATGCAAATAGGTTCCTAGCCTGTAGGTTCCTGTCTTAGTTTGATAAGTTCTATGGCTTTCTAAAGCATGCAAGGTTTTGGTAGTCTCAGGGTGCTCCGTTGTCAAAGGGCACCAACCCTCTCACCAGCCCATCATAAGCGGTGATTAGGTGATTCCCTTTTTGATATACCACTAGGTACGAGTGACGATGGAGTTTGCTGGAACTCCCAACATAGCCCGTGTCATGCCGGGATATCAGGCGAACTCAACGGGTTGCACGCTCGATGCATATGATAGATGAATTAAACAAGGCATGTATTAGTCTTATGTTGAACTTTTTGGTTATGGCTCTCAAGTCCCTAGCAGAGTCGCCAAAAACTGTAGACACCTCCCAAACGGGGCATCGCCATACAGATTGATCACATTCGTTTGCTCGATTGGTTGTTTGCTTCGTAAACCAAAATCATGGACATTCCCATGGCTAGGAACATCGCCACATGATAATGGTTATCATCAAAACAGAGTCGCCACCCAGTTTATTAAAACTAGGAAAACAGATAGAGATTCTGAGTACGGGAGCCAAAAGTACAATAAGGGGAAGGTGTTAGGCACTCCTCTCTGCCCAGCCATGAGACTGGCCCATAATCATTCAACATAAGACATGTAAACACTTTGTTAAATTCTAACACATAGTCTATTTATTTAATCCTTTAAACAATAAGTAAAGTGAGCCAGTGCGATGAATTAAGCATGCATTAGAAAAGTAAAACAAACAAAGCTGTCCCAGGGGAATGGATCCCGCGGCCGGTGAATCGATGTCACGGCCGAGGGATCCTCCTGGTATGATGTATCGGCCGAGGGATCGAAGCCCCGGTCGATGTTCTTCCTCACACCAGACAGAAAGATTAGCCAATAATCAAAACGCTACGATTAAGCATAAGTATGGTAAATAAGACAAACCAGAGGCCGTTGGGCCTCACCACCTTGATCCCTCAGTTGCTTGATTGCCTCGGATTAGGTGTGATTGACTGATTGATTGCCTCTTTGAAAACCCTAGGGTTAAGGATTGGAACTTCGGGGTTTGATCGTCGGATTGATGGCTGCCTTCAGGAGGTTAGGGCTTTTGAAGAGTGGGTTTGAGAGAGTATTTTGACAGAGCTTCGTGGCTTGAGAGAGTGATCTTGCTGATTAATTTCGTGTGTTTATTCTCGGAGTCCAAAGGCCCTTTATATAGGCAATTGGTGACTCACTCCGGCCAATCAAATGGCACGATTGCAATTGCAATTGCAATGCAATTCGAACTCCTCGTCGCAATCTCTGAACGTGGCCCGAACGCATCGGGAAGGAAGTGTAGTTGGATCAAACGTCTGACAGAACGTTCCAGAGTATGGAAAAAGGTCGATCTGGCGGTCGAGTGATGGATCACACGGCCGAGTAATGGATGTTGCGGCCGAAGGATCGATCTTGCGGCCGAGGGATTGATCTCTCAGGGAGATTTTGCTAGCAACAGGTTGCTCGGGTGAGGAAATGATGTTCGGGCCGTGAGATCGATGTTACGGCCGACAGATGGATTCTCCTAGGCTTCTGTATTTTCTGTCTGAAAGGCTGTATGGCTCTGATTGGGTCCTCTAAGTGACTCAAAGTTCTTACCGAAAGTCCTAAGGTTCTCAAGAAGGCAATCAGCAATCATTGTATCCATTTCATCATCGGGATGGTCCCAAGGTGGGACTTGAAATAATCGTTAGGCCAAATTGGGGTGTCTACAATAGATAAACAGAGGATTACAACATAGCACAGAGTTCTACTACAATATAAAGCATAGAACAAGATTCCCTTAGTACGAGTTGAAAATGAACCTACACGCTCTTATTCTACGACCTTACAGCTTACAAAGCTTTATTCTACTGCGAGTGCCACAGGCGTAGCTACAACTTCCGAATCTCATTCTAATACTACTAGACTACTGACTGGGTGGGGTGAGTCCAAAGTATTCGCGGAGCCACTTCTTATAGTTGGTCTCAGCAATGGTTTCCTCTCTAAGCAGGCGATCGCGCTCTTGGGCCATTATCTCATCCATCGTAAGGACGGGTGGTTCCTCCAATGGTTCCATGTAGAAATGGGGAAAATTCAGCATTGCAGCCCTCAGTTCCGGGTCAGACATAAGGTAGTCAAGTGGTTGCTCGTAGTTCTGCACAGGTGGGGCAGGGACGGGAGTAGGCGGGATGTTCACGGGAATTGCGACAGGTGGGGGTGTCTCCCAAGTGAGTGGAACTTCATAGAGTTCCATGTCGTCTACGGATGGAAATGTTGGTCCGGGGTATTCTGGTGCCAGCAGTGATTGGTATTGGGTCAGGGCTCGTGGGTTGAAGGGTGGTTGTCCTCCTCGGCCTCGGCGTGACATCTATAACAATAGAAGAGTTATATTTTAGACTTATTTGGGTGAGGCGGGAATCATACGTAATAGATACAAGTAATAACAATGATTCATAGACTAGAAAGAAATACACGATTTCATTACTCAAACGAAACAAGTACATCATAGATGGCTTATATCAGCCCAAGCTCCTACCACAGATATATACAATACTAGTCCTACTTACGACATGTCTTTCTTCCTTAGCTATATTACAACAAAAGTCATACCATAAGTTCGACTATATGCTACTTCCTATTTTACATCCTACATCCCGAAGGATTACCATTAATACCTAGTTATCTTAGCTATGCCTAATTGGCGTTCTCAGCCCTTGGGGTCTCGTCTTCTTCGAGATTCGCTTCGCCGATTGGATTTTCTTCTTTAGCCGTTCCATCAGTGTCCTTTTCACCATCGACTTCTTCCTCTTGGTCATCAAGGTTTCCCATTGGGGGTAAGGTACCAAAGATCTCATAGTAGGCACACAGGATTGGGAACAATGCAGGAAACCAAGGGTCGGTTTCCACGGGGACAGGGGTATTTTGCTGCAATCTTATGAAATCTTGCTTCTCTGCGAGTACAGCGGCAATGAAGTCGGGGTTCTCTGCTAGTTGAATAGTCAGAATCTCTATGGTGGTTTTGAGTTGGCGAACTCCTGCCAATAGGTCAACTAGGCGGCCCAGGTGATTCATCTACAAGGAAAGTTTTAACCTCAATTAGTAACGCTTTAAGGCAAAGTTTTATTAATACTTAAAGAACTTGGATTATCCAATTCCACATTCGTTTCTTGATTTAAGTCATCATCCAATTGTTCGGGAATTCCTAGCTCGGTGGTATTGCCAGTTCCACACCTTGCTTCAATCCGAAGATTGTTTCGACAGAATTCCACCCAATTTGGGACGGTAAACTTAAACTCAATTCACGTTTGTGCAACGGTCAAACTATCTTATGGTTCTACCCATTCTACCCATGGCCGAGGTTTTGAGCCTAGAGCTTTGATACCATGCTGTAACGCCCCCAAATTCGGGTACGTTAAAGGGATAATTTTATTGAAAGATAAATAGAGTCAAGCTCATTATTACATCATAAACCTTACAAAAGTACTTTTATTCAATAAGGGCAGGTACTAGGGCTCCTATCGACTACTCTTCGGTTTCCTCCATTCTTGCCAGTTCCTCGGCTCCAAAGGCTTCCAAAGTGTAGAGTTCACCCTGTTCGTCTATGAGGTCTGACACATTATACCGGCGTCGCCACCAATATAATATGTCAGGGTCACCAAAGGTAACACCGTGAGCCATAACGCTCAATAGAGAAATCCATACCCACTAACCCTTAACTTACACAAACAGTCATACAGCTAATGATATCAATACAATACAAGTCATACAAGTAATGAAACGTACTCAACAATAACATAACCACAATCTTTTAATTAGCGTAAGTGTCCGTGTCATCAGAGTTTCTCCTACGCAGCGTTTCGTAGACCGTGTCACTAATTTCACTTTTCTTTTACCCATTTAACATTCTGAAAATCATTTTAACACACCCAACCTCGGTTCCGCCGTTCTGGGTTCCCGAGTATCCTCACAATGGTTCCGCTGCACCGGGCTCCCATTGGCACACAAAACTTTGCATTGGCTCCTCTCCGCGGATAACCAAGCCACACACCCAACCTCGGTTCCGCCGTTCCGGGTTCCCGAGTATCCTCACAATGGTTCCGCTGCATCGGGCTCCCATTGGCACACAAAACTTTGCATTGGCTCCTCTACGCGGATAACCAAGCCACACACCCAACCTCGGTTCCGCCGTTCCGGGTTCCCGAGTATCCTCACAATGGTTCCGCTGCACCGGGCTCCCATTGGCACACACACACACACACACACACACACCCAACGGGCAAGTCCGGCCACGTTGTGGTTTCAAAATCACACACACCACACAATGGGCAAGTCCGGCCACATTGCGGTTTTAAAAACACACCTTGTTTTAACACACCCTAAGTGTCATGTTTCTACTTTCTTGTTTTCGTGTCTCGTTTTCATGCATAGACTCCGCGGCAGTAAGTATTGACTTCTTAAATTTAAACTAACAAGATCATCCAACTCTATATTACTTAGCATGCTCATTCTAATCATACTCGAACATTTAGCACACAAACTAAAGCATAGTGCCACATGGACGGACACCTTTGGAGTGGTAAACCACTTATGCTTTATCAACAACAAGTAGTCAAGCAATCATACAACAAGCTCATCACCATCCTTATGTTGAAACTAAACGATTAATTCCTATCTTTTAAAAAGTCGTTCTTTCTTTCTTTTAAGGAAGTTCAAAACAGCATATGTTTATTAAGGATAAAGTTCATTAATCCACATGCTCATTCTTCAAAATAAATTACATATACTTAGGGAATAAATAAGTATATTCTACGTATACATGGGGAAAAGTAGATATAGAATCTACTATACTTAGGGAATAGGTAAGGATAATCTACATGATTATTTCAAAATACGTATACAGTACGCTATACTTAGAGTATAGGAGGTGTAGGAAAATCCTACCGTTCTTCTTGGCGGTAGGTCGATCTAAGGGATTGGTCGTCGGTTTTGGTGGATCGGCGGCGTAACGGCTCCGGATTGCTTCGAAAGGAAGAGAGATGGATGTTCTCTTCCTAGAAACAACTTTAAGAACTAGACTAGACTACTTTAAAGATCTAAGGGTGGTTTTGGAAGTGGTTTGGTGGTTGCTCCTCAAGAACAAGGAAGAACTTTCAAGAACAACAAAGAACAATCAAGAACATTATGCTTTCTAGAGAGAGAAGTTGAAGATTGAAAGGTGTGAGTTGAATGGTGAGAATGGGGTGCTATTTATAGGCAAAGTCTTGGCTCTCTCTCCCTCTCTTTGGCCGGCCCTCTCTCTCTCTCTTTGTCCATTGGATTTTGCTCCATGGCTTGTCACTTCAAGCATGCAAGCATGCCAAGGCTTTGTCATGTCCAACCTTTTAGGCTTAGGGCTAAAATCCTAGGTTATCATGGAAGGTTCAAGGTCTTGTCTTGTCTAGAATTGGTTGGCTTGTAAGAAGAGATCTCATCATTGGCTTTGGAAAGACTAGAATGGTGACACATGGAGTTTTAGGCTTGAAGCTAAGCTTGTAGCTTGGTGAGGTGTTCAACACACAAGCACACACCTCACAATCTCTCTCTCCCTCTCCCTCTCAGCTCACTCTCTCTCTCTCCCCCCTCCTTGGCCGAAAATCCCCCCTCTCTCTCTCTCCCATTGCCTTGTCAAATCATGCTTAAAGCATGTCAAGCATGGCTTCTATTTTTAAGTTAGGTCTAGGTTATCATTAGGGGCTTAGTCATAAAAGGAGGGACAAGTGGCAAGGCTAGTTGGTACTTTGGTAGGCTAGATTTGGTTGGCTTTCAAAAAGAGCAAAAGAAGTCATAAAAGGGTTGTACTTTGGTTGGCTAAAGTAAGATCTTGCTTGCATGAGTGGCCAACACAAGCACACACTCACTCTCTCTCCTTCTCTCTCTCTCAGCCTCCCTCTCTCTCTCTCCCTCTCTCTCTCTCTCTCTTACTTGGATAAGTACCTATATATATATAAGTCTATATATAGAAAGAGTAAGAAAAGGCAAAAAGGGTGAAATGATTAAAGGTGAAAAGTAACTTTCCTAGAAAGTAACTTGCTTTAAGAGGTGATGATTACTTAGGCCATGTGTTCTACTTTTGGCATGCCATGATTACTTCTATTGACCAATGGTCCTAGATTGCTAAGGAAAGGTAACTAAGTCAAATGGTACTTTGGTTAGGCTAACTAACTAGTTAAAAGCTAATTCTAGTTAGTCTAGTTGGATTTCTAGTCAAACGTAAATATAATTCAATACTTAAATACAATATTATGAAAATATAAGACGTTTAATAAGCACGCTTGATTTTAAGGGAATGACCGAGTCTCTTGGGGACGGAAATCTATTTTATAAACACCGAACCTAATACTGACGGATTATTTGGAGTTTAACAGGAATTCTAATAGGAATTTCGATAAAACGAATATTACAACGAGATTTTTATTTACTGAAAATCGGAGTTGTTACAGATCTCTAAGGTGTCCAGGATCACCTTGACTTCTTTCAGCCAGGTTTCAGCCACGGTAGGGTTGGTATCGCCGTGGAAGGTCGGGGGTCGGTGTTTGCAGAACTCGTTCATCGCTCGGGTTCGAGTCATTGGTCCGTCATCGCGGTTTGGGTTTTGGCGGTTGGCATTCAAAGCGGTTACGAGTGCTTGCATGACTTGGGTTAGGTTGGGGTTTGCGTTAGAGGATTCTCCGGTTTTGTATCCTAATCCACTACGTCGGTTCACCATCTACGAGTAAAGATCGCAAGGGGGAGGTTTAAGCCTATTAGATGATTCTTATTCGGACTTGGTTTTCTTCCTAAGATCGAAGTAGTAAGCAGGACGCAACATTATATTCTTAAATAAAGTAGCTTTTCATAGATAAACAGAAGGTTACATCATAAGCATAGAGTCCTACTACAGGATGAAACATAAGACAGGATTTCCTAATACAAGTTGAAACGGTCCTACATATTCCTACTACATGGTTTGATTAGCCTACGAGTGCTACAAGGGTAGCTACAACCTTTTTAAATCTTATTCTAGTACTACTACACTACTGATGGGGTGGGACAAGTCCGAAGTACTCTCTCAATTGCTCCTTCCACTCCTTCTCTCTCCTTTCGAGCCAACTATCTCCCTTCTGACGGATCTCCTTGGCTAACTCCTCCACTTCCATGAGTCGGTCCTTGTTGGTGAGGGGTGCCATCACGACAAACTCGTACATCTGGCAGCCAGTCTCGGGGTCATGTATACCCAAGTGGGGTATAGGGGTAAGGCTCTCAGGTGCTAGTATGGCCTTGTAGAGTATCAGGTCCGCAACAGTGGTCGGGGCAGCAAAGGTACGGCTATCCATATCTACAATAAGAAAATTATATATTAGACTTAACGGTGTGAAGGGGTAGTCACGATGGAAATAAATTACACATAAACAGGGATCTCATGTAGAATAGAACACATAAATTTCATTACTTAAACGGAACAAGTACATCATAGATGGCTTATAATAGCCTCAAGCTTCCTACTATATTTACATCAAGAGTTCAACTACATCCTATTTTACATCCTGCATCCCGAAGGATTACAATTATTACTAAGTTATCTTAGCTATGCCTAATTGGTGTTTTCAGCCCTCGGGGTCTCGTCTTCCTCGAGATTCGCTTCACCTAACGGGTTTTTCTCTTTAGTCGCTCCATCGGTGTCCTTTTCACCATCGACTTCTTCCTCTTGATCACCAACCTCAAGGTTTCCCATCGGGGGTAAGGTACCAAAGATCTCATAGTAGGCACACAGGATTGGGAATAGTGCGGGAAACCAAGGGTCGGTTTCCACAGGAATAGGGGTATTTTGCTGCACTCTTATGAAATCTTGCTTTTCTGCGAGTACAGCGGCAATGAAGTCGAGGTTCTCTGCTAGTTGGATGGTCAGGATCTCTATAGTGAATTTGAGTTGGCGAACTCCTTCCAATAGGTCGACTAGGTGGCTCAGGTGATTCATCTACAAGGAAAAGTTTTTAAACCTCAATTAGTAACGTTTTAAGACAAGGTTTTGCAATCTATTAAAGAACTTGGATTTATCCAATTCCACATTCGTTTCTTGATTTAAGTCATCATCCAATTGTTTGGGAATTCCCAGCTCAGTGGTATTGCTAGTTCCACACCTTGCTTCAATCCGAAGATTGTTTTGCCAGAATTCCACCCAATTTGGGACAATAAACTTAAACTCAATTCACGTTTGTGCAACGGTCAAACTATCTCATGGTTCTACCCATTCTACCCATGGCCGAGGTTTTGAACCTAAAGCTCTGATACCAAGTTGTAACGCCCCCATTTTCGGGTACGTTAATTGAACATTTTTATTGAATTAAAAGGCTAAGAGTCAAGCTCATTATTACAACATGGCTCCTACTAGAGTACTTTTATTACTCAAGGATGGGAAAAACTCTAAGGTTATCTATTGCTCCACTTCTTCCTCCATCCTAGCAAGCTCTTCGGCTCCAAAAGCCTCCAGTGTGTATTGTTCTCCTTGTTCGTCTATAAGATCTGACCCATTATACCGGCGTCGCCACCAATATAATAAGTCAGGGTCACCAAAGGTAACACCGTGAGCTTATAAAGCTCAATAGAATAAACCATACCCACTAACCCTTAACTTACAACAAGAAGCATATAAGCAATTACACATGCTCATTCAACAACATAGCTAGCAATTACACATCCACATTTGCTATCTTTCTAACGTTGGTGTCATGCCTTTTCGTGTTTCTCCTACGCGACTCATCGTAGACTGTGTCATTAATTTTCCACTTTATTAACACTTCCAAAATCATTTCGAAAATCACATTTTTAACACACCCAACCTCGATTCCGCCGCGCCAGGTTCTCGAGTATCCTCACAATGGTTCCGCCGCGCCGGGTTCCCATTGGCACACACACATAAATCACACAATGGGCAAGTCCGGCCACATTGCGGTTTTCAAAATCCACACAAGGGCTTTCACGCCAGGTCCCTATTGAGTGTATAGATAAATCATGTTACCAATGAAGCTACCACCTCCAGCGTCATTGGTGACACACACACAATGGGCTACCAAGTCCGGCCACATTACTGCTTTCAAAATCTATCCACACAATGAACTGCCACGTTCGGCCACATGAGGTTTAAAACACACCCAACCTCGGTTCCGCCGCGCCGGGTTCCCGAGTATCCTCACAATGGTTCTGCTGCGCCGAGTTCCCATTGGCGCACACCCAACCTCGATTCCGCCGCGCCGGGTTCTCGAGTATCCTCACAATGGTTCCGCCGCGCCGGGTTCCCATTGGCACACACACACACACACACAACTCCCATTGGGCAAACGGCCACAATGTAGTTTCAAAAATATTTTATCCAATGTCATAAATCTTTCTTTTACACACGCACACCACACAATGGGCAAGTCCGGCCACATTGCGGTTTTCAAAAACACACCTTGTCTTTAACACACCCTAGGTGTCATGTTTCTAACTTTTCTTGATTTTTGTGTCTCGTCATCATGCATAGACTCCGCGGCAGGACTTTTCATGTAATCATAGAAATCTTGAAACTAAACTAGCAAGATCATTCAACTCTATATTAAATAGCGTGCTCACTTTATCACTTCATCATGCTCAACATTTAATCATACAAGATAAAGCATAGTGCCACATGGACGGGCACCTTTGGAGTGGTAAACCACTTATGCTTTATCAACAACAAGTAGTCAAGTAATCACATAATCATGCTCATATTCATTCTAAGATCAAAATACGAATACTTAAAGCTAATCTATGAACGTTATCTTTCAAAACTCATGCTTCCTTTTCAAATTTCAAAACAACATATGTTTATTGATATTTTTCGTATACTTAGAGTTTAAGAGGTATAGGAAAATCCTACGTATACTTAGGAATAGCGGGGACGGAGAATTCTACCGTTCTTCTTGGTGGTAGTGACGACTACGGAGGTAAGACGGTACGTCGGTGATCGGACGGAGTAACTTCTTAGGGATGGCTTCCGATAGCTTTGAAAGAGAAAGGTTTCTCTCGAAAATAGATCTTGACTAACACTACTAAAACTTTTGGATCGATAGGGTGGTGGAGTGGCGGCTTAGTGGCGGCCTTGGATGAGTTTCTTGAAGAACTTGGGAAGAACTTCAAGAACAAGCAAGAACACCAAGAACAAGAGAGAATGCTAAGCTTTCTAGAGAGAGAAGTTGTAGAATGAAGGTGTGAGTTGAAATGGGAAGGAATGGGTACTATTTATAGCCAAAGGGTGACCTATTATCCAAGGGGTAAATTTTCCCCTAACATTTGTTGTCCAATGGATAAAAATTTGTCTAGATTTGGTGGTACTTTGATGAGGTAGGATGATGGCCTAAAGGACATGACTAGGCTCAAGAGTACACATGCACACATCACACAATCTTTCTCTCCCTCTCTCCCTCTCACCCGGCCTCTCTCTCTCTCTCTCTCAGCCATCTCTCTCTCTCTTTTTGGTACAATGCATAAGTACATAGGTGGAAAGGTTACAAGATTTTCCTTCCAATTCTAGGACAAATCTAGGTTATTCTATTGGGGTCCTAGTACTTTGGAAGATTGGATTGGATATGAAAGAGTAGAAAACCCTAGATTTGGTGGTACAAGATGAGGTATGAAGATTGGCCAAGGACTATGACTAGGTTGAGTGAGTACAAGTGCACACATCACTCCCTCTCTCTCCCTCTCTCTCTCTCTCCATCCGGCCTCTCTCTCATTCTCTCTCTCTCACTCTCTCGGCCTCTCTCTCGCTCTCTCTCTCTTTCTCCTCTTAGTCCAATGTACACCTAAGCATGAAAGGACAAGGGTTTGGTGTTTGACTTTAGAAAGAGTATAAGATTGTGGTGTAAGTTTGTAAGAGATTTTGGTACCCTAAAATCTATCTTAAAATCTTCATATCTTTCTTCTTTCATTAGTACAAGTACTTAAGTATATATATACTAGGATTTGAAAGAAAACAATCCAAGAGTACATCATATCTTCTTCTCTCTCTCCTATCTCTCTCTCTCCCTCTCCCATCTCTCTCGGCTCTCTCTCCTCTCCTTCTCTCTTGGATTCTCTCTCTCTCTCTCTCCCTCTCTCTCTTTCCCTTGATTAGTATATGAATATAAAAGATGACTAACTACAAAGGACAAAGGTACTATGTGATCTTATTCTAGATTTCTAGGTCAAAATTCCTAATAGAATAAGTCTAAATGCCACATGTACTTATCAACTATATTCTAAGACTTAGAATCTTTGGATGACATATACATATCTAAATACTTTAAGTAAATAGGTACATATCATATCTAGTAAGCAATTAACTAAGTAAAACCTAGTACTATGGCTTGACTTGGCCTTATTGACCAATGGACCAAAATTCCCCTAAATTTTATTATCCAACGGTTAATGGATGAAAGTACTATGCTTATATAATCTATCTATCTATACTAGTACAATGACTCATGGTGAATCTACTTAAACTAATAGATCTTGTACTAGGTAGAAAGATTAACCTATTGTCCAATGGGCAACAATTCCCCTAACTTTTATTATCCAATGGATAAAGATGGTAAGTACTAGACTTGCATAATGTATGTATATAAGTACAATGACTCATGGTGAGTCTATTAAACTAATAGATCTTGTGCTAGGTGGCAAACTAGGTTATGGGCCAATGGGCGATGTTTTCCCTAACTTCTATGGACCAATGGATAAAAGGGCAAGGTATAATATTGGATTATTATATATCCATCTTCCTATATAATACTTTATAGATGTACCTTAATTAATAGAATAACTTAGGTGAAAGACCTATTGTCCAATAGATAAAGATTTTCCTAGCATCTATCGTCCAATGGATAATAGTCAAAGATGATCTTGGTCCAAGGGTTTCCTTAGGGTTTGGAAAGGTTCACAAGGTTCAACTAGGGTTGAGATGGTCGTTAGGTTATCTCAATGAATTGGTCAGAAGCTAACTAGACTTGCTAAGTAGGATTTCTAGTCAAGAAATACGATTCTACGACTTCTTAATATGATAGACGCTTGTCTTTAAAAAATGACCTTATGGCTGGAGTGAAGAATCTAATCATGACGGATTACTAAGAACGATCCAAGGTTTTTAAGAGGAATCGAAAGGAATTTACAAGGGCACTCAAGAAGAATAAAAGGATTATCGAATAAACAACGAGATTTTTATTTACTGAAAATCGGAGTTGTTACACGAAGGGTCAGTCATTAGTCATCATGTTTATTTATTAATAGACAGGTGTTAAGATCTCGAAGATGAAAAGACAGAAGGCGGTAGATGCCATACGTCATAAGTAATAAAAATCTACAGTTAACGAAGAGACTGTTAGGAAATCTCTAGAAATTAATATGTTGGTTGAGAGCATTTAAGACCAGATTTATTAATTCACGAGATTCAAGACACTTCGAAGCAATATTAGGTTATAACAAATGACTTAGTACGTTTTCATATCATATTTTATTTGCCATTAGGAATCAATCAGGCCGAGTTCAAAGAATTTGGTTAGGTTTCGAATCATTCATAAAGAGTTCTTTATGTGTATTATGTTTTGATTTGACGAGCAAATATGACGAATCTTGTACCATTATGAGTATTATAGCAAGGAGAATACCTTTAAGGGAAATTTCCGCTCGTTGTATTTATAAATAAAAATCATGTTTATTTAGTCTCTATTGTGAAGAAATTATCTGGCACATTAATTGGTTTTCAGAATACACTTCTAACCATCAAGAGAAAAATAATTATAAATCATTGGTTTATCAATCAAACCACGAAACAATATGAATGTACAATGATAAATGGGAAATAGAAATATGTTCCATCCATTACATTCATAAGAAAAGATACATCCAGAAAGCCTATTTAGGGAACATTACAAAGAAAAACAGATTTAACTAGGCTTAAATCTCTAATAGAAAGTCGATCTGTTACGATCGAACAACTGAGGTACACATATTTGAGTTAAGCTCCATTGGTAGGTAGACAGGCTTCGAAGACCATTTTTATTAGATTCTTTGGTCTTCGAAGTTTCAGCCCAACATGAAAACATCATGAGAGCTGATGTGTCTATACCTAGGAGCCGTAGCCCAAGAGGAAAGCATCATGAGAACTGATGTGGCCATTTTGCAAAATCATTCTTCAGAAACTCTGGTGGGATCACCATGCTTCTTGCTTCCTATAGTTTTGATCCCCCAAACCCAACTCAGTGATTTGGAGTTTGTAACTATAGTAGAGAGAGAAGGGAAAGGTGAGGAGAGAGATAAGATGAATGTTTTCTTTCCTCAAGACCCATATTTATATCAAGAAAACTTGAGAACGGTCATTAATATCCCTGGGAAGGGGTAGATGAGGCGTCAATGCATCAAGTTTGAAATTCAAATCAAGAGATTTGTGTCTAATAAATGCAAAGCTAATATTGCTGTATTTATCTAGCAGCAAATCTAATTAGAAATTTTTAAAGCAGTGGATAATAAAAGAGCTAAGACACTGTTAACATTAAGCAGAACCATTAAGAGTCACAAGTGAGAATTAATTACATCATAAATGTCAGATAATACAGTTTGTAAAGAATGGATGTTATTATCTAAAAGAGGAGCTTTAGTAGTGATGAGGAGATTTTTAGGCACTTGCTGTCGAGCACTGTTCTCTCGATGCGTGTCAAAAGGTGACTCGCTCGGTCGGACATGGCTCGCTCGGTCGGACTTCTCCAACCTTGCTTGGACGACAGGATATGCACGGACTTGGTCAACACAGTTACTCTCGCCGATATCCTCGTACGTGGGGGGAGCAACCCCACGTCCCCTGGATTCTTGGACTACGGGGCCATGATCCCTACTTCCACCACTCAGTCCAGTTCCGGCGGGGCTCCCTTCACTTCGAGGGACTTCAACCACCATCGTGGTCCACGATCCACCACCATCGTGCCCCTCACAGGGACACGATCCACCTCGTCTATAAATAGGCGACCCATCCATGGGTCTAAGGTACGCATTCAACTCTACTCACTAAGTTCACAGAGCTCATCCTTCTCATACTTTTACTGACTTAGCCATCGGAGGGTCCACGACTGGAAACACCTCCAGTCCTTGGGCGCTGTTTTGCAGGAACTCTCTGAAGACGGAGCTCGGATTGACCGTCCAGTTTTGGGCATCAACAGTTTGGCGCCGTCTGTAGGAACCGACGAATTTCCTGCTTCACAAATTCAACTGTTTCAAAACCCCTTATAATGGTCAACACGAGAGCCGGAAGTGTACGAAACGGTCCAGATCCGGAAGATCGAGGCAACCCTCTCCAGGAGCAGGTTAATCAACTCACACAGATGGTTAATTAGCTCCGGGAGCAGAACGCAGAGCTTCTCCAGCGCCTCCCTCAACCTACTCCCCCCAATGAGGAGCGTGAGGCGAGTGGAGACTCACCAGAAAATCAGGGCACCCACCGCGGTGAGAATCCCTCGGACACCGCTGATCATCGCCAATCCACGGCGGCTGGCGATAACAGCTTCGTCGCCTTCAGACAAAGGAATGCTCCCAACTCTGGGTCATCACTGGCCCAGGGGGCTGCGTTCAAGGAGCTACAGGAGAAGGTGGACCAGGTGTTGAAGCAAGTTAACGACTGAGGGGCCAGGACTGTGGAGAACCTGGTTCAGAAGACCAATCTCCCTTTCACGACCGAAGTAACTATTTACCCACTTCCTCAGAAGTTCAGGCTCCCATCGCTTGAGCCTTTCGATGGATTGAGTGACCCCCTCGATCATCTGGAAACATACAAGGCTTTCATGACGCTGCATGCTTGCCCAGACCAGATCATGTGTCGAGCCTTCCCCACCACTTTGAAAGGCTCGGCCAGAGTTTGGTTTGGAAAGCTGAAGCCAGGCTCAATTGGGACTTTCGACGAACTGAGCAAGCTGTTCATCGAGCACTTCTACAGCGAACGACGTCAGCACAGACTGGCCACCTACCTTCTCAATGTCAAGCAGAAGGAAGGAGAGTCGCTCCGCGATTATCTGAAGCGCTTCAATAACGAAGCGCTCTTAATTGACGAGGTAGATGACAAGGTGGCTCTCACCACCTTTATTGGTGGACTCCTGCCTACCAAGTTCTTCGAGTCCGTCTCGGAGAAGCCGCCATCTAGCATGGCGGAACTGATGAACAAAGCTCAGAAGCACATCAACGCTGAGGAAGTGATGGCCGCTCGGCGGAACTCAGACGAAGCATCAGGGAGTGGCAAGCAGAGGCACGAAGCGGAACAATCCAAACCCCAAAAGGAGGTCAAATCGGAGAAGAAGCCAAGAGGGGAGACTGCCCCCGTGCTCGAGGACGTTTCGAGCGGTTCACACCGCTAAATGCGACTCCTGAACAGGTGCTAGTTCACCTGATCAATGACCCAGAACTCCGTTGGCCCAAAGCAATGAAACAAGGGGTCCCTAGAGACCGAAGTAAGTACTGCCGCTTCCACAGAGACCATGGGCATGACACGTCCGATTGCATTGAGCTCAAGAAACAAATTGAGAATCTGATCCAACGTGGGCGCTTGCGGAGGTTCATTCAAGACAAGCCCGAGCCATCCGCTCGTTCCCAGCATCAGGAAAGGCGAGAAGACCGCAACCCTCGCGCCAACCCGGAACCACGAAGAGCACTTGGAGAAATCCACACTATCTCTGGTGGGTATGCTGGAGGCGGCGAGTCCAACACTTCCAGGCGTGCACACGCCCGCAGGCTGCGATCGACAGAAGTCCTCCTCACTGAGAGGCCTTTGAAGGAAAGAAGAATGGAAGAGCAAACCAGCAGTTTCCACGCCGGCAACTCTGCGGGTGTCCAACATCCTCACGATGATCCACTGGTGATCACCGTCACCATCGGGAACTACAAAACCTGCAGGGTCCTTGTTGACAACGGGAGCTCTGCGGACATTCTCTCCTCCGGAGCCTTCAACCAAATGGGGATCCCAAAGGACAGGTTGCAGCTTGTCAGGTCCCCGTTGGTTGGGTTCTCCGGCGAAAAGGTTCAACCCATGGGGACAATCGACCTCTCAGTCACCATGGGGGCTGAGCCTTTCCAGATCGTGAAAATGATCAAGTTCCTTGTGGTAGATTGCCCTTCCGCCTATAACGCAATTCTAGGGCGCACGGCCCTCAACAGCATGAAGGCAAGTACCTCCACATACCACCTGGTGATCAATTTCCCAACTGAGAATGGCGTGGGGACTCAGAAGGGAGACCAGGTCTCAGCGCGCGAATGCTATGTCGCAACGCTTAAAGAGAAGCGCTCGCAAGAAACTTGCATTGTGGATGCGCTCGAAGTCCGAGACGAAAGACAGGAGATCTGTAGACACCCCAATCTGGGTCTCCCAATTGTTTTACTTTGTTTTACAGTTTTCTTGTTTCCCCGATGATGAAATCGGATCAAACGAGCTTGGATTGGGAATGGATTAAGCTTGGAGTGCTTTGAACCCTGCTTGAACCCTTTGAACCCCTCTGAACCTTCAGTCAAGCCCTAGGATTAGTTTTGACCATCGCGCGATCCCTCATGTTCCACGCGCGATACTCAGCTTGCCAGGTGTGGTCAAAGTCAAACTGTTGACTGTTGACCATCGCGCGATAGTTCCGAACCCTCGCGCGACAGTTCTCTCCTGTCCCTATCACATGGTCCAGCTAGATTTGTGATGATTGGGTGTCACATGGGTCCCCATGGGCTGGAACCCCGTTTTCCTCAGCTGAACAGAGTTCTGGCAGGTTCTAACCACATACACCCTCACAACCACTACCCACCTTGTTGGCTAGCCTCTCCACCAAGTTGTGACCAGCCTTGTTGGCTGGTTGCAAAGCCATATTTTGCCACCACCTTCTCCACTCACTTCCCCTATAAGTACCCCCATTGATCTTCCATGTCAAGGGTTCCAAGAAAAAGATTAAGAAGGTTAATTACTCTTCCACAAGGCAATTAAACCTCTAGCACAAAGTTACTAACCCAAACCACCTCCTAATCTTCTCAACTTAGTGTTTCAATGTACACTTAGTTGCAAGGCTACACCAATCAATTCAATCCACTTCCAAACCCTTTCCAAGCAAAGGTATAATATTCAGGCCTGTTTCTGTTTCGATCCCTGAGGGGGGCTGACAGGGCCAAGGCTGGTAATTAATACCATGTCCTGGTCCTAAAGCCAGCAGAGTTACAAGAATCCGTGGCAGCTACACCCTCGCGCGATGGTCCACCATGCTCGCGCGACACTTGTGTCAGCAAGAGAATGGACCACGTGGGGAAGGGAAGCTAGTCATTTACTATTTCTAATATGGGCATGCCTGTTGTAGTTTATTTTGGAATATAGATCACTGTGATGTATGCCAAAAATAAATACAGTAGCTTAGTTTGCTATTCTAAATAGTTTGGAATGCCCTTGGGATCCCCTGAACCTGTCTCAGGACCCTAAGCATGCAAAGTAATTCCTGGAAGTCCAGTCAGGAATGTCGCGCGAGACTCACTCTCTATCGCGCAACAGTTCTGTGATTTCCATGAATGGCCCTTGCATGGGCAACTATGCCCTTGGCCTCTGTTTTGATACCCCCCTCGGTTTAGGGGTTGTGTTTCATTTCATTTGGCTCTTTTTGAAGCAATCTGTAATAATTAGTATTTTTACAGTTCCTTGATAAACTGCTTGGTTTGCCTCCTGGGTGTGCACTGGTCCTTCCAGAGCCCAGAAGGGGATGAAATTAGAACTGTGGTGAGATGACAATACTCACGCGAGGGTTTTAGTGTCTCGCGCGATGGTTAACTTGCATGCAGATTTGTTCATGCATGCAAGGTGGCCATCTTGCAAGGCAAATCCATCTTAAGCCTGGTTTTGGCATTTTATCGCGGCTTTTGGTCTCATCTCATTTATTACTCGTCATGCCATCCATCCATGCCATTATTTGATCACATCCTGCAAATTGCTACAGTTTTAATCCCCGATTAACTGTTCCCCCGCCCTAATTGGCTAAAATTAATAAAAAGAAGAGGAATCACAAAAAGTTTTCATAAAAATGCCTAAGTAGAGACCGATCTCCGGATTGGGCGAGAGGGGTGCCTTAAAACCCTTCCCCTCTCGTAACCTGGCTCCCGAACCCAGATATGGTTATGACGGACTGGTTTCCTTAACTTTTTCAAACAAACAGCGCGGCAGGTGCTTCGAAATACGGTTCCTTGAGTGTCGGACCCTCAAAAACTCAAGTGGCGACTCTGTATTTTACGAGCGCTTGCCTCTCCGCTCGCGCTCCCTCGATTTCCAAAAAAGGGCCGCAATGGCGAAAGGAACGGAATCCTTTTTCCAAGGGCATGCTGCCCACAGTGGCGACTCTACTGGGGATTAATCGAACCAATATTAATTCATACTTAGAATTTAATATGCTCGGGAACAATCCCTTAAAAGTCTGTCAAAACGGTTAGCTTCGCGCTGCCGAAGGTTGGAATGGTGATTTAATAGGACCTCGTGTCCGGCCATTCTAATCTGGGACTTTTTCGATTGTTCCCTCGCGTAGTTTCTTCTAAAGATGGACTAAATAAAGTGGGCCAAATTTGAAAAGGCGTTTTTACGGTTTTGTGATTCTTTTTCTTTTCATCAAATTTTAGCATATCATTTGCATCGATGTGGGATAAGCCTCGTTGGATCGTTTTGGCAATCCGGCACGGTTTACCGGAGCCCGGGGACCCCGACTGACCAACAACCTTCGACGATGATGGGTCATGCTACCGTTCGACTGTTACTCTGCGAATACGCGGGTAACGGGAGGTATATCTGTGGCCCTAGTCCGAGGAACCTGTTACGAACCAAAACCGGCCTTTTGCATATACAAAGCATTAGAACTCTCCAAGCTAGGACAGGTACCCACAGGGTAGGATCTACTTGCATCTAACCCTGTAAATGCCTATGTGTTACTGCTTTCTCTATCGCATGAACTGTGCATACATCTCGTTCAGCGTAGAAGCATGTCTAGGATGGCTCCTAGGTTCTCGATCTGTTCTGAGTCTGTCTTTAGGCTTAGTAGGACATTGTCTTGGCCCGATGAGGAGTTGTGTATCTCGATGGTGCGCGTTATGGTCTTTTAAGTCCTTTTACAGTGGGACTTTAGGAAATCAGAAGCTTTTCTACACCTCTGCCCGTATACCTGTTTAGGGTTTCAAACAAAAAACGAGGACATAATGCTTACACCAAAAGGTAACAAGTGCCTCGTCACTTACACCGCCCGGCTAATGGCACAGTGCTGCTCACGCCAATCTGGTTATGGCATCATGACATTCATACCGAGTTGTTCTGGCTTCAAAAACTTGAAACCCCGAACATCGAAACGGACAAAGGTTTAGACTCCTTTTGACATCCTTTAGGATCGCTCGTTCCAAACAAGGATACATCTTTGAAAAGAAATTATGAGGGCCTTGAATAGTGTTCGAAGTGTCGTAAGACAGACTTGTCTTCTGGTTCTAGAGTCTAGGGTGACACTGACGACGTTGGCTGCATCCGCTTTGGTCTTTTATTTAGATTAAAGTTACTGCAGGACCCTTATTAAACCTCCTTTTGCCTTGCAAGCAAAGATCTGAATCATTGCACCGCCAAGGAAAGTATCGAGGCCAGTCGCCAAACCCGCTTGGGAACGTCTGCATCTGAATCCGGTTCAAAGGCTTGTCAGGTCACAATCCCAGTCGGTCACCACGGAAGACTCTCCGCACACTCTCTTGGCTGCCCTACAGTCAGATTCTCAGGCAGGTTCACCATCGGACTCATCGCCGTTTTTGCGAGACGGACTACCAGCTTCTCCGTCTACTGCGTCAAGTGCATCCGAAACACCGACCATGGCCGATCAGCAGCCACCACAGCCTCTTACTCTGGAAACCATGCTCATGAACTTCCAGAACAGCATCGCCACCATAGAGCAAAGGGCTGCTAACACTGATGCCAATATTGCTCGCCTGAATGACCTCTTTAACAATCGTCTTCCTCCAGCTGTCCAAGAGGAGGGCGAGGCCGAAGAGGATGATCACGAACCGGCCGTTATGATTGAGGATCCCAACCATGAGGGGCGTCTCATCGTCCAACCCAACCTGAGGGAACTTCATATGCCTGCTGCAAATCTTGCGGGTGGCAGACCCCCTCCGAATCAAGAAAGGCCCGCTCAGAATCCGGATGTGGCCGCACTCATGGCCAAGATGGCCAAGCTGGAGGAATCCATTGCCAAGACAGAAAAGATCAGTGCTGGAGGGATCGATCTGGATCGCCTTTGCCTGTATCCTAATGCCAGACTTCCCGAAAAGTTCAAAATGCCGGACTTGGCTAAGTTCGATGGGAGCGGTGACCCCAGAACTCATCTCTATAGCTACCATGCCGCTATGAAACTCCTTTCTGTTGAGCCAGAGGCTATGTCGCAGCTCTTTCCACAGACCCTTTCAGGCCCTGCCTTCCATTGGTTTTTGTCACTCGACATTGCCAAAAGAAGGACTTGGGAGGACATTGGGACTGCGTTTATTTCGCAGTACAACTACAACTCCCAGCTGAAGATGACTACCCGGGAACTTGAATCCACCAAGATGGAGGCCAAGGAGTCTTTTGCGGACTTTGTCAAAAGGTGGAAAGCTAAAGCTGCACAGATGACCGATCGCCCGAGTGAGAAGGATCAGCTCCGCATCATCTCCCGCAATCTCCAGCCGGACTATGCCAGGCATCTGGTTCTGGCTCAGGCATCTGCCAACTTTGAAACCTTCTTCGATTCTGGCCTGGCCATCGAAGATGCTCTGCAGAGTGGGATTCTATCCAAGGGGGAATCTTCGCACACCACCAAGTCAAAGTCTCGGGCTTATTCAGGGAACGCAAATGCGCTGTTCGGAACTGGAACTTACTCCAACGCGGCAATCACTGGTACAAACGCTACTTCCTCCAACACTGCTAATCACATTGCGGATGTCAATCAGGTGCAGTCACCACAGAACAACCGGCCTCAGAACCAACCCCGCAGCTTCTCCGCTATCAAGGCACCTCTATCCTCGGTCTTGGAAAAGTTGGTCAAATCAGGGCACCTCAAACCCCTGGATCCAACTCCTTTACCCAAGAACCCTTCACCTGGCTTCAAAGCCAACCTTTACTGTGCTTACCATCAGGGAGCGGGTCACCTCATCGACTCCTGCTTTCGCCTCCGTCATGCAATCCAGGATCTCATTGACGATGGCACGCTGGAAACCCCTCCGCCACCTCAGAAACCCAATGTCATTGCCAACTCTCTTCCCAAGCACAACGTTGTGCCGCATATTAGCCAGATATCTCTCAGCTCCACCTATATCAACCCTAGCTCCACCATATTCAACCCCACTGACTATATAGCCTCAACCGACCAACCCAGGCCCATTGTGCCTTACCCGCTTGAATCTTCCACCGAGGTTTCCTATATACATGTGGTTGAAGGCCAGGTTGTTGACACTGATGCGCCTTCGGAACCTTTGCAAGATGAATCACCTGTCTCCGACGAGTCTGTCAGCTCTCTCTTCCATCGATCAATCCCTGCTGTACAGATCAGTTCTACCTCGTCGCTTGACAGCCCGTACGCAACCATCGCTGGCCCGTTTCCTGATCCCTATCAGCCTTGGGTGCCTCCCTCAGATAACAATATGCAAGCTACAGGCTGGGCCATAGCAGACAATTGGGACTACGCCATTCCTCTGATCAACGAGTGGTCAAGCCTGGAAGCAGATGGGCTTCTTCCACGGCCCGAGAATATCACGTTTAATCAAGCCTGGTATGATGGCTGGTTGGCTGGCTACGAAGCAGCCATGCTCGATCCCCTGGACGGTTTCTCTTTATACATGTTGTTCAACCCGATTGAGCCTGTTATTCCCGAAGAAGAGTACTATTGGGATCCCGAGCCAACTTGGAATGCTCCCATGGACATTGACCCTAACCCTCTTCAAGGCTATGCTATACCACACTACATGCTTCATTACGCAGAGGATGAACTAGTCCAGGAAGATCCGCGGGTTCTGGGAGACCATGTTTCCCTCTTTAGCTCGGTCTTTGATTCAGTTTGTGATACTGATCCCGATGCTGACTGTGACCCCTGTTCCTACATTATCGACGAGGAAAATCCGCGCCCTCAGGTGCCTTACCCCAACAACAGGGACTGCAGTATCATGGTTACGGACCTTGTTCCGCCTGCTGACCTTTGGGAAGTTAATGACATAGTGGATGTCCAAGTTGGGAATGAAGTCTGGGCGGTCAATCGTTCCCTGGCTGACACTGGTCTTTGGGATGTTCCCTTTATCGCAAATCCGGTGCCCGTTGCTGAAGTGGCTACTGTGAAAGACTTGAACTTCTGGGATTCCTTGCTGATGAAAGACCTAGCTGAAGACCTGGGCTTAGATATGGAAGTGCCTGTCTCTGCACCGAATGCTGATAGGGGAAAGCGCAAACTGGGAGATGTGCCTGCTAACCTCTGGGATGTAAATGAGGATCCTCAAGTCGTGCCCTCTTTGGGGAACGTTCATAATGTTACAAGGAGTGGACGGATTTTTCAGCCTGCTAATCTGCAGGCCGGAAGTTCTTCCAATCCTTCTAATCAGAGGAACGAGCCTGTTTCTTTCCCAAAGTCTGCACCATTTGAGGTATCAGCTGGCAATCCAATTCCTGACTTGTTTCAGCGGCAACTTGAGCGGATTCCCGTCGCAATTTCTATATGGGGACTGATCTGTTCATCCAAGGAGCATCGTCAGAGGCTGTGTCACGCTCTATCCCGCCTTGAAGTCCAGGCCAATGTCACGCCAGAAGCAATGATATCCCTCATCCTCCCGCCGACCTCCAAGCATACAGTGGTCTTTACAGACAAGGATCTGCCAGTCGAGGGAGTCGACCATAACCGCCCTTTGCACATCACCGTCAAGTGTCGAGGACTTTGGGTTCCGACTGTTCTTATTGACAACGGCTCAGCAATCAATGTCTACCCTCTGAGGGTCGCTTATCATTTGGGACTCACCAAGAAGGACCTTGCGCCTTCCAACCTGGCTGTCAAGGCGTATGACGGCACCCGCCGCGTAGTTGAGGGTATCTTGAAGCTCAAACTCGATGCCGAGGGTTTTAAGATGGATGTGGAATTCCATGTCGTGGACATTCCTGCGGCTTTCAATCTTCTATTAGGCAGGCCATGGCTTCATCGACCCGACATCATGGCTGTACCATCTACTCTCCACCAAAGGTTATCCTGGGGCTGCCAACTGGTACTTTAACCATTTGCGGGGACTCTGGCATCCGCCCGCTCAAAGAGGATGGGACTCCTGTTCTGGGAATTCAACACGGCGAGGAGGACGTCGACCTTGGGGGTTTCTCTTTTGATGCTTTAAGCACTGTGATGGCTATCAACGTGGATGGGAATTTCCTCATAAGCTCTGTCGCGCTGGACATTATGAGGAGGATGTCTTACTTTCCGGGCGTAGGCCTAGGTTCTCGCCAACAAGGGGTCCCGGAGTTCCCTACCTTTCCTTTCAACGAGGGCCGCTTTGGTTTAGGGTATATCGCCTCTGCCAAAGATGCCAAGTGGAGGAAATATATGGGAAAGCCTTGGATCCTCTGCGATGGTCCCAAATTTGTGCGTGAGGTGGGAAATGCCGCTTGCACTGGACAGGCTGAGCCCTTTATTCATTCCGAAACCGGGGAGCTGCTGCCTGGGTTTGAGATTTTCGCTGATGACACCTAGTCAAGTAGCGATGATGAGCCAGCAAGGGAAGAATTCAAGAGGAAGCTTAATCAAGTAAAAATCAAGTCTGACTGGCTGGGATCTGTCAATCAGGGGAGTTTGGAGCTGCTGTTCCAGGAATTCTCCCAAGTGGGTTTGGCTGGGGAAGCTGAAGAAGCCGAAGTGCTCATGCTCGGGCCCGACGCCCTCGAGGATCCCACCTCTCTCATCTTGAAAGCCAAGGGCTCTTTAAATAATTGCATTTTCAGGCCACGCCTGACTTGTATTGACAACACGTCTGAGTCTGAGTCTGAGTCTGTTCCGTCCTCTAAGTCTAGCTCTGAGTCGGAGTTTGTGCCTCTCGGCCCTCCACGTCACAGCTTTTATTTCGAGTTTGACTCTCTTGTACTTGGCGACCCTTCAGGGGCTTGTGAAATGAACGATGCATCTTCTGACTATTTCAATGATCTTTATATAAACTGTGTCGACCCTGACGATGAGGGAATAGATTTCGATAGGGATATTCCCAAGGAAATCCGTGCCTTCATCGAAAGGGAAGACGAAAGGCATGCTCAGCCATTAAAAGAAGAAATAGTTTCTATAAATTTGAAAGATGAAAACGATCCCCGGATGGTTCAAGTGGGCTCCACACTCTCACCAGAGGAGCACCGTGATTTCAAAGAGCTGCTCACCGAATTTAGTGACGTTTTTGCATGGTCTCATCAAGATATGCCCAGGATCGATCCCGAGATTGTGGAGCATCGCATTCCTATGTTTTCGGATGCCAAGCCCGTGAAGCAGAAACTCCGACGGATGAGGCCGGATTGGGTTCAGAAGATCAAGGAGGAGGTTACTAAGCAGATTGACGCTGGTTTTCTCATGGTCTCTCAGTATCCTACGTGGGTGGCCAACATTGTCCCTGTCCCTAAGAAAAATGGGCAAATTCGAGTTTGCGTTGATTTTCGGGACTTGAACAAAGCGAGCCCCAAAGATGATTTTCCCTTGCCACACATCGATGTGCTTGTGGACAATACTGCGGGGCACGCTTTGCTCTCGTTCATGGATGGCTTCTCTGGCTACAACCAAATTCTCATGGCACCCGAGGACTGTGAGAAAACCACGTTCATCACTGAATGGGGGACTTATTGCTACCTTGTCATACCTTTCGGCTTGAAGAACGCCGGGCCCACTTATCAGCGAGCCGCTACCACAATCCTGCATGACATGATGCACAAAGAAGTCGAGGTCTACGTCGATGACATGATCGCCAAGTCTAAAACTCGAGAAGGCCACGTTCCTGTGCTTAGGAAGTTCTTCGAGAGGTTATGAAAGTTTCGTATGCGTCTAAATCCTCAGAAATGCACCTTTGGGGTTACAGCTGGTAAAATGCTCGGTTTCATGATCATTTCTCGTGGAATTGGGGTCGACCCGTAGAAAATCAAGGCAGTCCTTGACATGAAGCCACCAGATTCTGAAAAGGGAGTGCGAAGCTTTTTGGGAAAGGTGCAGTTCATTAGCAGATTCATCGCCAAGTTGACTCTAACTTGCGAGCCGATGTTTCGTCTATTGAAGAAAAATACTCCGTTCGTTTGGACAGACAAGTGTCAGGCGGCTTTCACCTCCATTCAAACCTACCTGCAGAACCCACCGGTTTTAATGCCACCAGTGCCCGGGAAGCCCTTGATACTTTATCTATCTGTAAATCCTTCGTCCATGGGGTGCTTGCTAGCTCAAGAGGGAGAAAAGGGAGTCAAAAAGGCCATCTACTATCTGAGTAAGAAGATGGTTGGTGCTGAAGAACGCTACACCGCTCTTGAAAAGACGTGTTGGGCTCTTGTTTGGGCATCCAAGAAATTGAGACACTACATGCTGGCTTACCCAGTGAAGTTGATTTCTCGAATGGATCCTCTCAAGTATCTGTTTGAGAAGCCTGCGCTCACTGGTAATCTAGCACGTTGGTTGCTTTTGCTCGCAGAGTTCGATCTCGAATATGTCACTAGGAAGTCCGTCAAGGGACGCGTTGTCGCCGAATTCCTGGCTGATCATCCTGTCAATGGGCCAGAGGACTCAGATTTTGCATTTCCAGATGAAGGGGTAATGGCGGTTGTCGAAGACACCTGGACTCTTTATTTTGATGGGGCAGCCAATCAGAAGGGATATGGGATTGGGGTTTTACTGATAACCCCTGATGGTGCTCATATTCCGCTTGCATTTAAACTCAATTTCGATGTCACGAACAACCAAGCTGAGTATGAGGCCTGCATTGTTGGCATGGAGGCTGCTCTTACGCTCGGTGTAGAAAAACTCGAAGTCATCGGCGATTCCAACCTTGTCGTTTTTCAGGCCAATGGGGACTGGAAAGTTCGGGAGGACAGATTGAAGCCTTATCACCAAGATCTGGAAGATCTCATTCCCCGTTTCAACAAAGTCACGTTCACGCACGTCCCTCGGATGAAGAATCAGTTCGCCGATGCTCTAGCAACTTTGGCTTCCATGGTCGAACTTCCAATTGGTGTTAAGCTTCGTCCTATTCTAATTGAACAGCGGGACTTGCCTGCTTATCAGTATGTCAACGCTGTCGATGATGTTGATGACGGCCTACCCTGGTATCATGACATTTGGAATTTTGTTGAAAGTGGTCAGTTCCCGTCTGACGCCACTAAGAAGGACCGAGCAGCAATGCGGAGGTTGGCTACTCAATACATTATCTGTGGAGGGAAGCTATATCAGAGATCTCACTGCGGAATGCACAAGCTCTGTGTCAGTGGTGCTGAGGCCGTCAGGATCATGGAGGAAATTCACGAGGGAGTTTGTGGCCCTCACATGAGCGGGGTCATGCTCGCCAGGAAAATCCTGCGACATGGTTACTTTTGGTCTACCATGGAATCTCAGTGTGTGGATTATGTACGCCGCTGCCATAGGTGTCAAATCCATGCCAATCTCATGCATGTCCCTCCTTCTAAACTATTTGGCATGACATCGCCTTGGCCCTTTTCTGTTTGGGGTATTGACGTTATCGGCATGATCAGGCCCTCCGCTTCGAACGGACATCGGTTCATTTTGGTGGCCATAGATTACTTCACCAAGTGGGTTGAGGCTGAATCTTACAAAACCCTGACGGCAGTTCAGGTTGCTCAGTTCATCCGAAAGAACATCATTTATCGGTACGGGGTTCCACAGGCGTTCGTTTCTGACAATGGGGTTCATTTCAAAGGCAGGGTTTTGGAACTCTTCGAAGAGTTCAGGATTCAGATTCATCACTCGACGGTCTATCGCCCTCAGACGAATGGGGCGGTCGAAGTAGCCAACAAGAACATCGAGACCATCATCAAGAAGTCCGCAGAGTCCGCCAGGGACTGGCACGAGCAGTTGCCTCTAGCTCTTTGGGGGTATCGTACGTCAATTCGAACATCGACAGGTGCAACCCCCTTTTCTCTAGTCTACGGGATGGAGGCAGTACTTCCCATTGAGCTCGAAGTTCCGACCTTGAGGATCATGGCTGAATGTGAACTCACGGAGTCCGAATGCCTTAGTGGGAGATTCGTTGAACTCGTGCTCTTTGATGAGAGGAGGCTTCGTGCCTTGTATCACGTTCAGGGGTATCAGCGCAGGTGTGGGCAGCATGCCCTCCGGAGGGAAAAGGATTTCGTTCCTTCCCGCCGTTGCGGCCCTTTTTCTTGAAAATCGAGGGAGCGCGAGCGCCGGTGGCAAGCGCTCAAAAATACAGAGTCGCCACTTGAGTTTTGAAGGTCCGACACTCAAGGAACCGTATTTCGAAGCACCTGCCGCGCTTATTTGATTTGAAAAAGTGAAGGAAACCAGTCCGTCATAACCATATCTGGGTTCGGGAGCCAGGTTACGAGAGGGGAAGGGTTTTATGGCACCCCTCTCGCCCAATCCGGAGATCGGTCTCTACTTAGGCATTTTTATGAAAACTTTTGTGATTCTTCCTCTTTTAATTAATTTTAGCCAATCAGGGCGGGGGAACAGTTAATCGGGGATTAAAAACTGTAACAGTTTGCAGGATGTGATCAAATGATAGCATGGATGGATAGCATGATGAATAATAAATGGAATGAACTTGAAACAGCGATCAGATGCCAAAACCAGGCTCGGGGCAGATTTGCCCTGCACGATGACCAACTTGCATGCATGAACAGATCTGTATGCAAGTCAACCATCGCGCGAGACACACTGACTCTCGCGCGAGTGTTGTCACCTCACCACAGTCCCAAAATCATCCCCTTCTGGGCTCTGGAAGGACCAGTGCACACCCAGGAAGCAAACCAAGCAGTTTATTGAAAGACTGTAAAATACTAATTATTACACAATACTCCAGGCAGGAGCCAAATGAATTGAAACACAACCCCTAAACAGTGGGGGTATCAAAATAGAGGCCAAGGGCCTAGTTACCCATGCAAGGGCTATGCATGGAAATCAGAGAACTGTCGCGCGACAGAGAGTGAGTCTCGCGCGAGGGTTCTGACTGGACTTCCAGGAATTGCTTTGCATGTTTGGGGTCCTGAGACAGAGTCAGGGGATCCCAAGGGCATTCCAAACTATTTAGAGCAAATAAACTAGCTACTGTATTTTATTTTTGCATGCATAACAGTGATCTAAAAATCAAAATGAAGTACAACAGGCATGAACATATTGGAAAACAGAAAAGGGCTAGCCTCCCTTCCCCACGAGGTCCATTCTCTTGCTGACACGAGTGTCGCGCGAGCATAGGGGACCATCGCGCGAGGGTGTAGCTACCATGAATTCTTGTAACTTTGCTGGCTTTAGGACCAGGACATGGTATTGATTACCAGCCTTGGTCCTGTCAGCCCCCCTCAGGGATCAAAACAGAAATAGGTTAAACATTATACCTTTGCTTGGAAAGGGTTTGGGAATGGATTGGATTGATTGGTGTGGCCTTGCTACTAAGTGTGTATGAACACACTAAGTTCAGAAGATTAGGAGGTGGTTTGGGGTTAACAACTTTGTGCTAGCTAGTGTTTGCCTTACAAAATGACCAATGAACTTCTTAATTAATTTTTTGGAACCCTTAACATGGAAGATGAAGGGGGGTATTTATAGGAGGAGTGTAAGGGCTAGTTAGTGACCAAACAAGGCCTTGGGACCAGCCAACAAGGCTGGTCACAACTTGGTTGTGAGGCTAGCCAACAAGGTGAGTGGGGAGTGGTTGTGAGGATGTGAGGGTGTAACCTGCCAGAACCCTGTTCAGCTGAGGAAAACGGGGTTCCAGCCCATGGGGACCCATGTGCCAAGCAATCATCACAAGTCCAGCTGGATTCTGTGATAGGGACAGGAGGGAACCATCGCGCGAGGGTTTGGAAGTGTCGCGCGAGGGTCAACAGTCAACAGTTTGACTTTGACTACACATGGCAAGCTAAGTGTCGCACGAGGGACACAAAGGCTCGCGCGAGGGTCAACTCTGGCTCTAGGGTTTGACTGAAGATTCTGAAAGGTTCAAAAGGTTTCAAGCAGGGTTCTAAGCGTTCCAAGCCCAATCCATTCCCAATCCAAGCTCTGATTGATCCGATTTCATCATCGGGGAAACAAGAAAATCGTAAAAATAAAGTAAAACGATTGGGAGACCCAGATTGGGGTGTCTACAGTAGTCCCTCTTTGACGGCACGCGGAGCACCATTGACCGGTACGGGTAACGTCAAAGATTTCTAGACACCCACCGAATCCGCCCAAAAGCCGATTGGATGGAAAATGCAGACGAGTATATAAAAATACCGTGCACCAAAGGGGGGATTGAAGATCGGATGGATCGCTGCTGGTTGATTGGTCGGACGGATGGATCGTCGTTTGTTGATTGATTGGACGGATAGATCGTCGCTGGTTGATTGATCGGACGGATAGATCGTCGCTGTTTTGATTGATCGGACGGATAGATCGTCGCTGATTGATTGATCGGACGGATAGATCGTCGCTGATGATTGATCGGACGGATAGATCGTCGCTGATAGGTTGATCGGACGGATAGATCGTCGCTGATAGATTGATCGGACGGATAGATCGTCGCTGGCTGATTGACCGGACAGATAGATCGTCGCTGTTTTGATTGATCGGACGGATAGATCGTCGCTGATTGATTGATCGGACGGATAGATCGTCGCTGATGATTGATCGGACGGATAGATCGTCGCTGATAGGTTGATCGGACGGATAGATCGTCGCTGATAGATTGATCGGACGGATAGATCGTCGCTGGCTGATTGACCGGACAGATAGATCGTCGCTGGTTGATTGATCGGACGGATAGATCGTCGCTGATAGGTTGATCGGACGGATAGATCGTCGCTGATAGATTGACCGGACGGATAGATCGTCGCTGATAGATTGATCGGACGGATAGATCGTCGCTGATAGGTTGATCGGACGGATAGATCGTCGCTGATAGATTGATCGGACGGATAGATCGTCGCTGATAGGTTGATCGGACGGATAGATCGTCGCTGTTGATTGATCGGACGGATAGATCGTCGCTGGCAGATTGACCGGACAGATAGATCGTCGCTGATAGGTTGATCGGACGGATAGATCGTCGCTGATAGATTGACCGGACGGATAGATCGTCGCTGATTTGTGGGCAGACCACTGCTGGGGATACGGAAATCTTTGGGTTTGAAGACAAAACCCTCAAAATGACCCTCAAAATTATTTGTACAGCATATCGAAAGGTCATGGACCCCAAAAAGAGTGTAATTGAGATTGGGCCAGACTCAGAATCTGGATTGGGCCTGAGGCCCAAAAGAAGTGTCGCGCGACACTAACGAACCATCGCGCGAGGGTCTGAAGTTAGGGCTTGGGTCTGAACAGGCCCAGACCCGGCCCAGACCCGTTCCAAACGTTTAAACTCCGCGGGGGTTACCAGAACAGTACCAGAACAGTTTTCAAAGTTTGAAACTCTCTCAAACTCTCGTCTCTCCTCCCAAACTCCTTCTAACTTCGATTTCAACCACGAAATCCACGAAGCTACTCTTGATCATCCATCTATGGCTGACCGCGGGGAAGGAGGAGGCGGGGAAGAAGTTGTTGATCAACCGGAGGACCGAGGAGGGTCCATGAGTATCGAAACAGAGGATCAAGCACCGGCGGAGGCCACTGCAGGGGCCGGTGCAGTGGTTGCAGGCGGCGGAGACGGCGAAGAGGGTCGCGAGCAGGTGACTGGTGGTGACGAGCACAGTCGCGCGACGGAGCTGGATGCTCGCGCGACTGTTGATACTGGGGCTGAAGGCTACAGCGTTGAGCGGCTGGATCCTGTCACGACCGTGGAAGGGTCAGTGGTGGCCGGAGTGAGTCCGGTGGACACAGGGGATATTGTTGCTGGAGAGCACCATCGCGCGACAGAGGAGGAGCCTCGCGCGATGGTTGATGCTGGAGGAGGCAGTGGTAGTGGGGAAGGAGATGACACTGTTGAGCCGTCCGGGTCCCCGCCGAGGGATTCGGCGAAGGGTAAAGGGCCTGTCGAAGAGACCGCGGAGGTTCCGGTTAAGGTCCGTGAGGAAGATGTGCTGTTTCGGCCAACAGCGATGTCGTCGAGTCACGTGCCGATCACGAAACACGACGTTGCCGAGTACTTGACCGACGAGGCAGTGGCAAAGCTTCTGGAGGACAACCCCCTGATTGGGGAGTTGGTCCTAAAGGCTAGAGAGGACCGCGCCCGGGCCATTGAGGCGTCGGAGGCCGTGGAGAAGGCCGAGAGAGAAAGACAGGGGAGAGAGGAGCTCTTGAGAGACGCAGAGGCTGAGGAGAGGGCCAGAGTTGAGGCGCAGGGGCCTAGGGTTACAGCTGTGACGGAGGCGAAGAACACGAGTCGGCCGGGCTTTTCAGCGGAGGCATACGTGCTTACTACGCCGCACCTCTTTGTGCCGTCGGGCATTGAGGCACGCGTGCCGTCGCGAAGAGACTACGATGACGAGTTGGTGTTGAGAGATCCCCGGGCCCATATTGCAGCGACATGGATGGAGGTATATTCCCAGAAAACACCCTTTGTAACTTGATTTTGATACTCTTGCTTCGATAGTTTACATTTGATTCGCTTAGAATGCGCTTGAACTTAGATTTGCACGGATAACTCGCGAGCCAAAGCATGCTAAAGCCACGTACTTCTGTAACATAGGCCCAATATGTAATAACTTGAACCAACCATCCGTTGTAGGCTTCATTGATTACCTAGAACTTGAAAATGAAAACTCCGTATGCACGGGAATCTAGAACAGCACACCAAACTCCCAAGTTGAGCCATGGCATAGAACTGAGGCCGAATATATGCCCTAGGCTTCATTGATTACCTAGAACTCGAAAATAAATTCCCTGTATACTGATGAACCCTTTGCTGCTTGTCTTTGTATCTGAAGCAGGCTGGAGCAGAACAAAGGGATATTCGTGGCTTCGGAGGCGCGTGCATGTCCTTGCAGCTGTACGAAGGGCTGCCGGAGAGAGTGAGGCGGCTGGTAGACGAGGTAGGCTTCGGGGAGTTTGTGCGGACTTTGACCCCAGCGAGGATTGACCATGCCGTCCTTGTTGCAATTGCTGAGAGGTGGAGGGATACCACCAATACCTTCCACCTACCTCCTGGGGAGATGACAGTGACGCCTGCTGACTTTGCAGCGATCACAGGGCTGAGGGTTGGAGGTGAGCCCATCCCGTTTGACTCGGGGATCCAGGAGGATCGGGTTGCTCTGGAGTGGTTTCTGGGCAAAGTGCCCAAGATAGAGGGGGGAATGGCGAGGTACGACCAGTTCAAGGGCTACCTGAAGAAGGAGGTGACGAGTGACCGGGAGGCGGAGCAGATGGCCCGGGCGTTTCTGCTATACCTGTTTGGTGCCACTCTGTACCCAAACAGGCGAAGCAACGTCCACCTTTCTTACTTGCCGGCGTTGAGGGACTTGAGGACGGCCTCGTGTTTCGATTGGGGCAGGGCGGCTCTTGGGATGGCCTACCACTTCTTTGGCCACTCGTCGAGGACGGGTAAGAGCACGGCTGGTTACTGGAGGGTCTGGGAGGTACAACTCTAACCCTTTTAAGCAGAATTTGATTATGCTTGTTCATTGTTTAGCCTGTTTTGACTGTTTCGATTTCGAATACTGTATGCCTTGACTAATGCTTGAACTCATCTAAACATCGTGCAGCTTTGGGCCTACGAGGTTTTGCGGATGTATCCGCCGGAGTGCAAGCATCCAGACCTGAGCACTCTCCCTCGCGCGCTGAAGTGGAGCAAGGCGAGCACCGGGAAGAAAGAAGGGAGAGGCGAGCTCAACGCCTTCAGGCTGTACCTAGACGAGCTTAGGGCCTCACAGGTATGAACACGTAACTGTAAGCTTTAGATATGCATTCATTTCCTTGCTTTAATGCTGTCGCTGATCAATTGCTTGTATTGCCCGTTTACTTTGAATCGCAGGTCAATTGGGATCCCTGGAGGAGAGCGGGGTCAGAGCCTGAGTACTTGGCCCGGAGTAGGGCTGTCACGGCCAGCAGGGTGTTGTTGGAGTCTGCCTTCGGTTGGCAGTGGTACCTAGGGGATCGAGTGACGCGCCAGTCGCTTGGTTACCCTGAGTTCTGGGTGCAAGGGCCGCTCCCACCTCGAGCTTCACACACGGGAGAGTACACACGGGCTGAGCTGGAGAGGTATACGAGGCCGGATACTGAGCTTGAACGCTACCTGCGTCCTGGTAGGGACTATGCAGTCTACCAGAGTCCTGGCGGGTCCACTGGGGATCCGTGGTCTGAGAGAGGCGCGAGGCCAGGCCGCAGGGGCCGCTGAGGAGAGGAGAGTAGAGTAGCCGGAGAGGGACGGAGAGGAGGTGAGAGTCGGGCAAGGCAAGCCCCGAGCGGACCGGCAGTTGGTGGACTTCCCGCGCTGCTCTGGAGGATTCCTGTGGTTGACAGCCAGGGGAACCTTGCAGAGTTACAATTAGTGCCCGCGAGAGCGGAGCCTGCTCCTGTGACTGTTTCGGTAAGACCTAGCTTCCAATATTGCTTTTGAATTCCAAGTACTTGAATTATCTGCTAAATAGCCTGATGAACTTGAATTGCATGCAGGTGCCAATTGAGTGGGTGAACGAGGCTGTTCGACGCATGTTGGCGTTGGAGAACGTGGTGAGAAAGGCGGCGAGCGGCACGCCACTGGAGTTGCAGTACCAGGTGCCGACACTACAGCCGACTCAGCCAGCCGACTCAGCCAGCCGTTGTTCAGAGGACCCAGGTACGAAAACGATACATTCCAGCTTTCGATACATTCCTGCTTTCGATACATTCCTGCTCTCGATACATTCCTGCTTTGATAGCTTGATAGACTGTACCTGTTTTTAATTACAGAAATACAATATGTGCAATAGATACTCATGCTTTGAAATGAAATGACAATGCAGGTGCAGGGGAAGATGAACCCTAGGTGGAAGAGTGCGCGAGATCCGTCGCTGAAGAAGGTGGCGGCACAGAAATCCACGCCTCCGGTCACCACCACACGGCGACAGACGAGGGGCTCACAGACGGCGCGCGCACGCGAGGAGGAAGCCAAGCAAGCCGCGAGGCAAGCTGAGCTTCGGTACCAACTCAAGAAGCGCGAGAAGCCGCCATTGGAGAAGCCGGGCCCGGCTCGCAGGCCGAAACTGATCATGAGTCCAACCTCCGAGGACGAGGAAGAAGAGGGAGAAGAAGAAGAGGCAGAAGAAGAGGGCGAGGAGCACTCGTCCACCAGCAGTGGTTCTGACGACTCCATTGATGACCCGAGGTATAGAGACGATCCCCAGGAGCTACAGGACACTTCAGATAGCGATGACGGACTTGAGGGGCGCTGACGAGGCCTCCGTTACCCTTTTTTGCACACTACTTTTGACTTCGGGCCTGCGTGCCCAAGTAGATAGTTTGACAGACGTTTTGAGGGCCTGCGTGCCTTTTTTGATTGGCGGGCGCATGTGCCCTGACTTGACTTGGTAGCTTTTGATCGGCCGAGGGCCACAGATACAGTAGTTCTTTCGCTTTTGACATGGATAGATCATGGCTTAGTATAAAAGGAATTGCATTTTCTAAATTTATCGTTTCTCATTGCGCATAAGAGACAGTAAAACCCAACACCAATACCAGACTTGCATTGACAACACACCGAGACTACTCACAGACACATACGAGTGTATAAATACTGGTCTAATTCTGAATGAAACGAGAAAAGTACCCCAGGATATGGCCATGATACGAGGATACGAGAAATAATGAAATTTTGGGCATTGATACGCCAAAACTCACAGCATTCTGTTAAAGACAAAACTGACACTATAGATAGGCCAACGACGGTCGACATGACCTGTATCAATCAGCGGGACTGAACAAAACGCCCCCAGAAAAGACTTATACCGGAAAAACGCACAAAATGACGCAAAATGGCATAAAATGCCCAAGAATGACTCAATTATGTCCCGGACTGAAACCGACACCTCCATACAGTCACTCAAGGTCCAGGCGACCTGTATGGCATGACCAAAATGGGCTAGAGCCCCCATGGCGAGGTTTGACCTCCCGAAACCTCGAATTGAACTTGGAACGGGCCTCCGAGGGTCCAAAATCTTCGTTGAGCACGGCATTCGGAATCCGATGCTTGGATACAGTCACATATGCTCATAATGACTTGCTGGAACCATCAAAAGGGCCAAATGACCTTTGGAATGAAAAACGACCAATTTGGACAGTAGCTGTTGGAATCTGTCAAAACTGCAGATCAACCCTCGCGCGATGGTTTCGAACTGTCGCGCGAGCAACTTCTGTCGCGCGATGCTTTGAGAGTGTCGCGCGAGAGTCAACCCCTGCTAAGCTGCCTTTGTTTGACCAAATTATTGCCATGGACCTGTTCATTGTTCCACGTCCTGAAAGTTATTCTGGGTTTGCAGAAGGAAGGCTGTTCTTCCATGCAAGGTGGTGGGACACCTAAGCCTTGATCTCACCAACTCCTTGGCTATTTGAAGAAGGGTTTTAAGGCTTAATGAAGTGTACACCCCTCCAACTCATCTAAAATGGGAGATTCACTAATGGAAGCCGTTGATCCTTGGCTAATGAGAGACGAAACCATAAATTGGGCGAGCCCCCGGTCTCGCTGTTTATCCTCAATTCGGGATCTCCGATTTGCTCGACCGTGAGTCGAAATCATCCAAGCCGCATTGCCTTTCTGGGACCCCATTGTGCACGTCTTCCGGTTCCGTCAAGACGAGATGTGCCCCACAATAGAAGAATTCCAGGCATACGCGCCAGGGTTCGCCAATCTAGATGTTCTTGCCGTGCCGCCTGTCCATGAAGACATGGAACAAATTCTATGGGCGAAACTCAACATTCCGGAGGCGGTGACAGCCAGCATCATTCGAAACGGTGAGCTCAACATCCTTCGCCTAATCGAACTATATGGTCCCGAGGGTGGCTTGGGAGACTATGTTGGGGAAGCTCACAGACGCTTCGTTCTGTCTATATGCGCACTGGCCGCGTACATGCTGGTTCCCATCGATGGAGGGGTAAATCCCAAATTGGTGAGCATTGCCTTGCAAATGGATAACGGGAAAAACATCATGCCCTTGGTTTTAGCGGAAACGCTCATGGGTTTAGACATGCTGAAACTTGAGCAAGCCGACTCTTTCAGTGGATGCCCTATCTTGCTCCAGGTAAATACACATTCGACATACTTTCTTGCATTTTCAGCTTCACCCCAAACGCTTGGGCTGTATTTGATTTCTGACATGTCCTCTGTTCTCATGCAGCTCTGGCTGGCAGACAAAGTGGGGGTTTTGGAAGAGCCACAGGCTGGCTTTGAAGAGTTTCCCAGATTATTAGTCGCAAGACCGATGATATTTCCCGACTTGCCGGTGGACATATGGTTTGCCTTCCTAAATGATCTGCAGTCTGAGGACATAGTCTGGAGGTGTCTCTGGTTAAAACTTCCGGCAATGACGCTCAAATCAGCGGGATACAAAAGAGTGATAATTGCCGGCCTGTCAAGCTTCACATTTTACGTCCCTGGGCGTACGCTCCGACAGCTCGGAAGAAGCCAAGGATATAAGCGATACGGAGCGGAAGATTTCGACCTCCCTGCATTCACCTCGTGGGACTTGCGCTGCCATAGAGACAACTGGGGTGATAGGACGTTGAAGGAATCGATTCCAGAGTTCAGGACATGGCTGGAAAATCGTTACATAAAGTGGCTCCGCGTTGAAGTCGAAGCAAGATTGAGGGGATACTTCTGAATCCCGTGGGAAAACGAGTTGTAATTAGTAAGACCTTTAGGCTAAGTTTCTGGCTCCGCTTTTCAGTACTCGCTTTGTAAACTGTATGCCACTTTGCCCGGCCTGACCGGCTAAATAACAACTTTGAATTTTTCGGCCGTTATTCCTTCGAGGGACCGAACTTGTCATCGAACGTGTAATTTGAACAAACGACGCTTCGACGTAGTCATAATCACTCATAATGATCTACTGGAAGCAACGGAATTTCAAAATCTGGCCCGAGTCAAAATCCGGAAAACAACCCCAAAAAGGCAGTAGCCTGCCCTACTGTGCTGAATCAAACTGAACTCTCGCGCGAGCAAACAAAACCACCGCGCGAACATGAACAGTCGCGCGACACTCCATGACCATCGCGCGATGGAGAATTCCTGTTACAGTGGCCAGCCTTGACTCATTCGGACAAAAAGGGGTGGCAGGCTTTGTCAGCAGGTCTGGGCGTGCAGGGGCTTCTGGCCTCCCCCAGAGGTGTTCCCTTGATCTTTAGCAAGTGGAGGGACACCTTGCATGGCCACATCACTCAAAGGAAAGGCATCACCTTCTTTCTTGGCCTATAAAGGGGAGTAAGTCCCTGAATGAAGGGTGTGCTTCCGTGGAAAACCTCTAGCACTGTTCCCCAAATGGCAAATCATCTCCCCACCTTAATCAGCCCGTGGCTCGAAGAATTTGTCGCGAGCGATTGGCTATGCTTCTGTTCTCACGGGTTGGCGGCCTTTCGCTTCTTAAAAAGTGTAAGGCTCCGCCTTGAAATTCTAAGAGCAGCCCTGCAGTTTTGGGACCGGGACGTCCATGTGTTCCGATTTGGTGACAACGAGCTCTGCCCGACCGTTGAAGAATTCCAAGCGTATCTCCAAGGCTTTGCTTCGAGCGTGATTTTCATGCCACCTTACAGGCAAAGCATGTCAAAGCTGTTGAAGACGTGTCTGAACATTTCCAGGGGTGCAGCGGAAAGCCTGTTAACTGGCGGACAGATAAACATCGCGCGCCTAATGTAGTGGTACGGGCCTGACGGTGACCCAACAGATATGGTTCTGCAGGCTCGACGCCGATTTGCCATGTCGATTGGCATACTGGCCGCGTATTTGCTGGTGTCTCCGTATGGACGGCCCGACCCCTCGTTGGTTCACGTGGCTACAGAGATGGGTGCTCGGAAGAACGTAGTTCCCCTAGTACTTGCCGAAACGCTCATTGGTTTGGATTTGGTGGCCACGGGTCAGACGAACACATTTGGTGGCAGTCCGATCCTGTTACAGGTAAAATCTCACTCAGCTCACCTTTTTCCGGCTTCCACACAGTCTGTTTTTACCTCAACTCTCGGCTAAGGCTGTATGGTAGTTCCTTACTTGTTTTCTTTCGCTCGGGCTTATGTGGCTCCTTACTTGTCTTTTCGCTCATGCAGTTGTGGCTATGTGACAAACTTGGACTAACCTCGGCTCCTGGAGCGGACTGGCCCCGTTTGCCCGGGCGAATGCATCAAAGGGGAATGCTGTACCCAGAAATGTCTGAGGGGGAGTGGTACACCTTCATGAGAGAGATGTCTCCGCGCGAGATCGTCTGGCGGCATAGAGCCCTGAACATCCCGGATATGGCTCTGCACTCTGCAGGTTTCGAAAGAATGGTGATTGCCGGGCTGTCCAGTTTCACGTTCTACATTCCAGGTCGTATCCTGCGGCAACTAGGCATGAGCCAAGGCCTTCATCGAGCTGGGATAGAAGATTTCCAGATCCCAGCTTTCACGGCCCAACATCTAGCAGGGTATGAACACAACTGGGGCTTGAGAGAACTCGGAGGAGCGGAAGACGACTTCAGCACAAGACTCAAACATCGCTATGTAGCATGGTTAAGAGAGGAGGTCGAAAGCAGACAAAACGCAGATTGACTCCTGACTCAACTCCAATGATCTAGAATAAATTGTGAGCCCGTGAGGGCCTCTTAGCATTTCGTTCTGCTTTTGATGCTTTACCGTTTTTCTTAGGGCTCTGCTCAGCCTATGTAATAGAAATAGTAGTTTTAAATAAAGGTGAAAGATTAAGAATTTTCCCCTTTTTGGTCCAAGTGTTGAACACCACGTCATTTGAATGTTGAGGTACGCTCTGGAATAAAAGCCCTGGATCGAGTTGATTGATTGTGACCGAATCTCACAAAGAGATTGCCTACGTATCCCAAGCTAGGGAATCAGGTTAAAACGTAGTTCAGGCTAAGGTTCGCTCGTGTGTTTTGGCTCTCCTTTTGCGCTCTAAATTTTGCCTAGGGCTGCCCTTGCAGGTTTCCAGCCTAGCGAGCTTTGATTGAATGCCTATTTATTTTTGCCTAAACTGCCCCCTTGGGTTTTCAGTCTAGCAGGCTTGCTCTAATTTTTGCTTGGGACCGCCCACCCTTGTGGTTTTCGGCCCAACGAGCTTCTCTCAAGGGTAGTAACGTTTGAGTTGATCCAGGTTAACCAGAGTGTTGAACTCGTTGCCGTCCAGATCAATGAGCTGAGCTGCCCCACCCGAGAGGATGGTCTTGATAATGTAAGGTCCTGCGCGCTTCGGGCGGAACTTGCCACGTAGATCGAAGATGGGAGCCCGGATTTCCTTTGTGACCATGTCCCCTTCAGCTAAGTCACGAGATTTCACTTTCTTGTTGAATGCCCGAGCAATCCTGCGCTGATACCCCTGAACGTGATACAAGGCACGGAGCCTTCTCTCATCAAAGAGCATGAGTTCGACAAACCTCCCGCTAAGCCATTCGGACTCTGCGAGTTCACATTCAGCCAAGATCCTCAAAGTTGGTACTTCAAGCTCGATAGGAAGGACAGCTTCCATCCCATAGACCAGGGAAAAAGGGGTGGCCCCCGTTGACGTTCGAATTGACGTGCGGTACCCCCAAAGAGCTAGAGGCAGCTGCTCGTGCCAGTCCCTGGCGGACTTTTTGATGATAGTCTCGATGTTCTTGTTGGCCGCCTCAACCGCCCCGTTCGTTTGAGGGCGATAGACCGTTGAGTGATGAACCTGGATCTGGAATTCCTCAAAAAGTTCTAACACCCTGCCTTTGAAATGGACCCCATTGTCAGAAACAAACGCCTATGGAACCCCATATCGATAGATGATGTTCTTTCGGATAAACTGAGCAACCTGGACCACCGGTAGGGTCTTGTAAGATTCGGCTTCGACCCACTTGGTGAAGTAATCTATTGCCACCAAAATGAACCGATGCCCGTTCGAAGCAGAAGGCCTGATCATGCCAATAACGTCGATACCCCAAACAGAAAAGGGCCAAGGTGATGTCATGCCAAACAGTTTAGAAGGAGGGACATGCATGAGATTGGCATGGATTTGACACCTATGGCAATGGCGCACATAATCCACACACTGGGATTCCATGGTAGACAAAAAGTATCCTTGTCGCAAGATTTTCCTGGCGAGCATGACCCCGCTCATGTGAGGGCCATAAACTCCTTCGTGAATTTCCTCCATGATTTTGATGGCCTCAGCGCCGTTGACACAGAGCTTATGCATTCCGCAGTGAGATCTCCGATACAGTCTCCCGCCACAGATAATGTATTGAGCGGCCATTCTTCGCAGTGCCGCTCGATCCTTCTTAGTGGCGTCGGCCGGAAACTGACCACTTTCGACGAAGTTCCAGATATCATGATACCAGGGTAGGCCATCGTCAACATCATCGACGGCGTTCACATACTGATAAGCAGGCAAGTCCCGCTGTTCAATTAGAATAGGACGAAGCTTGATACCAATTGGAAGCTCGATCATGGAAGCCAGAGTTGCTAGGGCATCAGCGAACTGGTTCTTCATCCGAGGGATGTGCGTGAACGTGACTTTGTTGAAACGAGGAATGAGGTCCTCCAGGTCTTGGTGATAAGGCTTTAATCTGTCCTCCCGAACTTTCCAGTCCCCGTTAGCCTGAGAAACGACAAGGTTGGAGTCACCAATAACCTCGAGCTTTTCAACACCAAGTGTAAGAGCGGCTTCCATGCCAACAATGTAGGCCTCATATTCAGCTTGGTTGTTCGTGACATCGAAATTGAGTTTGAATGCGAGCGGAATATGAGCACCATCAGGGGTTATAAGCAAAACCCCAATCCCGTATCCCTTCTGATTGGCTGCCCCATCAAAGTAAAGAGTCCAGGTATCCTCGACAACCGCCATGACTCCTTCATCCGGAAATGTAAAATCCGAGTCCTCTGGCCCATCGACGGGATGATCAGCCAAAAATTCGGCGACCGTGCGCCCTTTGACAGATTTCCTAGTGACATATTCGAGGTCAAACTCTGCGAGTAACAGCAACCAACGTGCTAGCTTACCAATGAGCGCAGGCTTCTCAAACAGATACTTGAGAGGATCCATTCGAGAGATCAACTTCACTGGGTAAGCCAGCATGTAGTGTCTTAATTTCTTGGATGCCCATACAAGAGCCCAACACGTCTTCTCGAGAGCGGTGTAGCGTTCTTCAGCGCCAACCATCTTCTTACTTAGGTAGTAAATGGCCTTTTCGACTCCTTTTTCCCCTTCTTGAGCCAGCAAACACCCCATAGACGAAGGATTCACAGACAAGTAAAGTATCAAGGGTTTCCCTGGCGTCGGTGGCATTAGAACCGGAGGGTTCTGCAGGTAGGTTTGAATGGAGGTGAAAGCCGCCTGGCATTTGTCCGTCCAAACAAATGGAGTATTCTTCTTCAATAGACGAAACATCGGCTCACAAGTTAATGTCAACTTGGCGATGAATCTGCTGATGAACTGTACCTTTCCCAAAAAGCTTCGCACCCCCTTTTCAGAATCCGGTGGCTTCATCTCAAGGACTGCTTTGATTTTAGACGGGTCGACCTCGATTCCACGAGAAGTGATCATGAAACCGAGCATCTTACCAGCCGTAACCCCAAAGGTGCACTTCTGAGGATTTAGGCGCATACGGAGTTTTCGTAATCTCTCGAAGAATTTCCTAAGCACAGGAACGTGACCTTCTCGAGTTTTGGACTTGGCGATCATGTCATCAACGTAGACCTCGACTTCTTTGTGCATCATATCGTGTAGGATGGTGGTAGCAGCTCGCTGGTAAGTAGGCCCAGCGTTCTTCAATCCAAAAGGCATGACCAGATAACAATAAGTCCCCCATTCAGTGATGAACGTGGTTTTCTCGCGGTCCTCGGGCGCCATGAGAATTTGGTTGTAGCCAGAGAAGCCATCCATGAATGAGAGCAAAGCGTGCCCCGCAGTGTTATCCACAAGTACATCGATGTGTGGCAAGGGAAAATCGTCTTTGGGGCTCGCTTTGTTCAAGTCCCAAAAATCGACACAAACTCGAATTTGGCCATTCTTCTTAGGAACAGGGACAATGTTGGCGACCCATGTGGGATACTGAGAGACCATGAGAAAACCAGCGTCAATCTGCTTAGTAACCTCTTCCTTAATCTTCTGAACCCAATCTGGCCTCATCCGTCTGAGCTTCTGCTTCACGGGCTTGGCATCCGGGAACAAAGGGATTCGATGCTCCACAATCTCGGGATCAATACCGGGCATATCTCGATGAGACCATGCAAAAACGTCACTGAACTCGGTGAGCAGCTCTTTGAAATCACGATGCTCCTCTGGTGAAAGTGTGGAGCCCACTTGAACCATTCGGGGATCGTTTTCATCTTTCAAATTTATAGAAACTATTTCTTCTTTTAATGGCTGAGCATGCCTTTCGTCTTCCCTTTCGATGAAGGCACGGATTTCCTTGGGGATGTCCCCATCGAAATCTATCCCTTCATCGTCAGGGTCGACGCAGTTTATATAAAGATCATTGAAATAGTCAGAAGATGCTTCGTTCATTTCACAAGCCCCTGAAGGGTCACCAAGTACAAGAGAGTCAAACTCGAAATAAAAGCTATGATGTGGAAGGCCTAGAGGCACAAACTCCGACTCAGAGCTAGACTTAGAGGAGGGGACTGACTCTGACTCAGACTCGGACTCAGACTCAGACATGTTGTCAATGCAAGTTGTAGACACCTCCCAAACGGGGCATCGCCATACAGATTGATCACGTTGTGTTTGCTCGATTGGTTGCTCACTTCATAAACCAAAATCATGGACATTCCCATGGCTAGGAACATCGCCACATGATAACGGTTATCATCAAATAGAGTCGCCACCCAGTTTATTAAAACTGGGAAAATAGATAGAGATTCTGGATACGGGAGCCAAAAGTACAATAAGGGGAAGGTGTTAGGCACCCCTCTTTGCCCAGTCGTGAGACTGGCCCATAATCGTTCAACATAAGACGTATAGATGCTTTGTTTAATTCTAACACATAGTCTGTTTAGTTATTCCTTTAAACAGTAAGCAAAGTGAGCCAGTGCGATAAACGAGCATGCATCAGAAAGCAGAAAAACAAACAAATGTCCCAGGGAGATGGATCTCGCGGCCGGTGAATAGATGTCACGGCCGAGAGATCCTCCTGGTTTGATGTACCGGCCGAGGGATCGAAGCCCCGGTCGGTGTTCTTCCTCACACCAGACAGAAAGATTAATGAATAATCAAAACGCTATAGTTAATCAGAAAAGCAATAAATTAAGACAAACCAGAGGCCATTGGGCCTCACCACCTTGATCCCTCAGTTGCTTGATTGCTTTGGATTGAGTGTGATTGACTGATTGCTTGATCGAGAACCCTAGAGTTAGGGTTTGAACTTCGGGGTTTGATCGCCGGATTGACGGCTGCCTTCGGAAGGTTAGGGCTTTTGGAGTATGGGATTGAGGGAGTATTTGTGCAGAGTTTTGGGGTTTGATTGAGTGTGTAGGTATCTCAATTTCTGTGTGTTAATTCGGAGCCCAAAGGCCCCTTTATATAGGCATAGGGATGACTCACTCCGGCCAATCAAATCACGAGATGGCAATTGCAATTGCAATGCATCTCTAACTCTACGTCGTGATCTCCGAACGTAGCCCGAACGCATCGGAAAGGTAGTGTAGTTGGATCAAACCAAACGTCTGACAGAACGTTCGAGAGTCTGGAAAAAGGTCGATCTGGCGGCCGAGCAAAGGATGTCGCGGCCGTGGAATGGATGTCTCGGCCGAAGGATAGATCTCGCGGCCGAGGGATTGATCTCTCAGGGAGATTTTGCTGGCAACAGGTTGCTCGGGTGAGGGATTGATGTTGTGGCCGTGGGATTGATGTTACGGCCGTCAGATGGATTCTCCTAGGCTTCTGTATTTCTGTCTGAAAGGCTGTATGGCTTTGAATTGGGTCCTCTAAGTGGTCAAAGTTCTCACCGAAAGTCCTAAGGTCCTCAAGGAAGCAATCAGCAATCATTGTATCCATTTCATCATCGGGATTGTCCCAAGGTGGGACTTGAAATAATCGTTAGGCCAAATTGGGGTGTCTACAGATGCCCCTCTTTGACTGAACTCAGACGGATCGCAAGACATGTTTGAGTAAGAGTCAAAGCTGTAAAAAGCAACTCAATTTGGTCCAACCACTATTCCAAGGAGTTTTCGAAAAAGGTTTTGTTATGGTCGGGCCGAGAGGCTACGTATTCCACAAGGGAAATTTAGACCAATCGTAGTTCGGGCAATAAAGAAAAGTAAAAGTTTGGAGGGTTAGAGACAGAAGACGTACCTTAGGGCTTAAAAAGCCGTAGTGTGACGTACCTAGACTGATCCAGGGTTTTGGCGAAGAGTAGTTGAAGGAGCGCGGGGCTACCTGAGGAGTTTTTGCGGATAGCTTCCTTAGTATTTTGGGGTAGATCAGTACACTGCAGGTGCGTTTGCTTTTCTTGATCGTCCTTACTTTGACCGAAAGGAGCTCGGTAGAGTAGCCTATCCTTGCGAATGAGTTGGAAAGGGTTGATGTAATGGGGTGGAATCCAAACCATCTGTGAGATATGAGGGCGCAGGGCCAGTGACTGGAGCTTTGGTGATGAGGGAACCGAGGCACGGATTCGGTTGTAGCCATGAGGCGAGAGCCTGGAGAGTGATGGAATCGAGGCGTGGAGCCTGTTGCAATCTTGAGGCGAAGGCGTGAGGGGATTAGATCGATAAGACCGAAGCGCGGAGCTGGTGTTTGATCATAAGGCAAGAGCCAGATGAGGCTTGGAGCCTGCCGTGGTTTATGAGGCGGAGGCCGAGGTGAGCTTAGAGCTTGATGGGACCGGCGCGGAGTGGTATTGATCAGATGAGAGCTGAGGTGGACCGAGGCGTGGAGCCCCGAGGTTTATGAGGCGGGGGCTCGAGGTGAGCTTAGAGCTTGATGGGACCAAAGCGCGGAGCTGGTATTGATCATGAGAGGCTGTGGTGTCAGAGCTTTGAGCTTGACGTAATGAACCAAGCGGAGCTGGTATAAGGCAAGGGCCTGAGGTGAAGGAATCGAGGCGTGGAGCCTGAGGTGATTAGATTGAGGCGTGGAGCCTGCTGCAGTCTTGAGGCGAGGGCCTGAGTTGTCGGAGCTTAGAGCTTGACATGTTTTGAACCGAAGCGTAGAGCTGGTTGTATTCTGATGGTCTGTGCACGGAGCTTTCTCATCATAAGTGTTGGCACGGAGCCAAAGGATCGAGGCGCTGAACCGATCAATAAAACCGAGGCATAGTGCCGGTTGATTGCAGGGTTGACCTGTTTCATGAGAGATATGCAGAGTGTATATGTGTGATGATGGTTGTTAGATGTGAACAGATATGATGATGCAGACTCGATGTGAAAATGTTGATGCAAATGTGTGCACGGGCCCGTGCGTGTGTGTTTGTTTTAAGCTTAGAGCTTCTATCAAGTTCCGGACTTGAGCATTCGGAGCGTAGAGCTCGAGCATTCGGACGGCAGAATCCGAGCATTCAAAGTACAGGCTTTGAGCGTCCAGTACGCAGTGGTTGGGCATCCAAGCGTAGAGCTTGAGCATTCAAGTGTATAACTTGAGCATCCAGCACACAGTGGTTGGGCATCCAAGCGTAGAGCTTGAGCATTCAAAAAAATGTTAGATTTTTGAGCATCCAGGCGTAGAGCCTGAGAATAGATGTCTTGATTGTTGGGGCGGCGTAGAGCCTGTTGCTTGTTTACGGCTTCGAGCTAGTTGAGATAATGGGCTTGGAGCCGTTGAGTTGTGTAGGGATGATGGCTTGGAACTGCTAAGTTGAGTGATTACAGGTGTAGAGCCTGTTGCCGTGATAGCGAGCATAGAGTTGCTGAGATTGCTTGTTTACCGCTTTGAGCCAGTTGAGATAGCAGGCTTGGAGCCGCTGAGGTGAGATAATGGGCGTAGAGCCGTGACAGCGGGCATAGAGCTGCTAAGTCGAGGGCCTGGAGCCACTGAGATGGTAGGCATAGGCTTTGAGCCTGTGGAAGTAATGGGCTTCGAGCCGCTGAGTTGATAAATATAGGCTTCGAGCCTGTCAATAATGGGCTTGGAGCCGCTGAAGTTTTAAGCTCAGGGCTGCTGAGTGTCTTGTTTTGCTAGCCAGTAGTTTGTGGAGAGAGATTTTCGAAAGGCTGGTTTTGATCATGTTGCATTGGCTTGGGGATGCCCCCAAGGCTACTTGGTTGGTTGAGAACTCAGAAGTCTGTAGTGGCTTGAATTGGTGCACTGAGCATGATCTGATGTTGCTGAGGGAATTTGATTAAGGGGCCAGGAGATCGATCTCTCGGCCGAAGAATTGATGTCTCGGCCGAGGAATAGATATCTCGGCCGTGAGAACGCCAAAAGCCAGGAAATCGATTTAAGTTCAGTTAAATCGATCTCACGGCCCATTTAATCTTTTCTTCTCCTCCTCCCTTATTCTCCTCCGTTCCTCTCGCCCGACGACCACCGTATGCCGCTGCCCTCCTCCACTACCGTCGGCCACCATCATCTCCGGCGACCATCCTCTCCGACCACCGCCGTCATTGCCGCTGCTGCCGGCTTCGGTTGTCTGAAACCGTTGGTTTTCTTTCTTTCTTGGTTCAGACGTGATGGCCACGCCATCTTCGAGTGTTGTAGGTTCATCCTCGCACCCTTCATGTAGGTGCGAGCATCCATCTTCCGATGAGGAGGCGATTGAGGAGCCCGGTGTGGGCTACCAGCCCGAAAAATATATTTTCCGTTTTGAGAGAAAATATTGTTTTGAAGAGTTGAAAGAGTCGCCACCCGGATTTATGGTTTATCACCCGAGAAACCGTTTTGTTTTGAAAATGATCGATTTGAATTGAAAACCAGAGATCGTTTGAAGGGTCCGGAAGCCATGTTACGAGGGGGGAAGGGTTTTACGGCACCCCCCTCGCCCGATTCGAAATCGGTCTCTACTAAACGTTTGTGGGATCTTTAAAAGGGATTTTGTTTCATTTAACCAGCTAGCAAGTATCCACAGATATATCCAAATAGACGTGCTTGCATGTGCAACTGTACAGTGAGTGGCAAAATGGTGATGGAATAGTCATGCAAAATGTGCAAAGTGACTGAAAATGCAACACTGTCACTGTATTCACTCTCGAGCGCTCGGGAGTGGTCCCGAGCGCTTGGGAGTGCTGACACTCACAACCTGCAAGTTTGGTTAGACATATTCGCATGCTAATACTGCCAGAAAAATCACAAAGAAATCAAAATACAGACGTGCTCAGCCAGAGGTTTAAACAGCTAAGAACTGGTCCTAACCATTCAAACAAGGCTTCCTTGCAACTGAAAGCAATCCTAACTGGGCTCTGGGAGGACCAGTGCACACCCAGTATCTACTAAAAACAGAAAATGAAATACATAACTGTGGGCTACCTGCCCGAAAAATATATTTTCCGTTTTGAGAGATTGATTGATTTGAAGAGTCGCCACCCGGATTTGCGGTATATCACCCGAGAAACCGTTTTGTTTTGAAAACCGTTGATTTGAAATTGAAAACCAGAGATCGTTTTGAGGGTTCGGAAGCCATGTTATGAGGGGGGAAGGGTTTTACGGCACCCCCCTCGCTCGATTCGAGATCGGTCTCTACTAAACGTTTGTGGAATTTTTAAAAGGGATTTTGTTTCATTTTAACCAGCTAGCAAGTATTCACAGTAATACCATGTAGGAAGTGCATGCATGTGCATGTGTACAGGAGAGGGTGAAATGGCCATGCGAAATACAAGATGACTGAAAATGGAACCCTGTTTCATCATCGGGGAGCCTCGAGGGCACAAATTAAAGAACTTCGACAAGTTCAAATTGGGGTGTCTACACCCGGTTTGTTTGATGCTGCTACCTACGTTCGTCCTTCGCGTAGGCTGGGTTATGGCGGTTTCCTGCAGTACCGCCCTCCTGTTGGTGGCCCAGAGGCCGAGGTGGTTCGTCGAGAGCCTGAGTTTCACCTGAGCGTTCTGAACGTGCCGGTGAGTTTCCTGAAAAAGTAAAAAGTTTACTTTAGTTCAGAGTTTTGGAAATCCTTGTATTTAGAATAAAATTTTGCTTGCGGGACGAAAATCCCTTTTGGCTAGGAGCGTGAATGTGAGAAACCCATGTTCGGGTTGAATGTTTTTTTTGTTTAAGCAAACTAAAACAACTATGCCCCCTGTCTAGGCAATGCATGCTTTTAGATGTTAATTTGACGCCCCTTAGCATTTTCTTTGTTTATGTAATCATGAGATTAACTCCCTTTTGTCTTTGGCAGAGAAATAGGAGGCTGGAAGCTCGCGGTGGTGGCAAGGAGGTGCATAGATGGTTCTTGAAGCTGCCAGAGCAGGCTCGGGAACTAGTACGTGCTGCGGGTTTCGAGATGTTCATTCTGGGCCTCGATCTTCCGAAGATGGATTGGTCACTGATGACCTCGCTGGTTGAGAGGTGGTGGGATACCACCAATACCTTCCACTTCCCTGCTGCTGGCGAGATGACTATCACTCCGGGTGACTTCTCTTTGCTGACTGGCCTACGGATAGGCGAGGTTGCTCTTCGAGTTGACCCTCGGCTTTGGGAGCGAGAGGGTGCTTTGAGGTGGTTTCTGGGCAAGGTGCCCCCTGTTCGTTCCCGGGGTCATATAGATCTTGTTTGGCTAAGCAAGACTTTTATGGTGGCTGACATTCTGACCCAGGTGAGTGTCGAGCAGTTGACGCGGGCCTTCCTTCTTTACCTCCTTGGGCAAACGTTGTTTGCCAACAAGGATGGTTCGGTACACACGCAGTTTTTGGCTCCTTTGCAGCATTTGGGAGCTATTCGGGAGTTTGACTGGGGCTCGTCTGCTTTGGCCACTTTGTACGGCAGTTTTGGAGCTTGTTCGCGGGACAAGAGTCCCATTCTTTGTGGCCACTTTCGAGTGCTTGAGGTATGTATCATTCCTTTGTACTTCTGTTTTCACTTTTAGCTTTTTTTTCTAGTTCTGAACCTGCTATGGTTAACCTGTTTTTCAGCTCTGGGCTTTCGAGCACCTTCTCCAGTTTCCCCCTGAGACCAGGCACGGTGATGCGAACTGCATACCTCGTTACGAGCGATGGTTGGTGGGGCAACGGAGGCCACGGTCACCGGTTTTGAGCCTTCCTGAGTGGCGGCGAGTTTTGGACCGACTGACGGTCGATCAGGTACCTTTCCTTTTGTACCTCTTGTCCTTTAGACTTCCATATTCTGGTGTCGAGACTGATTTGTCCTTGCTCTATAGGTACGGTTTGACCCTTGGGGTGGTGTACCAGAGGATGCCCCTCTTGCACGCTGTAGAGTTCTGGACCGGACTCGTAGCTTGCTTGAGGGTCCATTTTGCCGAGCCTGGTACTTAGGCGATCGGGTGGCTAGTCAGTGGCGGTCACGCGCTGAGGCTCTTCAGCTTGTCCCTCCTTCTCCTCCAGTATCCATGAGGTCCACTTCCTTGATGTCAAAGGAAGATTTGAAGAACGCCCGGATCAGAGATTGGGCAGGTTTACTCCTCCAGACAGGTGACTATACGGAGTACTGCCGTCTTTTCCTGACTCCCTCTGTTGAGGCTCCTCCCGTTGCTCCTGTCTGGCCACGGGCTCCTTCGTTTGTCTCCTTCCACTCAGACGATGGGGAGGAGGAGCGCCTGACGCTGACTCCCTGCACAACCCCGCTCTATACTTTGCCAGTCGGGGCTTCACAGGTATTTTTAGTTTCCTGTGTTAGCTTTAATCACTTTGCATTGTATCCTTGCTTTTAGATGTTTGTAATGCTTGGCTGTTCTACAGGTGCCTGCCGAGATAGTGCAGGAATGGCTTCGTGCCTACCAGAGTACAGAGGTCTTGGTTCGGAGACAGCGCCGTAGGATCCTCGAGGTATGACTTTCTTCATGAGCTTTTATCTGCTATGCATTATCCCTTGAGTCTGAATGCTTATATCTTCCTTGGCTGCAGCTTGAGGCTGAGAGAGTACCGGCTGCTGAGGGGAATGTGGGGACCAGTGAGCAGCCTTTGCCTTCTTCTTAGAGATCGCCTAGTTTTTAGGGCTTTTCTTTTCCCTGTTCATAGTTAGTAGATGATAGATAGAAACTATATTTGTATAGTAAAAGCAATCACAGCAACGGTTTTGTAAACAAGTTTTTGTTTGAGAAATGAGAAATGCCTTTCATGCCCCTAAATGTCTTGAGTTTGCATGCGATAGTCAGAACATGGCTTTTTGAACAAGTTTTTGCTGATAGACAAGTTATTTTGAAAAATATTTGGCCGAAGAATCGATCACTCGGCCAAAGGATTATTGTTGCGGCCGAGGTATTGATTGTCCGGCCGTTACATCTATTTTTCCAAGGAAGATAGGTTTTGCTTTAGCCAAGTGGCATCCTGTTTCATATTCTTTCCTATGCTTAGTCTTTGATTTGCTGTCTCTTGCTTTTGCCATGCTTTACAGCCTGATTGCCAAACTTAAGAGTCTTTTGAAGGATCATACCCATTGCGTTGACGACTTTTGGGTTAGAGGGGATGAACTGTAATCCTTACGTGTCTTTGTTTTTGCCAATTCCTTGGAAAATGACTAACTCATCTTTTGTGAGCTCAATACGCAGGGTTAGCTATGCCTATCATTGAGTACAAATTTGTTGATGTTTTCCTCTCTCCAAATGTTTAGGCCGCATCTCGATGTGAGACTACCTACGTATCCTAATCAGGGAATCAGGCCTTTTACGTAGTTCCAAAATCACCACCTTTGGGGGTTGAGTTTTCACTCTTGGTTTTTCCTTTCTTTCATGCTCTAAGTTTTGCCTAGGTTACCTGATAGAGGTTGAGTCCCTAGCGAGCTTTCCTTCAAATGCCTTAACTTTTGCCTAGGCCGCGTTTTTCGCTTTTTCTTGTCCTAGCAGGCTCTGCTCTTACTTTTGCTTGGGTGTATAGGTTGCCCAACGAGCATTTTTCTCTTAAGAGGTTTTGTGTTTTGGAGAGGAATCTGATGGAGATGTTTTTATGAATCTCCCTGTTGCGTTTGTACTTTCACAATGGGCAAGCTAACCCTAAGTGTTCTCACGGAGATAGCGTCTTCTTCCTGAGTTTTGATAAAAACCTAGTCTTAAGAAATTAGAGTTCATCCTTTCCTTCCTTTTGGTCGGGGACACAAAGGTTTTGATCCCTTCGATGCCTGTCTTTGTTTCGGCAATGAGAGTATAGTGCATGGCAATTGCAATTTAGAAATTTGGATTTAGATAAGCATAATCTGAAAGATGAAAAAGGAATTCTCTTAGCGGAAAATAGAATGCTCAAACAGGGGCCCAAAACTCGTTCTAGTTTATTTGAAGCAAAAATAATGTTTTAACGTTTCTTATTTGCCATGTTGTGACTTCTCAGCTACTGCAGCATGTCGGGGTCATTTCCCTTGTCTTTTGCAACTTTGTACTCTTTCCCACCCTCTTCCTTGCCAAACAGAGCCTTTGAACCGGGCTTATCTTTTGCACGATGGCTACCTCCTTGAGCCATGAGTAATCCCCAGATGGATGTGTCAGCAGGAAACTCCCTTTCTCTTTCCTCATTGATTGCGTGGTCATCAGCTATTTCTTTCTGATTAAATAGTGATGCCAAGGAGGTTTCATCGAGCGAATCATTGCACTCTTCTTCCATTTCATCAAAGTCGCTTTCCCCTGTTTTATAGGGTTCTGTATACATGAAATCCGGATCTTCTCTTTCCTCTATCCACTGACTATAATCGCACTCATCGTAAGGGTTGACCCATGGTTGCATTTGGAACTCCTCTACTTTCTCAATGAGATTGATTGTTTCCCAAACAATGGGCGGTGTTGAAATTTTGGGATGGTTGATGCGTACCACTTTTTGGGCGGGCTCGAAGCGAGCGTGCCTTCTCATTGTAGACACCCCAATTTGGCCTAACAATTATTTCAAGTCCCACCTTGGGACAATCCCGATGATGAAATGGATACAATGATTGCTGATTGCTTCCTTGAGGATCTTAGGACTTTCGGTGAGAACTTTGACCACTTAGAGGACCCAATTCAAAGCCATACAGCCTTTCAGACAGAAATACAGAAGCCTAGGAAAATCCATCTGACGGCCGTAACATCGATCCCACGGCCATAACATCAATCCCTCGCCCGAGCAACCTGTTGCCAGCAAAATCTCCCTGAGAGATCAATTCCTCGGCCGCAAGATCTATCCTTCGGCCGAGACATCCATTCCTCGGCCGTGAAATCCTTTACTCGGCCGCCAGATCGACCTTTTTCCAGACTCTCGAACGTTCTGTCAGACGTTTGGTTTGATCCAACTACACTACCTTTCCGATGCGTTCGGGCTACGTTCGGAGATCACGACGTAGAGTTTGAGATGCATTGCAATTGCAATTGCCATCTCGTGATTTGATTGGCCGGAGTGAGTCATCCCTATGCCTATATAAAGGGGCCTTTGGGTTCCGAAATAAACACACAAAAAATTGAGATACTTACACACTCTCTCAAACCACGAAACTCTGCAGAAATACTCCCTCAATCCCATACTTCAAAAGCCCTAACCTTCCGAAGGCAACCGTCAATCCGGCGATCAAACCCCGAAGTTCAAACCCTAACCCTAGGGTTCTCGATCAAGCAATCAATCCATCACAATCAAATCCGAAGCAATCAAGCAACTGAGGGATCAAGGTGGTGAGGCCCAACGGCCTCTGGTTTGTCTTAAATTCACTGTCTTTTTGACTAATCGTAACGCTTTGATTACCTGTTAATTTTTAGTCTGGTGTGAGGAAGAACACCGACCGGGGCTTCGATCCCTCGGCCGGTACATCGAACCAGGAAGATCCCTCGGCCGCGACATCTATTCACCGGCCGCGAGATCCATCTCCCTGGGACATTATGTTTGCTTTCTCTGCTTTCTGATGCATGCTTCATTTATCGCACTGGCTCACTTTTGCTTACTGTTTAAAGGAATAATTAAACAGACTATGTGTTTAGAATTAAACAAAGCATCTATATGTCTTATGTTGAACGATTATGGGCCAGTCTCACGACTGGGCAAAGAGGGGTGCCTAACACCTTCCCCTTTTGGCTCCCGTACCCAGAATCTCTATCTATTTTCCCAGTTTTAATAAATTGGGTGGCGACTCTATTTGATGATAGCCGTTATCATGTGGCGATGTTCCTAGCCATGGGAATGTCCATGATTTTGGTTTATGAATGAGCAACCAATCGAGCAAACAAACGTGATCAATCTGTATGGCGATGCCCCGTTTGGGAGGTGTCTACGCCACGACTCCGCTGGGGAATATGAGAGCCATAACCAGAAAGTTCAACATAAGACTAATACATGCCTTGTTTAATTCATCTATCATATGCATCGAGCGGGCAACCCGTTGAGTTCACCTGATATCCCGGCATGACACGGGCTATGTTGGGGGTTCCAGCAAACTCCACAGTCACTCGTACCTAGTGGTATATCAAAAAGAAAATCACCCAATCGCCGCCTATGATGGGCTGGCGAGAGGATTGGTGCCCTTTGACAACGGAGCACCCTGAAACTACCTAAACCTTGCATGCTTTAGAAAGCCATAGAACTTATCAAACTAAGACAGGAACCTACAGGCTAGGAACCTACTTGCATTTTCACTTCCAAGTCCTTCCTCACACCTTGTATCATCTGTTGTTGTAAATAACTTTTTCTGTGCAGAAGGGTTGGGATTTTCAGCCTAAATCCTAACCCTACACAAGCCAAGTACTGACTTACAGGTACTCTACTTTTCAAAGCAGACACAATAAGTAAAACAAAGAAGCAACCACAGCCAATTTTATACTCTTACAACACTCGAAGTCACGCCAAACAGAGGTCTTTGCAACCGTCCCGTCTGTCACTCTCACCGGCCAAAACACCTACACTGCTACGGTCCCAATCACTTCTAGGGACTCCGCGGTCATCTCCTCAACAAACTCAATCATCTACCAAATCCTAAGCTTCATCAAGTAATCCTCCCACTCTCATGGCAGATAAGGACGCCATCATTGCTAATCATCAAGCTCAAAGTCGCTATCTTACTAGCAGAGAAAGCAGCAAGAGATGCTGAGAACGAAGAGAAATCGGTGGAAGATGAGAATCCTCAAGAAGTGGTATTGGCGGAAAACCCTGAATTGGCCAAACAAGTCAAGGAGATCGAACGTACTCTGGACCCATTCACAAGGGGACCAAATTCTAGATTTTGAAGGACTCTGCCTTTTTCCAGATTCTCAACTACCTGAGAAGTTCAATAGAACTGGCAATCCCACTAGCCATGTCCGCCATGTCATCAACACTCTGAAGCCAATGGGCTTGGATGATGAGCTCATTGTTCAGTTATTTTAAAGGACTCTTACTGAGAGCGCTCTCGATTGGTTTCTCACTTTGGAGTTTGTGCACTATCATACTTGGCCAGAAATTGCCAATGCTTTTTTCAAGCAATATGCATACAACGTCCAAATTGAGTTAACAACTCGAGATTTGGAAACGACTAAGCAGGAATCAAACAAGGACTTTGCAACCTTTGTGGCTAGATAGAGAGAAAAAGCCGCCAAGATGAAGAACCGCCCCTCTGAGGAAGATCAAGTGAGAATAGTTGTCAAGAGTTTGCAGCCCAAGTACCTCACACACATTTACACTCAGACTATCACTGATTTCAAGCGCCTGTAGGCTACTGGGCTGCAGATTGAAGAGAGGATCAAGCTAGGCCTCATTGGGAAAGAAGAAACTCCTCCACCCAAGAAAACCTTCACAACCCGTACATCTCCTGCCTTCGTCAAACGCCCTTAACTCAATCTTACCACAAGACCCTTTTCAAATTAGCTCATCCCGAAGCTCAAATCGCCCCGGTCGCAACTTTGACCCTCTCTATATGACCTCATCTCAAGCCTCAGCCATTCTGAGCCGTTAGGGGCATCTCAAACCTTTAAACAAACCACTTCCTCAGCCACCCTATGGCCCAAACCATGATCCTAACAAACAGTGTGCCTACCACCAACACCATAGGCATGAGACAGATAACTGCATGCGTCTCCGCCATGACATTCAAGATCTCATTGATAGCCGAACTATAAAACTTCCAAAATCTAATGTGCAAGCCAATCCACTTCCTATTCACAAAGCTGAGCCACCACCCGGAAACATCGATTTCATAAACAACCCCACATACAATCCTGGCCAACACATTGTCCAAAACAACCAAACTAAGCCAACCTTTACCTTCCCAGAGGAGGACGAATGTTTCATGATGGAGGAGGAAGAAAACAATGAGTCCAATCAATCAGAAGTGATCGATCCCGACATGTCTGACAAAAGTAATGAAGAAGAACAAGCAAAGGGGAAAGTGACTTTGACGGAATGGAAGGAGAATACGATGATCCACTCGATGGAATCTCCTTAGCATCACTATTCAATCAAGTGGAAATAGCTGACGACTACACAATCAATAAGGAGGAAGAAAGGGTGATGAAAACCTAGACTACATTTTCATTTGGGGACTGCTCATGGCTCAAAGAAGTAGCCACCAGTGAAGATGGATCCAGTTCAAAGGCCCTGTTTGGCAAAGAAGAGGGTGGAAAAGAGTATAAAGTTGCGAAAGGCAAGGGTTTTTGAAAACGACCTCGAAATGCTACAATAGCTAAGAAGTCACAACATGGCAAAGAACATTAAACATTACTTTTATCAAGCTAAAACCTGTTTTGAGCCCCTGCTTGGGCATTTAATTTCTGCTAAGTGAATTCATGTTTCATCCTCTAGACTACGCTTATTCAATGATTTACTTCCTAAATTGCAATTGCCAAACACTATAGTCTCTTTGCCAAACAAGGGAAATTTCAAGGAATCAAGTTCCCTGTGTCGCTGACAAAAAGGAAGGAAAGGATGAACTTTAGTTGCTTAAGAAACTAGGTTTTTGTCAAAACTTAGAAAGAAGACACTATCTCCGCGAGAACACTTAGGGTTAGCTCGCCCATTATGAAGGTACAAACACAAGAGAGATTTAGAAAAATATCTCCATCAAATTCTTCTCCAAAACACAGAAACCCTCTTGAGAGAAGTGCTCGTTGGGTAACCTGAAAACCCAAGCAAAAGTAAGAGCAAAGCCTGCTAGGGCAAGAAAATGCAAAAACGCAGCCTAGGCAAAAGTTAAGGCATTCAAAGAAAAGCTCGCTAGGGACTCAACCTCCATTAGGTAACCTAGGCAAAATCAAGAGCATGTGAGAAGAAAAATCAAGAGTGAAAAACCCAACCTCAAAGGTAATGATTTTGGAACTACGTAAAAGGCCTGATTCCCTGATTAGGGATACGTAGGCAATCTCACATTGAGATGCGGCCCAAACATTTGGAGAGAAGGAAAAACGTCAACAGATTTGTACTCAATGATAGGTATAGCTAACCTTGCGTATTGAGCTCGCAAAAGATGAGTATGCTTTTCTCGAAGAATTGGCAACAGCAATAGACACGAGAGCTATAGGTCATCCCCTCTAACCTGAAGGTAATTGACACAATGAGCAAGATACCTTAAAAACTCCCGAGTTTGGCAACCAGACTATGGAACATGGGAAAAGCGAAAGGCAGAAAATCAAAACCAAGCATAAGAAGGAAGAGAAAAGAGGGTGTCGCCTTTGGAAAATCAAAGTAATGGCCGAAGAATCTATACATCGGCCACAATATCGATTCTTTAGCCGAGTAATCAATTCTTCGGCCAATATTTTATTTTCACACAAATTACTGTCTATCAGCAAATACTTGTTCAAAAAGCCATGTTCTGACTATCGCATGCAAACTCAAGACATCTAGGGGCATAAAAAGCATTTCTCATTTCATGAACAAAAGCTTGCCTACAAAATCATCACTGTGGTTGCTTTCACTATACAAATACAGTTTCTGCTTCTCTCTTTGCTAACCATGAACAGGAAGGAAAAAGAAAATCCTAAAGCTGGTCGTGACGCCGTCTTCAAGACGATCTCTGAGACAAAGAAGGGGATTGCTGGTTATCCTCCCCACTGACAGCTGGTGCTCATTCAACCTCAAGCTACAAGGAAAAGAATGCAAAACAAGGGGCAAGCACCAAGCGCCTCTTCTCCGTCATCAAAATGGAAGGAGACAAAGGAAAGGGCCCGTGGCCAAACAAGAGCAACTGAAGGAACAGCAGGCAGAACCAAGGAAAAATGGCAGTACTCCATACAGCCACCTGCCTAAAGAAGCAAACCCGCCTAGATCTGAGCATTCTCCAAGTCTACTTTAGACATCGAAGAAGTAGACCTCATCAACGTCGGAGGAGGAGGAGGAACAAACTGAAGATCCTCAGCACGCGGGCGCCACTGGCTGGCCACCCGATCACATAAGTACCAGGCTTAACAAAAGGGACCCTCGAACAGGCTACGAGTACAATCTGGAACCCTGGAACGTGTAAGAGGGGTGTCCTCTGATATACCACTCCAAGGGTCGAACCTCGCCTACAAACAAAGTCTAAATCAGCCACAGCACAGAGGAATGGAGATCTGAAGACAAGGAATGCAAGGGGTACCTGGTCAACCGTCAATCGGTTCAAAACTCGTCGCCAAGGCTCAAAATTGGCGACCGTGGCTTCCGTTGCCCCACCAACCATCGCTCGTAGCAAGGGAAAAATCACAACGAGAAAAGAAGAAGGATATACCTCAAGTACCCGGTAGTGACCGCCAAGAGTCCTGTCCCGTGAACAAGCCCTAAGGAGGCCATACAAGGTGGCCAAGGCAGATGCTCCCTAATCAAGCTCCCAAACAGCCTCCAAATACTGCAAAGGGGCTAGAGATTGCCTATGCACTGAACTATCCTTGTTGACAAACGACGAGGTAGAGAAGAAAGGCCCGTGTCAACTACTCAACACTCACCTGAGTCAAGATATCAACCTTCATAAAAGTCTTGATCAGCCAAGAGACGCCAACATGACTACGCGAGTGAAGAGGGGCACCTTGCCCAAGAACCACTCCAAATCCCCTACTCGCTCCCAAAGCCTAGGGTTAACCCAAAGAGGAGCTCCACCTACTCATAGGCCAGTAAGCAAAGAAAAATCACCTGGCGTGATCGTCATCTCACCAACAGAAGGAAAGTGGAACGTGTTGGGAGTATCCCACCACCTTTTAACCAGCAAGGTCATCAACGACCAATCCATCTTTGGAAGATTGAGGCCCAAAACAAACGATTCAAGACCAGCAGCGCATACTAACTCTCGAGCCTGCTCCGGCAACGTCACAAACCACTTGTGCAGTAAAGGCCTCCACCACGAGCCTCCAGTCTCCTGTTTCTCTGCCAAGGACAAAAAGAGAGAAGCTTACCAAAACATTGAGGACGCTCAAGTGCTGCTCAGCGGCTCTACGCCCACACCTCAACAGCTCTATGCCACGCCATGTGCACAATCTCGCGCTCGGCAGGCCAGTAAAACAATCCTGTGGCTTCCACTCAATGCACCCTCCAGAAGGCGTTTATATTGCTAGCTTCCAGAAAGCGTTTATGTTGCCAGCTTGCAGAAAGCATTTAGCCACCAGAAGACATTTGAGTCGCTAGAAGGCGTTTGGCCTCCGGAAGGCACTCCCAGCAGTGGAGGTAATGGGAAATCTCCCTAACAAACTGGAATATGGTCAAGAACTAGCCTTGGGGGCAATCCCGAGCATGTGGAATCTAGCCTTGGGGGCAATCCCGAGCATACACAAAACTAGCCTTGGAAACATCCCAAGCATAAGGAACCAATCAAACCCCGTGGAAGATGGAAGATGGAATACTCAACAGCTCAGCAGTTCTACAAGCCCATCACCTCAACAGGCTCGAAGCCTGTATCTACTATCTCAAATGGCTCCAAGCCGTAACCATCACCTCAACAGGCTCGAAGCCTGTATCTACTATCTCAACTGGCTCGAAGCCGTAACAACCAACTCAGCGGCTCTAAGCCCATTGTCTCAACTGGCTCGAAGCCGTACACAATCAAATTCTTAACAGGCTCGAAGCCTGTGCCCATCATCTCTACACAACTCAGCGGCTCCAAGCCCGCTATCTCAACTGGCTCAAAGCCGTAAACAAGCAATCTCAGCGGCTTAAAGCCCATTATCTCAACTGGCTCGAAGCCGTAAACAAGCAACAGGCTCTAAGCCGCCCCAACAATCTAGACATCTATTCTCAGGCTCTACGCCTGAATACTCAAAAATCTAACATTTTTGAATGCTCAAGCTCTACGTTTGGATGCCCAACCACTGTGTACTGGATGCTCAAGTCATACACTTGAATGCTCAAGCTCTACGCTTGGATGCCCAACCACTGCGTACTGGACGCTCAAAGCCTGTACTTTGAATGCTCGGATTCTGCCGTCCGAATGCTCGAGCTCTACGCTCTGAATGCTCAAGTCCGGAACTTGATAGAAGCTCTAAGCTTAAATCAACACACACGCACGGGCCCGTGCACATTTGCATCAATTGCAACATTATCACATCGAGTCTGCATCATCATATCTGTTCACATCTAACAACCATCATCACACATATACACTCTGCATATCTCTCATGAAACAGGTCAACCCTGCAATCAACCGGCACTATGCCTCGGTTTTATTGATCGGTTCAGCGCCTCGATCCTTTGGCTCCATGCCAACACTTATGATGAGAAAGCTCCGTGCATAGACCATCAGAATACAACCAGCTCCGCGCTTCGGTTCATTACGTCAAGCTCAAAGCTCTGACACCACAGGCTCTCATCCTGATCAATACCAGCTCCGCGCTTTGGTCCTATCCCATCCCCTCAGGCCTTTGCCTCAAGATTGCAACAGGCTCCACGCCTCAATTCTATCACTCTCCAGGCTCTCGCCTCATGACTACAACCGGCTCCGTGCCTCGGTTCCCTCATCTCCAAAAGCTCCGTGCTCCAATTACTGGCCATGTGCCCCCCACATCTCAAAAACAAACCGGCATCCAACTCATCCAAGCAGATGGTTTGGATTCCACCCCATTACATCAATCCCATCCAGCTCATTCGCAAGGATAGGCTACTCTACCGAGCTCCTTTCAGTCAAAGTAAGGATGATCAAGAAAAGCAAACGCACCTGCAGTGTACTGATCTACCCTAAAATAACTAAGGAAGCTCTCCGCAAAAACTCCCCAGGTAGCCCCGCGCTCCTTCAACTATCTTCCGCCAAAACCCTGGCTCAGTCTAGGTACGTCACACTACGGCTTTTAAAGCCCTAAGGTACGTCTTCTGTCCCTAACCCTCCAAACTTTTTACTTTTCTTTTGCCCGAACTACGGTTGGTCTGAATTTCCCCTGTGGAATACGTAGGCAGCCTCCCGGCCCGACCATAACAAAAACCTTTTTTGAAAACCCCTTGGAATAGTGGTTGGACCAAATTGAGTTGCTTTTTACAGCTTTGACTCTTACTCAAACATGTCTCGCGATCCGTCTGAGTTCAGTCAAAGAGGGGCATCTGTAGACACCCCAATTTGGCCTAACAATTATTTCAAGTCCCACCTTGGGACAATCCCGATGATGAAATGGATACAATGATTGCTGATTGCTTCCTTGAGGATCTTAGGACTTTCGGTGAGAACTTTGACCACTTAGAGGACCCAATTCAAAGCCATACAGCCTTTCAGACAGAAATACAGAAGCCTAGGAAAATCCATCTGACGGCCGTAACATCGATCCCACGGCCATAACATCAATCCCTCGCCCGAGCAACCTGTTGCCAGCAAAATCTCCCTGAGAGATCAATTCCTCGGCCGCAAGATCTATCCTTCGGCCGAGACATCCATTCCTCGGCCGTGAAATCCTTTACTCGGCCGCCAGATCGACCTTTTTCCAGACTCTCGAACGTTCTGTCAGACGTTTGGTTTGATCCAACTACACTACCTTTCCGATGCGTTCGGGCTACGTTCGGAGATCACGACGTAGAGTTTGAGATGCATTGCAATTGCAATTGCCATCTCGTGATTTGATTGGCCGGAGTGAGTCATCCCTATGCCTATATAAAGGGGCCTTTGGGTTCCGAATTAACACACAGAAATTGAGATACTTACACACTCTCTCAAACCACGAAACTCTGCAGAAATACTCCCTCAATCCCATACTTCAAAAGCCCTAACCTTCCGAAGGCAGCCGTCAATCCGGCGATCAAACCCCGAAGTTCAAACCCCTAACCCTAGGGTTCTCGATCAAGCAATCAATCCATCACAATCAAATCCGAAGCAATCAAGCAACTGAGGGATCAAGGTGGTGAGGCCCAACGGCCTCTGGTTTGTCTTAAATTCACTGTCTTTTTGACTAATCGTAACGCTTTGATTACCTGTTAATTTTTAGTCTGGTGTGAGGAAGAACACCGACCGGGGCTTCGATCCCTCGGCCGGTACATCGAACCAGGAGGATCCCTCGGCCGCGACATCTATTCACCGGCCGCGAGATCCATCTCCCTGGGACATTATGTTTGCTTTCTCTGCTTTCTGATGCATGCTTCATTTATCGCACTGGCTCACTTTTGCTTACTGCTTAAAGGAATAATTAAACAGACTATGTGTTTAGAATTAAACAAAGCATCTATATGTCTTATGTTGAACGATTATGGGCCAGTCTCACGACTGGGCAAAGAGGGGTGCCTAACACCTTCCCCTTATTGTACTTTTGGCTCCCGTACCCAGAATCTCTATCTATTTTCCCAGTTTTAATAAATTGGGTGGCGACTCTATTTGATGATAGCCGTTATCATGTGGCGATGTTCCTAGCCATGGGAATGTCCATGATTTTGGTTTATGAATGAGCAACCAATCGAGCAAACAAACGTGATCAATCTGTATGGCGATGCCCCGTTTGGGAGGTGTCTACACTCATCATGATGACCCTTTCTTTTTCCTTCTTCCTTTTCTCAAACCAGATACGAAGCCACTCGTCATCTTCTACAAATGGAATGTCTGGATCCTCCAAATTGTGTTTCGCCCAAGAGTGTTCCTTCCACTTCCTTAGCTTTTCCTCCTCTGCCTGATCTTTGCTGCTTATGTCGGACATATCAATGTCGATTACTTCTGACTTATCAGAATTATCATCCTCCTCCATCATGAAACATTCGTCCTCCTCGGGGAAGGTTAAGGTAGGTTTGGTTTGGTTGTCTTGGACAATGTATTGGCTGGGATTGTATGTGGTGTTGTGAGATAGATTTATGAGATTGATATTTCGAGGCGGCGGCTCAGCATTGTGAGTAGGGAGTGGGTTGGTTTGCCCATTAGGTTTTGGTGGCTTTATGGTTCGACTATCAATAAGGTCTTGAATGTCGTGACGAAGACGCATGCAATTGTCTGTTTCATGCCCAGGATGTTGGTGGTAGGCGCATTGTTTGTTTGGATCATGGTTTGGACCGTAGGGCGGCGGAGGAAGTGGCTTGTTTAGAGGTTTGAGATGCCCTTGATGGCTGAGAATGGTTAAGGCTTGGGATAAGGTCATATAGAGAGGATCAAAGTTGCGACGAGGTCGATTTGAGCTTCGGGATGGGCTATGTAGGGAGGTGTTCCCGAACAGGTGAAATTAAGGGCCGAACACGTGATGTACCAGATCCGTGTAATGAGGAAAGTGATATGGGACCCCATATAAGATGAACGGCGGCGGTAAGGTCCAGTGCTACGAGGAGGCACCGGATGAGACAATCTGTTTGGCTAGGACAAATCCGGTGACATGAGAAGTCATTAGTTGATATGTTCTGTTCGGCCTAGATGGGCCAGTGGCATGAGAAGTCATCTACTTGTACAGTCTGTTCGGTAGGGGTATATGCCGAACAGATGGAGTTACTTGATAAAACGTTGTTTTAAGGGATGAGGCAATAGGGGTGCTCTGTAAGACGAGCCCGATATACAGCAAAGATGAGTCAAGAGACAGTCCTACTAAGAGATGAGTTCTGTGGTAAGAAGAGGTCCTATGAGGAAGGGATCTCAGTTGATTGGGTAAGAGATTCCCAAAAGAGCCAGGTTTCCTGTACGAGACAGGAGACCTGGGACGAGATGGATGCTTGAAGAGCAAGCAAACATATGATTATAAATACAAGGTAAACCTAGAGGTAAAAGGTACGCAATAAGTTGCATTCATTCCACACTTCCTACTGATAATTAGGGTTTTGAGACAGTACGAGATACTAATTTAGGCATCGGAGGGCCTTTGCCACGAGAGGCAGAGGTGCGCTCACCCCTTGTCTGCTTTACAGGTTAGGGTTCAGGCGAAGGCATTAGGGTTCCGGTTGGACAGCACGTGAAGGAAGGAGATTCAGCGCTGTTCTAGGTACCATCTGTTTTTCTCCACCTACAATTGGCGCCGTCTGTGGGAAACGAAAGAGTTCCCTTTTGAAATACGACCATGGTGGAGGTAGATCCAGTCACACCGATTACCGACAAAAATCAGGCTGGTGGCGGAGGGGATAAGTCCCCACCAGGTGCTCCGAGAAAGCCAACTAGCGGGCATGATAAGAGGACCACGAGCAGGGATCCTCTTACCATCCATGACAATTCCAAGAATAGGGAAGGCAAAACGGCTACAACCTCCACGAGAAGGAGCAAATCCCATCACAGGGAAGAATCAGTTGCATATTCGAGAAGTGTGCACAGCAACGAGGATATCCTCGATAAAAAGAGGCAGGAAGTCGAGGAATATGCTCGACTAATTCGGAAAAGGGAACATGAGATCCGTGAATTGGAGCGGATCCGTAAACATCCTGAGGACTCTGGTTTATCAGGTAGGGGGTCCAAGGGAGATGGGTTGGTCATGGTGCAGTACACAAAGGCTCCTTCACGAAGGAGGAGGAGCAGGTCCAGAAGCCCCACTCCTCCCAAAAAGAGAGCTTCTTCACGAAAAAGAAGAAGCAGGAGTCCAAGCAAGCAAAAGACTCCCCCACGTTACAGAAAAAGCAGAAGCCGAACTTCCTCGCCTGAAGAAGGCATAAGAAAACACCCCAGGGACAGGTATGAAAGACCTGATGGTGATTGGAACAGGGCATTGGCCCGCGAATCCAAAAAGCGAGAGGATGGGTCTATGACTGCACGTGAAGCAGCAAGGCGGGCCCTGAGTAATATAGCAGCGTCACCCTTTTCAAAAAGGCTGCAGGACGCGCGTCTGCCGAGCAGAGTGAAGCACGGGTCGTTCGTGCTTTACGAGACAAGTGCAGATCCCGTTGCTCATGTGCAACATTACCAACAGGCAATGTTCATGCATGATGGAGATGATGCCATCATGTGCAAGATGTTCCCTTCAAGCTTGGGAAAGGTGGCTTTATCGTGGTTTCATAAGTTGGAACCACGTTCCATAAGAGGATGGACACAGTTAGCAGAAGAGTTCACTGCTCGGTTCTTAACAAGTAGAAAGGCTCCCAAGACATTCGAAAGTCTCTCAATGATGAAGCAGGAGGATGGCGAGCCAATCAGAGATTATGCAAAGAAATACTGGGAGACCTTTAACGAGATAGACAGTTGCAGTGAGGAGTATGCTATTGCAACCTTCAAAACTGGCTTGCCTGTTCGGGGAGAGTTACGCCGGTCATTGAATAAGCATCCTGTGTCATCGCTGGCCAGGCTAATGGAGTGTATCGAACAACATGCAAGGATGGAGGATGACATACTCCGGGAGGAAGGCAGAGCTGTTGCCGAACAGCCAAAAACTCCAGCAAAGAAGTTTGATAAGCCAGAGCCCAAGACCTATAGGAAAGAATATGGGCAAGCTAAGAAAGAGCCTTACAAGGAAAAACAGGCGCCTGATCCAAAGTCGTTCTTTTCGATAACCACGGTTTGGAAAGAGCCAATCTACAGGATTCTTTATCGAATAAAGAATCAGCCTTTCTTCAAATGGCCCCCAAGTCTAGGTGGAGATAAGGAAGCAAAACGTGCTACGAATCAGCACTGCAGTTACCACAAGGATTGGGGTCATATGACAGAGGATTGTGAGATGTACAAGAAACATCTCGATGATTTGGTCTCTCGTGGTTACCTTAAGGAATTTATTCAGAGGATCCCAAAGATAAAGGGAAAGCAATGGAGTTGGATTACGAGCAGAATCCTAGGGGGTAATCCATATGATACATGGATTGGCCTCACCTTATACGAGGAATGAGGTGAGATTGATGCAGAGTCAAGTTAATCATGACCAGTTTGTTATGAGAGTGGGAAACAAGATGGGGCGAGAGAATGATATGCCCAATGAAGCTATAGTCTTTACAGATGAAGATCTGAAAGAGGTCCAAGTGCCCCACAACGATGCATTAGTCATAACCCTACGAATTGGGGAATATGACATTGAGAGAATCTTGGTAGATTCGGGGAGCTGTACAGAGGTATTGTATTATGATGCATTCAAGAAGTTGGGGCTGAAGCAGACAGATTTGGAACAATCTATTACGCCTTTGGTTGGATTTGGTGCAAGTGCAGTATGGCCCCTTGGAAAGGTGACAGTGCCCGTTCGGGCAGGAACAATGGTCCTGAGAACGGAATTTTTAGTTGTAGATGTACCATCCTCCTATAATGCAATCATAGGAAGGACTTGGTTACACAAGATGAGAGCCGTTTCTTCCACCTATCACCAGATGGTGAAATTCCCAGGATCCCACGGGATCGAAAAGATAAAAGGGAACCAAAAATCAGCACAACAATGCTTGATTTCAATCATCAAGAAAGTTCCGAAGGCCCATCAAGTTCATACAGTAGAGGCAGATCAACCAACTGTTGAAGATGTTGGAAGAAATCCAACAGACAAAGTAGTGGAAGGCCTAAAGAAAATACAGATCAACGAAACTGATCCCGAAAGGTATTTTCTGATTGGAGAAACACTACCGGATGAGGAAGAGTCCGAATTAATAAGTTTTTTGAAAGAACATGTGGATGTGTTTGCATGGGTACCAGAGGAGATGCCTGGGGTGGATGCAGATGTGATCTGTCACCACCTAAATGTCGACCCACAGCATAAGCCCGTTATTCAGAAGAAAAGAAGGGCAGCAGTACAGCATGTTGACGCTGTTATTGAAGAAGTGGATCGTTTGCTAGAGGCTAAAGCAATACGAGAGGTCTATTACCCAGAGTGGCTTTCCAACACTGTGGTCGTGAAGAAGAAGAATGGGAAATGGCGTGTCTGTGTAGACTTCACAGACTTGAATAAAGCATGTCCTAAAGATAGCTTCCCTCTCCCAAGGATTGATCAATTGGTTGACGCCACTGCTGGGTATGAACGAATGAGTTTCCTCGACGCATATCGAGGATACCATCAGATTGCCATGTTTGGGCCTGATCAGGAGAAGACTTCTTTCATTACACCACGAGGGTTGTACTGCTACAGCGTTATGCCTTTTGGGCTGAGGAATGCAGGAGCAACTTACCAAAGGCTGGCTACAATCATGTTTAGAAAACTTCTTGGCCAAACTATGGAGGTATACATAGACGATATGGTAGTCAAGAGCAGGACCAGGCAGGGGCACATTCAGGACTTGAAAGAAGCCTTTGGAATTCTGAGGAAGTACAAGTTGAAACTCAACGCCTCGAAATGTGCGTTTGGAGTTGGCTCTGGGAAATTCTTGGGCCACCTAGTGACTCTGAGAGGAATCGAGGCAAACCCTGATCAGATAACGGCCTTACAAAAGCTTCAAAGTCCTAAGACTACGAAAGAAGTCCAGAGGCTGACAGGGATGGCTGCGGCCCTAAACAGGTTCATCAGCCGTTCAAGTGACAAATGTAGGCCTTTCTTCCAATTGCTCAAGAAAAGAGAGGGATTCGAATGGGGAGCAGAATGTGAGCAAGCATTCCAAGACTTGAAAAAGTATTTGGCTCAAGCTCCCCTCTTGTCAACTCCAGACCCAGGTGAGATTTTGGTTTTGTATCTGGCAGTTTCTGAACATGCTGTAAGTGCGGTTCTGTTAAGGGACAAGGGACCCGAACAGATCCCAGTTTATTATGTTAGTAAAACACTTCTAGACGCAGAAACGAGGTATCTGCCCCTTGAGAAACTAGTCCTTGCATTAAGGACAGCTACACGAAAGCTGCCCCATTATTTCCAAAGCCACAAAGTTGTGGTTTATACTGAGTTTCCCTTAAGATCACTGCTACGAAAGGCAGATTTCTCTGGACGGATCTCAACTTGGTCTGTTGAGTTAAGTCAGTATGATATTGACTATCAGCCGCGCACCGCAATCAAAGGCCAAGTGTTGGCTGATTTTGTGGCAGAATTTTCACCAACTGTAGCACCTCGGCCTCCTACGAGACAGGAGCAGAAAGTTGAACTATCTAAGAAGAAAGGGTAAGGCACCTGCCGAACAGGACCCTTTGGAATGGAAACTATTTGTTGATGGATCTGCCTATAACACTGGTTCAGGCATTGGAATTGTTTTGTTCCCTCCTGGAGGGGTTATGTTGGAGCAATCTGTTCGGCTAGGGTTCAGTGCATCGAATAATGTAGCAGAGTACGAGGCTCTCCTGGTAGGATTGAATAGTGCAAAAACTCTGAAGGTTAAAAGAATCAGAGTTTATTGTGATTCACAATTGGTCGTAAACCAACTGTCCGGCGAGTATGAAGCTCGAAATGAGAAGATGGCAGCCTACGTGGAGGCAGCCAAAAGTCTACTTAATACCTTCGAAAGGGTGTGTATAGAACAGATAAACTCCGGACATAATTCTCATGCAGATTCCTTGGCTTGGTTGGCTGCAGCTGTCCCAACTGAGCTCAAGCGAAAGGTAGCAGTTGACTACTTGGCCGAGCCGAGCATCGGAAGAAGTATGGACTTGATCCTGGACGTGAACCAAGGACCAAGTTGGATGGATCCAATTGTAGAGTTCTTACGAGATGAAACTCTCCCTACGGACAAAAAGGAGGCACACAAGATAAAAACCAAGTCTGCAAGGTTTTGGCTATCCCCCGAGGGAAAGCTATATAAGAAGTCCTTCACTGGGCCATATTTGCTTTGTGTGCACCCCGAGATGGTCCAAAAATTCCTCCATGAAATCCACGAAGGAACATGTGGAAGCCATGTTGGGGGCAGATCCATTGCCCACCGAGCAATCACCCAAGGGTATTGGTGGCCACATATGCAGGAAGATGCCAAGATCTATGTTAAAATTTGTGAGAAGTGTCAAAAGTTCTCACCCATGATAAAGACACCAGCCGAGGATCTGGTACCATTAACTAGCCCTTGGCCATTTGCCCAGTGGGGAATGGACATCGTGGGTCCACTGCATAAAGCAACAGGAAATCGAAAGTTCTTGTTGGTGGCCACTGATTACTTCACCAAGTGGATTGAGGCAGAACCTTTGGCCAAAATCACTGAACCTATGATAGAAAGGTTTGTGTGGAAGAGCATTATCACTCGATTTGGGGTCCCTTACTCTTTGATTACAGATAATGGGGCACAGTTCCAGAAAAAGTTCAAAACTTTTTGTTCCCAATATGGGATAAGGAACTATTACTCAACCCCTGCCTACCCTCAGAGCAATGGGCAAGCAGAAGCTTCCAACAAAACTATTCTTGATGGAATCAAGAAGAGGTTGGACAAGGCAAAAGGCAAATGGCCTGATGAACTGCCCCTGGTCCTGTGGGCCCACCGAACAACACCTAGGAGATCTACGGGAGAGACCCCCTATTCGTTGGCATATGGTACAGAAGCAGTCATACCCCTGGAAGTTGGACTTCCAACCAATAGGACTGCATTGGTTGAGAGTGGGGGTAATGACAGGGCTCTAGAAATTGCGCTTGATCTGGCCAAAGAGAGGAGGGAAAGGGCTTTAATCCACTTGGCCTCATACCAGGAACAGCTAATGAAAGGCTACAATAAACATGTCCACCCCCGAGAATTTGGTATTGGGGACCTCGTGCTACGAAAAGTACTTGGCAATACCAAAGTAGCTAATGAAGGAAAGCTGGGAGCAAATTGGGAAGGACCGTATCGAGTAACCGAAATTGCGGGCATTGGGGCTTATAGATTGGCTGACTTGGACGGGAACCCGGTACCAAGGCCTTGGAATGTCCACAATTTGAGGAAGTTCTTTGTTTAAAAGACTTTTTTGCTTTTAAAATTCTGTTTTAGGATTATGTTATTTGTGTGGGAATTACGAAGACAATTCCTTTGTTTTTAAATTCTGTTTTAGAATTATGTTATTTTGCGGGGATTACGAAGAAAATTCCATCGTTTTCTCCTTTTAGTTGCAAGGTGTGCGCATAACGACTCCTTGATTTTCACAATTATGAATAAAGTAGCAATTTTTCTAGTTTATGGATGTTTTATAACTTGTGAATCCGAACAATGGCCAAACTGTCCCTCCTTCGTATTGGGGAGCAGGTAATGGGTATGAACACCTTAGAACGTATGACTTCGCATATTTTTAAGAACGAAATACTTGTTTGCGCGAATCTCTAAAGTACGAGACACTTAACGATCTTCTAAAGTACGAGACACTTAACGATCTTCTAAAGTACGAGACACTTAACGATCTTCTAAAGTACGAGATACTCAACGATCTTCTAAAGTACGAGACACTTAACAATCTTTTTAAGTACGAGAAACTTAAATATCAATCCCAAAAGTATGAAACACTTGGGGAAATAAGACATAACAAAAATTTGTCTAAACATGATTCCTTTTGAGTATGATAAAACTAAAAAACTATCAGCATACCTTGCCTCTGTCCCAAAACTGAAAATACTTGGCAGCAATACATTAGAACCCAATTAAGAACTTGGGGAGCATACGAAAGAATGCATATTTATCCAAGTATGAGTACACTTGGTAGATGTAAGAACGTATACGAAGAAATGGCTAAGTATGAAATAACTTAGTAAAATTAAAACTAAAACCTCTGGCCACGAGTGGCTAAGTGCAGTACCAAGAACAAAAGCCACGAAAGGGCCGAGCAAATCAATGTACTGCCACGAAGGGCCAAAATACCTATGTTAAAATGTATTTAAAAGAGTACTGATGCCACGCAGGACTGAAGATCGAGGTCACGCAGGACCAGCAAATATCTTACTAAGTGATCAGAGGAATAGGCCAAGGCTTACCAAATTAGTCCAGATTCTGGACTTCAGGCGCAGTGTTGCTCGGATCAGCAGGAGTATTACTATCTCCAACTAGTTGTTCTTCCAAGTTGACGGTCTCTGCAGCTGCTCCTTCTATGGTTGGCTGCTCGTCATGGGCTTCTTGGGATCCAAGTTGGGCAGCCTGTGTCTCCATCTCCAACTCTTCATCCACATCAGCAAAGTCGTCAATTTGCTCTTCAATATCATCAAAAGCAGGCTCCACGGAGCCACGAGATGGCTGGGCACGTTTGCTAGGCAAATCATTGTCAACCCAAAGGGTGGAATCATCAGGGGCCTTGATCTTAATCAAGCACGCCTCCCATCCAGCAGCCCAGATGTGATCCTGGATACCAGGCATCTGCTCCACATAACTTGCTGAAGCAGCATCAAACCCTTTCTTAAAACCATCATCATATGCTATCTTTTTGGTGCTATCAATTTCAGACAGCGCTTGGCGAAGGTTTTCTTCAGCAGCACCCAGCTTCCCGTTCATCTCATCAGTATCAAGCTTCGCTTTGTCTCTCTCCCTTTCCACCCTTGTGACTGATCGAATCAGACGAGTGTTCTCGTTCATCAGTCTGATTCTTTCAGCATCTGCTTCCTGAAACCTTTGTCCCAGGGTAACCATCTTCTGGATAAGCTAAAAGGACAAACCAACAAGTTCTTTAATATGCTGATAAAGAAATCATGTACCTCGAATACGGTGCAACAAAAGTTGAGATAACTAAAATTACCTTGATTCCGCTAACAAGACCAGTGGAAACAAGCCGATCAGAAGTAGATGAGGACTCCTTCTGCATATCCACAGGTAGCAGCAGGCTTTGAGCAAGGGCCAAAGCGGTTTCCGAAGAGCTCGCACTGTCCCCAACATTTACTGGACGGTCCCCCCTCATGAGTCGAGGGCCCAAGCCTCATGAACAACCTGGGTAACCGATGCAGGAGTCTCCAGGGTTGGTATAGGGGTTTGTGTGTCTGAAGCACCGGCTTCTTGATGTCTTGGGCGTTTGTTCCGATGGGTAGCAGAAGCCTCTTGAGAACCATCTTGTCCCTGAGGAGAGGAGGACGATCGAGGTTCTGGCCCTCTGGAGCGTCGAGGTGCAGGGGGGGCAAGGCCAGTAGAGGCCACCCTGATCGGGGCACCGCGTCCCCGGGGGGAGATAGTAAGAAAGGTGCTGAGATTAAGAGGTTGATGAGACATGGTACCTGAAATTGGTGGGGACGGAGAGTACCCTGCTGAGGATGATTGACTGGTGTCTTGTTGAATAACTAAATGCTCGGGCTGTTGCTGAACGGGCTCCTGATGACGAGAAGACCTTCTTAGATTTAAACGTGGAAGAGGGACCCCTTCAGAGATTGGAACCTCTCCTGGCTGACCGGCGATTGTTACTCCAGCACCTGGCCTCGAAATCCTAGGTGGGGGTGCAGTCGAGGTTGATGCACCGCTGGTGCTTGGGTTCGCAAGTCTCCTATCAATAAACCCCCCGTAGGCTGGATCATAGCCTAGTAAGACATTTGCATCACGCCCCCGTCCAACAGTGCGTGTACCTACAACACCTTTGTATCTTAGAACTGTGTTGATCTCCCCTTCTCGAATGTAGCTTGGTTCCCTCCTCGGGCGTCTATTAGCGTTTTCGGCTGAAACAACAAAAAATGGAACTCTCAGTGAGAAACTTCGATGTAAGAGGAAAAAATGATTAAGCTTAAAAGAACAGAAAGCAGAGGCATACGTGGGAAGCCCCATTCGTGGGGGACGTGGACACCCACCACCTGGCCATCTTCCCCCATGGGCTCGAAAGCTCCAGTAACGTAGAGGAAGTCCATCTCGTGGTCTCGAGCAGAGTCTGGCAGGTTAAGCACGAAACGCTTCTCTGCCTTTCTCACTTTAAGGTAGTAAGTATTGTATTCTCGATTCAATACAATGCTATACCACCACTGGATTTCCCAGATTCCTATATTGGTCCCCAAGATTTTGTTCAAAGCTACGACTCCCATAACCAATCTGAAAAAATTGGTAGATACTTGCATAGGGTTGAGTCGATACCAATTAAGAACACGACGAAGTAGTGGGTCGAGGGGGAAACGAACTCCACCCTCGACAATTGCCACGATTGGGATACATGTTCTATCCCATTTACAGGCATTTCTAGTCGCACCCAGAGGGGCGAGTTCTAAACCAACGGTTTCTGGAATATTGTATTTAGTCCTAAACGCCGCCATTGCAGCGGGTGTCTCGCAGAGTTTTCGGAATTTTCCTGGTTTAACGCCACTATCAGCTTCATCCGCCATGGATGAACTCGAGGAAACACTAAGACAGAACGAAATCTGGAAAAGGGATCGAAACCCTAGACTAAGAAACAAATCTGAGAATGAGGTCTCAAGATGAAATGAAAACAGAAGTAAGAATGAGAGTCTTACAGGGATATGGTAAGGATTTCCTAGGATGAGATCGAGATTCGCAGACGGCGGCGATGGCGGATGAACAGTTTCGTCTGATTTTGCAGAGGGAAGATCACAGAATCTTTAAAACTTTTGTGGTGTGAAATCCCACAAAACCCCCCTTTTTGGGGTTAAGGGAAAGGGACGGATTCGAACCGTCTCCCCTTACGTCCGTTACATGAGAAGTAACGGAAATGGAATCAGCAAGGACAACGTTCTAAACGCCGTTACACGGAACGTCAGTTCAAATTTAATGCGGAGTGTACAAAACACGCCACGTGGAGTCATTATTTCGAGAAATTATGACTAAACCGCCAGAAAGCATCAATGGAAGCCCGATGACTGTATCTGCACGGGATCTTGTGTGTTCGGCTATAAATTCAATTTTGAGCTTTACTCATCATCTTCGAATAGTGATAATGAGCAAAAGCTGGGGAGCAATTGTAGGGAGGTGTTCCCGAACAGGTGAAATTAAGGGCCGAACACGTGATGTACCAGATCCGTGTAATGAGGAAAGTGATATGGGACCCCATATAAGATGAACGGCGGCGGTAAGGTCCAGTGCTACGAGGAGGCACCGGATGAGACAATCTGTTCGGCTAGGACAAATCCGGTGACATGAGAAGTCATTAGTTGATATGTTCTGTTCGGCCTAGATGGGCCAGTGGCATGAGAAGTCATCTACTTGTACAGTCTGTTCGGTAGGGGTATATGCCGAACAGATGGAGTTACTTGATAAAACGTTGTCTTAAGGGATGAGGCAATAGGGGTGCTCTGTAAGACGAGCCCGATATACAGCAAAGATGAGTCAAGAGACAGTCCTACTAAGAGATGAGTTCTGTGGTAAGAAGAGGTCCTATGAGGAAGGGATCTCAGTTGATTGGGTAAGAGATTCCCAGAAGAGCCAGGTTTCCTGTACGAGACAGGAGGCCTGAGACGAGAAGGATGCTTGAAAAGCAAGCATGCTCATATCTATAAATACGAGGTAAACCTGGAGGGAAAAGGTACGCAATAAGTTGCATTCGCTCTATACTTTCCTACTGATAATTAGGGTTTTTTGTTACAGTACGAGATACTAACTTAGGCATCGGAGGGCCTTTGCCACGAGAGGCAGAGGTGCGCTCACCCCTTGTCTGTTTTACAGGTTAGGGTTCAGGCGAAGGGATTAGGGTTCCGGTTGGACAGCGCGTGAAAGAAGGAGATTCGGTGCTGTTCTAGGTACCTTCCGTTTTTCTCCACCTACAGGCTAGTTTGGAAAGGGTCTTGAGACAAGGAGCCAAGGGCGTTTACGGAGGCGTGAGATGTACGGCTAGAGAAGGTTTTCTTAGGTGGAGGAGTGACCTCTTCTTTTCCAATGAGCCCTAGCTTGATTCCATCTTCGATTTGCAACCCGGTGGCATGCAAGCGCTTGAAATCGGTGATAGCCTGTGTGTAAATATGCCTGAGATATTTGGGTTGCAAATTTTTGACAACTATCCTCACTTGGTCTTCCTCGGAGGGACGGTTCTTCATCTTGGCAGCCTTTTCCCTCCATCTTGCCACAAAGGTGGCGAAGTCCTCATTGGAATCCTGTTTGGTCATTTCCAAATCTCGAGTTGTTAGTTCAATTTGGACGTTGTATGCATATTGCTTGACAAAAGCATTGGCGATTTCTGGCCAAGTTTGATAATGTACAAACTCCAGAGTAAGGAACCAATCGAGAGCACTCCCGGTGAGGGTTCGCTGGAACAACTGGGCGATGAGCTCGTCGTCCAAGCCCATCGGCTTCAGGGTGTTGATAACATGGCGGACATGACTGGTAGGGTTGCCAGTTCCATTGAATTTCTCAATGTTGGGCATCTTGAAATTCTCAGGTAGCTTGGATTCTGGGAAGAGGCAAAGTCCCTCGAAATCCAGAATTTGATCCCCTTGCGAACGAGCCAAGGCTTGTTTGATTTCCTTGACTTGTTTGGTCAACTCAGGACTTTCTGCTAATATCACTTTATGGGGATTCTCGTCTTCCATTGATTTTTCCTCATCTTCAGCATCTCTAGCTGCCTTTTCTGCTAGTAGTGCAGTGATTTGAGCTTGGAGGTCGGCAATAGTGGCGTCGTTGTCTGCCATGAAGGTAGAAGGACTGCTTGACGAAGCTTGAGATCTAGTGAATGACGGGGTCCGTTGAGGGGGTGACCGGGAAGTTCCTGAGAGCGGTCGGAATCGTTGTGGTGAGGGTGTTTTGTCAGATGAAGACGATAGACGGGAGGGTTGCAGAGACCTTTGTTTGGCGTAGCTTCGGGTGTTATAAGAGTACAAAGTTGGCTGTGGTTGCTTCTTTGATTTACCTATTGTGCCTGCTTGAAAAGTAGAATACCTGGAAGTCAGTACTTTGCCTGTGTAGGGTTAGGATTTGAGCTGAAAATCCCAACCCTTCTGCACAGAAAGAGTTAATTACAACAACAGATAGTACAAGGTGTGAGGAAGAACTTTTGCAAGTAAAATGCAAGTAGGTTCCTAGCCTGTAGGTTCCTGTCTTAGTTTGATAAGTTCTATGGCTTTCTAAAGCATGCAAGGTTTAGGTAGTTTTAGGGTGCTCCGTTGTCAAAGGGCACCAGTCCTCTCGCTAGCCCATCATAGGCGGCGATTGGGTGATTTCCTTTTTGATATACCACTAGGTACGAGTGACTGTGGAGTTTGCTGGAACCCCCAACATAGCCCGTGTCATGCCGGGATATCAGGTGAACTCAACGGGTTGCCCGCTCGATGCATATGATAAGTGAATTAGACAAGGCATGTATTAGTCTTATGTTGAACTTTTTGGTTATGGCTCTCATGTCCCCAGCAGAGTCGCCAAAAACTGTAGACACCTCCCAAACGGGGCATCGCCATACAGATTGATCACGTTGTGTTTGCTCGATTGGTTGCTCACTTCATAAACCAAAATCATGGACATTCCTATGGCTAGGAACATCGCCACATGATAACGGTTATCATCAAATAGAGTCACCACCCAGTTTATTAAAACTGGGAAAATAGATAGAGATTCTGGATACGGGAGCCAAAAGTACAATAACGGGAAGGTGTTAGGCACCCCTCTTTGCCCAGTCGTGAGACTGGCCCATAATCGTTCAACATAAGACGTATAGATGCTTTGTTTAATTCTAACACATAGTCTGTTTAGTTATTCCTTTAAACAGTAAGCAAAGTGAGCCAGTGCGATAAACGAGCATGCATCAGAAAGCAGAAAAACAAACAAATGTCCCAGGGAGATGGATCTCGCGGCCGGTGAATAGATGTCACGGCCGAGAGATCCTCCTGGTTTGATGTACCGGCCGAGGGATCGAAGCCCCGGTCGGTGTTCTTCCTCACACAAGAAAGATTAATGAATAATCAAAACGCTATAGTTAATCAGAAAAGCAATAAATTAAGACAAACCAGAGGCCGTTGGGCCTCACCACCTTGATCCCTCAGTTGCTTGATTGCTTTGGATTGAGTGTGATTGACTGATTGCTTGATCGAGAACCCTAGAGTTAGGGTTTGAACTTCGGGGTTTGATCGCCGGATTGACGGCTGCCTTCGAAAGGTTAGGGCTTTTGGAGTATGGGATTGAGGGAGTATTTGTGCAGAGCTTCGTGGCTTGATTGAGTGTGAGGGTATATCAATTTCGTGTGTTAATTCGGAGCCCAAAGGCCCCTTTATATAGGCATAGGGATGACTCACTCCGGCCAATCAAATCACGAGATGGCAATTGCAATTGCAATGCATCTCTAACTCTACGTCGTGATCTCCGAACGTAGCCCGAACGCATCGGAAAGGTAGTGTAGTTGGATCAAACCAAACGTCTGACAGAACGTTCCAGAGTTTGGAAAAAGGTCGATCTGGCGGCCGAGCAAAGGATGTCGCGGCCGTGGAATGGATGTCTCGGCCGAAGGATAGATCTCGCGGCCGAGGGATTGATCTCTCAGGGAGATTTTGCTGGCAACAGGTTGCTCGGGTGAGGGATTGATGTTGTGGCCGTGGGATCGATGTTACGGCCGTCAGATGGATTCTCCTAGGCTTCTGTATTTCTGTCTGAAAGGCTGTATGGCTTTGAATTGGGTCCTCTAAGTGGTCAAAGTTCTCACCGAAAGTCCTAAGGTCCTCAAGGAAGCAATCAGCAATCATTGTATCCATTTCATCATCGGGATTGTCCCAAGGTGGGACTTGAAATAATCGTTAGGCCAAATTGGGGTGTCTACACAAGTCAGGTGTGGCTTGAAAATGCAATTATTCAAAGAGCCCTCGGCTTTCACAATGAGAGAGGTGGGATCCTCGAGGGCGTCGGGCCCGAGCATGAGCACTTCGGCCTCTTCAGCTTCCCCAGCCAAACCCACTTGGGAGAATTCCTGGAACAGCAGCTCCAAATTTCCCTGATTGATGGATCCCAGCCAGTCAGTCTTGATCTTCACCTGATTAAGCTTCCTCTTGAATTCTTCCTTTGCTGGTTCATCATCACTGCTTGACCAGGTGTCATCAGCGAAAACCTCAAACCCAGGCAGCAGCTCCCCGGTCTCGGAATGAATGAAGGGCTCAGCCTGCCCAGTGTAAGCGGCATTTCCCACTTCGCGCACAAATTTGGGACCGCTGTAGAGGGTCCGAGGTTTTCCCATATATTTCCTCCGTTTGGCATCTTTGGCAGAGGCGATATACCCCAAACCAAAGCGGCCCTCGTTGAAAGGAAAAGTAGGGAACTCCGGGACCCCTTGACGGCGAGACCCTAAACCAATGCCCGGAAAATACGACATCCTTCTCATAATGTCCAGCGCGACAGAGCTTATGAGGAAATTCCCGTCCACATTGATGGCCATTACTGTGCCTGAAGTATCAAAAGAGAAACCCCCGAGATCGACGTCTTCTTCACCGTGTTGAATTCCCAAGACGGGAGTCCCATCCTCCTTGAGCGGGCGGATGCCAGAATCCCCGCAGATGGTTAGAGTACCAGTAGGTAGTCCCAGAATAACCTTTTGGTGGAGGGTAGATGGCACAGCCATGATGTCGGACCGATGAAGCCACGGTCTGCCCAGCAGAAGATTGAAAGTTGCAGGAATATCCACGACATGGAACTCCACGTCCATCTCAAAACCCTCAGCATCGAGTTTGAGCTTCAAAACACCTTCGACTACGCGACGGGTGCCGTCATATGCCTTGACAGCTAGATTGGAAGGTGCCAGATCCTTCTTGGTGAGTCCCAAACGATAAGCGACCCGCAGAGGGCAAACGTTGATGGCGGAGCCGTTGTCAATAAGAACGGTCGGGACCCAGAGTCCTCGACACTTGACGGTGATGTGCAAGGGGCGATTGTGGTCGACACCTTCGACTGGCAGATCCTTGTCTGTGAAGATTACCGTATGCTTGGAGGTTGGAGGGAGGATGAGAGATATCATTGCCTCTGGCGTGACGTCGGCCTGGACTTCAAGGCGGGATAGGGCGTGACACAGCCTCTGACGATGCTCCTTGGATGAACAGATCAGCCCCCAGATAGAAATTGCAGCGGGAATCCGCTCAAGTTGCCGCTGAACTAAATCAGGAATCAGATTGCCAGCTGATACCTCAAGAGGTGCAGACCTTGGGAAAGAAACAGGCTTGTTCCTTTGATTGGCAGGGTTGGAAGAATTCCCAGCCTGCAGATTAGCAGGCTGAAAAATCCGTCCACTCCTTGTAACATTGTGAACGTTCCCCAAAGAGGGCACGAGCTGAAGGTTTTCCTTCACATCCCAGAGATCAGCAGGGACATCTCCCAGTTTGCGCTTTCCCTTGTCAGTAGTTGGTGCAGAGACGGGCACTTCCATGTCTAAGCCCAGATCCTCAGCCAGATCTTTCATCAGCAAGGAGTCCCAGAAGCTCAAGTCTTTCACAGCAGCCACTTCAGCAACGGGCTCCGGATTTGCAATAAAGGGAACATCCCAAAGACCAGTGTCAGCCAGGGTACGATTGACAGCCCAGACTTCATTCCCAACTTGGACGTCCACTATGTCGTTAACTTCCCAGAGATTAGCAGGCGGAGCGCGGTCCGTGACCATGATACTGCAGTCCTTATTGTTGGGGTAAGGCACCTGAGGGCGCGGATTTTCCTCGTCGATAATGTAGGAACAGGGGTCATGGTCAGTGTCGGGATTAGTGTCACAAACCGAATTAAAGACCGAACCAAAGAGGGAAATGTGGTCTCCCAAGGCCCGTGGATCTTCCTGGACAAGTTCGTCCTCCGCGTAGTGAAGCATGTAGTCCGGCGTGGCATAGCCTTGCAGAGGGTTAGGGTCGACGTCCATGGGAGCAAACCAGGTTGGCTCAGGATCCCAGCAATATTCCGCTTCGGGAACTGGAGGCTCGATTGGGTTGAATAGCATGTACAAGGAGAAGCCGTCCAAAGGATCAAGCAAGGCCGCTTCGTAACCGGCTAACCAGCCATCATACCAGGCTTGATCAAACGGGACATTCCCGGGCTGTGGAGGAATCCCGTCCATTTCAAGGCTCGACCATTCGTTAAACAGAGGAGTGGCATAGTCCCAATTGTCTGCTATGGCCCAGCCAGTAGCTTGCATGTTATCATCTGAAGGAGGCACCCAAGGCTGGTAGGGATCAGGAAACGGGCCAGCGATGGTTGCGTACGGGCTGTCAAGCGATGAGGTAGAATTGATCTGCATAGCAGGGATCGATTGATGGAAGAGAGAGCTGACAGATTCTTCGGAGATAGGTGATCCGGCTTGTAAAAGTTCCGAAGGTGCATCTGCATCAACAACTTGGCCTTCAACCAATTGTATATAAGAAACCTCGGTGGATGGTTCGGTCGGGAAAGGCACGACGGGCCTGGGTTGATCGGTTGAGGCTATATAGTCAGTGGGGTTAAATATGGTGGAGCTAGGGTTGATATAAGTGGAGCTGAGATATATCTGGCTGATGTGGGGTACAGCGTTGTGCTTAGGGAGAGAGTTGGCGATGACATTGGGTTTCTGAGGTGGTGGAGGAGTCTCCAGCGTGCCATCGTCGATGAGATCCTGGATCGCATGACGGAGGCGAAAGCAGGAGTCAGTGAGATGACCCGCTCCTTGATGGTAAGCGCAGTAAAGGTTGGCTTTGAAGCCAGGTGAAGGGTTCTTGGGTAGAGGAGTTGGATCCAGGGGCTTGAGATGTCCTGATTTGACCAACTTTTCCAAGACCGAGGATAGAGGTGCCTCGATAGCAGAAAAGCTGCGGGGTTGGTTTCGAGGTCGGTTGTTCTGTGGATTTTGAACTTGATTGACATCCGCAATGTGATTAGCAGTGCTGGAGGAAGCAGCGTTAGTGCCGGCGGTTGCCGTGTCGGAGTAAGTCCCCGTTCCGAACAATGCATTGGCGTTTCCAGAATAAGCCCGAGGCTTTGACTTTGGGGCATGCGAGGTTTCACCCTTTGATAGAATTCCACTCTGCAAAGCATCTTCGATGGCCAGGCCAGAGTCGAAGAAGGTTTCAAAGTTAGCGGATGCCTGAGCTAGGACCAGATGCCTAGCATAGTCTGGTTGGAGATTGCAGGAAATGATACGGAGCTGGTCCTTCTCACTCGGGCGATCAGTCATCTGTGCAGCTTTAGCTCTCCACCTTTTGACGAAGTCTGCAAAGGACTCCTTAGCCTCCATCTTGGTGGATTCAAGTTCCCGAGTAGTCATTTTTAGCTGGGAGTTGTAATTGTACTGCGAAATAAACACAGTCCTAATGTCTTCCCAAGTCCTCCTTTTGGAAATGTCGAGTGACAAAAACCAATGGAAAGCAGGGCCCGAAAGGGTCTGAGGAAAGAGCTGTGACATGGCCTCTGGCTCAACAGAAAGAAGTTTCATGGCGGCATGGTAGCTGTAGAGATGAGTCCTGGGGTCGCCGCTCCCATCGAACTTAGCCAAGTCCGGCATTTTGAACTTTTCAGGAAGCCTGGCGTTGGGATACAGGCAAAGGCGATCCAGATCAATCCCTCCGGTGCTGATCTTTTCCGTCTTGGCAATAGATTCCTCCAGTTTGGCCATCTTGGCCATGAGTGCGACCATCTCTGGATTCTGAGCTGGTTCTTCTTGATCTGGAGGCAGTCTACCACCTGCAAGGTTTGCAGCGGGCCTGCGGCCTTCTCTCAGATTCAGGACCATGAGACGTCCTGCGTGTAGCGGATCTGGAACCAAGACGGGCTGCTCCTGGTCAGACTCATCGTCCTCACCTTCTTCCTCGAGAGGGGGTGGAAGGCGAGTGTGGATGAGGTCGTTCAGGCGAGCAATGTTAGTGTCGGTCTGAGCTGCCCTCTGTTGCATGGCGGTGATGTTATCCTGAAGGTTCATGAGCATGGTCTCCAAGGTAAGAGGTTCTGGTTGTGGCCGTTCCATCGTGACGGGTGGTTCAGAGCTGCTTGATACGGATACCGGGGTAGTCGGACGCCCTTCCTGTAAAATCGGTGGTGAACCTGACTGAGATTCTGAAAGTGAGCGCAGAGAGTCTTCCGTGATGACTGACTGGGACTGTAACTTGACAAGCCTTTGAACCGGACTCAGATGCAGACGTTCCCAAGCGGGTTTGGCAACTGGCCTCGATACTTTCCTTGGCGGTGCAATGATTCAGATCTTTGCTTGCAAGGCAAAAGGAGGTTTAATAAGGGTCCTGCAGTAACTTTAATCTAAATAAAAGACTAAAACGGATGCAGCCAACGTCGAGAGTGTCACCCTAGACTCTAGAACCAGAAGATAAGTCTGTCTCACGACGCTTTGGACACCGTTTTAGGCCCTCAGAACTCCTTTCGAAGATGTATCCTTGTTTGGAACGAGCAGTCCTAAAGGATGTCAAAAGAAGTCTAAACCTTTGCCCATTTCGATGTTCGAGGTTTCAAGTTTTTGAAGCCAGAACAACTCGGTATGAATATCACGATGCCATAACCAGATTGGCGTAAGTAGCACTATGCCATTAGCCGGGCGGTGTAAGTGACGAGGCACTTGTTACCTTTTGGTGTAAGCATCATGGCATTTTACTCCGTGGTTCCTCGTTTTTTGTTTGAAACCTTAAACAGGTACACGGGCAAAGGTATAGAAAAGCTTCTGATTTCCTAAAGTCCCACCGTAAAAGGACTTTAAAAGATGATAACGCGCATCACTGAGATGCACGACTCCTCATCGGGCCATGACAATGTCCTACTAAGCCTTAAGACAGACTCGGAACAGATTGATAACCTAGGAGCCATCCTAGACATGCTTCTACGCTGAACGAGATGTATGTACAGTTCATGCGATAAGGAAAGCAGTAACACGTAGGCATTTACGGGGTTAGATGCAAGTAGATCTTAACCTGTGGGTACCTGTCCTAGTTTGGAGAGTTCTAATGCTCTGTATATGCAAAAGGCCGGTTTTGGTTCGTAACAGGTTCCTTGGACTAGGGCCACAGATATACCTCCCGTTACCCGCGTTTTTCGCAGAGTAACAGTCGAACGGTAGCATGACCCATCATCGTCAAAGGTTGTCGGTCATTCGGGGTCCCCGGGCTCCGGTAAACCGTGCCGGATTGCCAAAACGATCCAACGAGGCTTTTCCCACATCGATGCAAATGAGATGCTAAAATTTGTTTAAAAGAAGAAGAATCACAAAGTCGTAAAAATGCCTTTTCAAATTTGGCTCACTTTATTTAGTCCATCTTTAGAGAAACTACGCAAGCGAACAATCGAAAAAGCCCCAGATTAGAATGGCCGGACACGAGGTCCTGTTAAATCACCGTTCCAACCTTCGGCAGCGCGAAGCTCACCGTTTCGACAGGCTTTTTAAGGGATTGCTCCCAAGCGTATTAAATCCTAAGTATGAATTAATATTGGTTCGATTTATCCCCAGCAGAGTCGCCACTTTGGGCAGCATACCCTCCGGAGGGAAAAGGATTTTGTTCCTTCCCGCCGTTGCGGCCCTTTTTCTTGAAAATCGAGAGAGCGCGAGCGCCGGTGGCAAGCGCTCAAAAATACAGAGTCGCCACTTGAGTTTTGAAGGTCCGACACTCAAGGAACCGTATTTCGAAGCACCTGCCGCGCTTATTTGATTTGAAAAAGTGAAGGAAACCAGTCCGTCATAACCATATCTGGGTTCGGGAGCCAGGTTACGAGAGGGGAAGGGTTTTATGGCACCCCTCTCGCCCAATCCGGAGATCGGTCTCTACTTAGGCATTTTTATGAAAACTTTTGTGATTCTTCCTCTTTTAATTAATTTTAGCCAATCAGGGCGGGGGAACAGTTAATCGGGGATTAAAAACTGTAACAGCTTGCAGGATGTGATCAAATGATAGCATGGATGGATAGCATGATGAATAATAAATGGAATGAACTTGAAACAGCGATCAGATGCCAAAACCAGGCTCGGGGCAGATTTGCCCTGCACGATGACCAACTTGCATGCATGAACAGATCTGTATGCAAGTCAACCATCGCGCGAGACACACTGACTCTCGCGCGAGTGTTGTCACCTCACCACAGTCCCAAAATCATCCCCTTCTGGGCTCTGGAAGGACCAGTGCACACCCAGGAAGCAAACCAAGCAGTTTATTGAAAGACTGTAAAATACTAATTATTACACAATACTCCAAGCAGGAGCCAAATGAATTGAAACACAACCCCTAAACAGTGGGGGTATCAAAACAGAGACCAAGGGCCTAGTTACCCATGCAAGGGCTATTCATGGAAGTCACAGGACTGTCGCGCGACAGAGACTGAGTCTCGCGCGACATTCCTGACTGGACTTCCAGGAATTGCTTTGCATGCTTGGGGTCCTGAGACAGAGTCAGGGGATCCCAAGGGCATTCCAAACTATTTAGAGCAAATAAACTAGCTACTGTATTTTATTTTTGCATGCATAACAGTGATCTAAAAATCAAAATGAAGTACAACAGGCATGAACATATTGGAAAACAGAAAAGGGCTAGCCTCCCTTCCCCACGAGGTCCATTCTCTTGCTGACACGAGTGTCGCGCGAGCATAGGGGACCATCGCGCGAGGGTGTAGCTGCCACGAATTCTTGTAACTTTGCTGGCTTTAGGACCAGGACATGGTATTGATTACCAGCCTTGGTCCTGTCAGCCCCCCTCAGGGATCAAAACAGAAACAGGTTAAACATTATACCTTTGCTTGGAAAGGGTTTGGGAATGGATTGGATTGATTGGTGTGGCCTTGCTACTAAGTGTGTATGAACACACTAAGTTCAGAAGATTAGGAGGTGGTTTGGGGTTAACAACTTTGTGCTAGCTAGTGTTTGCCTTACAAAATGACCAATGAACTTCTTAATTAATTTTTTGGAACCCTTAACATGGAAGATGAAGGGGGGTATTTATAGGAGGAGTGTAAGGGCTAGTTAGTGACCAAACAAGGCCTTGGGACCAGCCAACAAGGCTGGTCACAACTTGGTTGTGAGGCTAGCCAACAAGGTGAGTGGGGAGTGGTTGTGAGGATGTGAGGGTGTAACCTGCCAGAACCCTGTTCAGCTGAGGAAAACGGGGTTCCAGCCCATGGGGACCCATGTGCCAAGCAATCATCACAAGTTCAGCTGGATTCTGTGATAGGGACAGGAGGGAACCATCGCGCGAGGGTTTGGAAGTGTCGCGCGAGGGTCAACAGTCAACAGTTTGACTTTGACTACATCTGGCAAGCTAAGTGTCGCACGAGGGACACAAAGGCTCGCGCGAGGGTCAACTCTGGCTCTAGGGTTTGACTGAAGATTCTGAAAGGTTCAAAAGGTTTCAAGCAGGGTTCTAAGCGTTCCAAGCCCAATCCATTCCCAATCCAAGCTCTGATTGATCCGATTTCATCATCGGGGAAACAAGAAAATCGTAAAAATAAAGTAAAACGATTGGGAGACCCAGATTGGGGTGTCTACAGCAGGATTGCTCGGGGGTTCAACAAGAAAGTGAAATCTCGGGATCTGGTTGAGGGGGATATGGTCACGAAGGAAATCCGGGCTCCCATCTTCGATCTACGTGGTAAGTTCCGCCCGAAGCGTGCAGGACCTTACATCATCAAGACCATCCTCTCGGGCGGGGCGGTTCAGCTCATGGATCTAGATGGCAACGAGTTCAACGCTCTGGTCAACCTGGATCAACTTAAACGTTACTACCCTTGAGAGAAGCTCGTTGGGCCGAAAACCATAAGGGTGGGCGGTTCCAAGCAAAAATTAGAGCAAGCCTGCTAGACTGAAAACCCAAGGGGGCAGTTTAGGCAAAAATAAATAGGTATTCAATCAAAGCTCGCTAGACTGGAAACCTGCAAAGGCAGTTCTAGGCAAAAATTAGAGCGCAAAAGGAGAGCCAAAATACACGAGCGAACCTTAGCCTGAACTACGTTTTGACCTGATTCCCTAGCTTGGGATACGTAGGCAGTCTCTCTTCGGGACTCGGTCATACTCCATCGAACCGTAGCCTGAACTACGTTTTGACCTGATTCCCTAGCTTGGGATACGTAGGCAGTCTCTCTTCGGGACTCGGTCATACTCCGTCGAACCGTAGCCTGAACTACGTTTTGACCTGATTCCCTAGCTTGGGATACGTAGGCAGTCTCTCTTCGGGACTCGGTCATACTCCGTCGAACCGTAGCCTGAACTACGTTTTGACCTGATTCCCTAGCTTGGGATACGTAGGCAGTCTCTCTTCGGGACTCGGTCATACTCCGTCGAACCGTAGCCTGAACTACGTTTTGACCTGATTCCCTAGTTTGGGATACGTAGGCAATCTCTCTGTGAGATTCGGTCACAATCAATCGACTTGATCCAGGGTTTTTGTTCTAGGGTGCGCTTCAATATTCAAAACGACGTGGTGTTCAACACTTGGACCAAAAAGGGGACAATTCTTAATCTTTCACCTTTATTCAAAACTATTATTTCTATTACATGGGCTGAGCAGAGTCTTAAAAACAGTAAAGCATCAAAAACAGAACGAAATGTTAGAGGCCTTCACGGGCTCACAGCTTATTCTAGATCATTGGAGTCGTGTCAGGGGTCAGTCTGCGTTTTGCCTCCTTGCAACCTCTTCCCTTAGCCATGCTACGTAGCGGCGTTTGAGTCTCGTGCTGAAATCGTCTTCCACTCCCCCGAGTTCTCTCAAGCCCCAGTTGTGCTCGTACCCGACCAGGTGTTGGGCTGTGAATGCTGGAATCTGGAAATCTTCTATCCCAGCTCGATGAAAGCCTTGGCTCATGCCTAACTGCCGCAGAATGCGACCTGGAATGTAGAACGTGAAACTGGACAGCCCAGCAATCACCATCCTCTCAAAACCTGCAGAGTGCAGAGCCATGTCCGGGAGATCCAGGGCTCCGTGCCGCCAGACAATCTCGCGCGGAGACATCTCCCTCATGAAGGTGTACCACTCCTCCTCAGACATCTCTGGATACAACATCCCTCTTTGATGCATTCGCCCGGGCAAACGGGGCTAGTTCGCTTCAGGAGCCGAGATTAGCCCGAGTTTGTCGCATAGCCACAACTGCATGAGCGAAAAGACAAGTAAGGAGCCACATAAGCCTGAGCGAAAGAAAACAAGTAAGAAGCTACTATATAGCCTTAGCCGAGAGTTGAGGTAAAAGCAGACTGTGTGAAAGCCGAAAAAAGGTGAGCTAAGTGAGAGTTTACCTGCAACAGGAGTGGGCTGCCGCCGAACGTATTTGTTTGACCGGCGGCCACCAAATCCAAACCAATGAGTGTTTCAGCAAGCACCATGGGAACCACGTTCTTTCGAACACCCATCTGCGTAGCCACGTCCACCAGCGAGGGATCGGGCTGTCCATATGGAGACACCAGCAGGTATGCGGCTAGTACGCCAATTGACAGGGCAAATGGGCATCGAGCCTACAGAACGGTATCCGCTGGATCACCATCGGGCCCGTACCATTCCATTAGGCGCACGACGTTTTTCTGTCTGCCAATTAGCAGGCCTTCCGCCGCACCCCTTGAAATGTTCAGACAGGTCTTCAACAACTTTGACATACTTTGCCTGTAAGGTGGCACGACAATCACGCTCGAAGCGAAGCCTTGGAGGTATGCCTGAAATTCTTCTACAGTCGGGCACAGCTCGTTGTCCCCGAATCGGAACACGTGGACGTCCCGATCCCAAAATTGGAGAGCTGCTCTCAGGATTTCGGGGTGAAGCCTTATACTTTTTAGAAAGCGAAAGGCGGCCAGCCCGTGGGAACGGAAGCATAGCCAATCACTTGCGATAAATTCTTCGAGCCACGGGCTGATTAATGTGGGAAGATGGTTCGCCATTGGGGTCTAAGGCCTTTGGGATTTTTCCTACGGAAGGTAAGTGATTACTCAGAAGGCAACCTTGCCTTTATAAAGCCAAGGAAGTGTGTGGTGTTTTTCCTTGGGTGAGGTGTTCATGCAAGGTGTCCCCCCACCTATTAGAGACTAAAGGCACACCTCTGCGAAGAACCAGAAATCCCTGCACGTCCAGAGCTGGTGGCAGGGTCTGCCACCTTTTTACTTTCTGAATGAGTCAAGGCTAGCAGCTAAAACAGGGATTCTCCATCGTGCGACAGTTCTGGAGTATCGCGCGATTGAGTGGGATAGCGTGATGGTTGATTTCACTCGCGCGACAGTTCCATTTATTTCGGTACAGTAAGGCAGGCTACTGTCTTTTCGGGGGGTGATTTTTCGCATTTTGCCTCGGGCCAGATTTTGGGATTTCGATGCTTCCAGTAGGTCATTATGGGTAATTATTACTACGTCGAAGCGTTGTTTGTTCAAATTGCGCGTTTGGCGACAAATTCGGTCCCTTGGAAGGATAACGACCGGATGATTCTTATTTGAAGTCATTATTTGGCCGGTCAAGCCGGGCAAAAGGGCGTACAATTTACAAGGCAAGCATTGAAAAGCAGAGCCAGAGGTTCACACAGTCTGATGGTTTTACTTATTACAAACTTGGTTTTTCTACGGGATTCAGAAATATCCCCTTTGCCTAGCTTCCACTTCAACACGAAGCCATCTCACGTAGCGACTCTCCAACCATGTCTTGAAGTCTGGGATTGGTTCTTTCAGTGTCCTATCGCTCCAATTGTCTCTGTAGCAGCGCAATTGCCATGAGTCGAATGCAGGGAGGTCGAAGTCTTCCGCTCCGTATCGCTTGTATCCTTGGCTTCTCCCGAGTTGTCGGAGTGTACGCCTTGGGACGTAAAACGTAAAGCTCGATAGACCAGCGATTATCACTCTCTTGAATCCCGCTGAATTGAGCGTCATTTCCGGAGGATTTAACCAGAGACACCTCCAGACTATGTCCTCAGAGTGCAGATCATTCAGAAAGGCAAACCATATATCCATCGTCAGGTCAGGGAAGATCATCGGTCTTTCGACGAAAAGCCTGGGGAAGTCTTCAAAGCCAGCCTGCGGCTCCTCTAAAACTCCCACCTTGTCCGCTAGCCAGAGCTACATGGGAACAGAGGACAAGTCAGAAATCAAATACAGCCTGAGTGTTTAGGGTAAAAACGAAAATCCAAGAAAGTGCGTCAAATGGGAATCTACCTGGAGCAGGATAGGGCATCCACTAAAGGAATCGGCTTGCTCAAGTTTCAACATGTCTAAGCCCAGGAGCGTTTCCGCTAAAATCACGGGCATGATGTTTTTCTGGGCATCCATTTGCAGGGCGAAGCTCACTAACTTGGGACTCACTCCTCCTTCAAAGGGAATCAGCATGTATGCCGCCAGCGCACATATGGACAAAACGAAGCGTCTGTGAGCTTCCCCCACATAATCTCCCAGGGCTCCCTCGGGCCCGTACAGCTCAATCAGGCGAATGACGTTAAGTTCGCCATTCTGAATGATACTCGCCGTCAGTGCCTCGGGAATATTGAGTTTTGCCCGTAGGATTTGCTCCATGTCTTCATGAACGGGCGGCACTGTAAGAACGTCTAGGTTGGCAAAGCCTGGCGCGTATGCTTGGAATTCTTCTATGGTGGGGCACATCTCATCTTGTCGGAACCGGAAGACATGCACGATAGGGTCCCAGAAAGGCAATGCGGCTTGGAGGAGCTCGACGCACGGTCGAGCAAATCGGAGATCTCGAATTGAGGACAAGCATCAAGACCGGGGGCTCGCCCAATTTATGGTTTCTTCTCTCAGTAGCCAATGGTCGAGTATTTCCATCAATGAATCTCCCATTTTCAGGAATATGGAGGGGTGTGCTCTCCATTATTCCTAAAACCCCTCTTCTTAATGGACAAATTGTTGGTGGGATTGAAGCCTAGGTGTCCCTCCACCTTGCCATGCAAGGACTTCCTTCTTTCTGCAACCCCAGAACAACTCCCAAGACGTGGAACAATGAACAGGATTATGGCAATAATTTGGTCAAACAAGGGCAGCTTAGCAGGGTTTGACTATCGCGCGACACTTCCAGAGCATCGCGCAACGGAGATCACTCGCGCGACAGTTACAGACCATGGCGCGACGGTTGATCTGCAGTTTTGACAGATTTCAGCAGCCACTGTCCAATTTTGGTCGTTTTTCATTCCAAGGGTCTTTTTACACCTTTGATGGTTCCAGCAAGTCATTATAAGCATTTATGACTGTATCCAAGCATCGGATTCAAAATGCCGTGCTCGACGAAGGTTTTGGACCCTCGGAGGCCCGTTTCAAGTTCAAATCGAGATTTCGAGAGGTCGAAACTCGCTCGGGAGGCTCTAGTCCATTCTGGTCATGCCATACAGGTCACCTAGACCTTAAGTGATTGTGTGGAGGTGTCGGTTTCAGTCCGGGACATAATTGAGTCATTCTTAGATGCCTTATGCCATTTTTGCGCTATTTTGAGCATTTTTCAGTATAAGTCTATTCTCGGGGCGTTTCGTTCAGTTCCGTTGATTCGTACAGGTCTTGTTGACCACCTTTGACCTTTCATGAGTGTCAGTTTTGTCTTTAACGGGATATTGTGAGTTTTGGTGTATTAATGCCCAAAATTTCATTATTTCTCGTATCCTCGTATCCTGATCGTATCCTAGGGTACCTTTCCTATTTCTTTCAGAGCTAGGTCAGTTTTCACACTCATATGCGTCTGTGAGCAGTCTTGTTGTGTTGTCAATGCAAGTTTGGTATTAGTGGTGGGTTTTACTTCTTCTTATTCATAATGAGAAGCAATAAACTCAGAAAATGCAAACTTTTATAAACAGCCATGATCTATCCATGCCAAAAACGAAGGAACTGCTGTATCTACGGCACATCGGCCAATCAAAACTACCAAGTCGAGTCAGGACACATGCGCCCACCGATCAAAAAGGGCACGCAGGCCCTCAAAATGTCTGTCAAACTATCTACTCGGGCACACAGGCCCAGAATCAAAGTCAAAAGCAGCATGCAAAGGGTAACGGAAGTCTCAACGACGCCTCCCACGCGCTCCAAGCCCGTCATCACTGCCGGCATCGTCCCGTAGCTCCTGGGGATCGTCCTTGTACCCCGGATCGTCAATGGAGTCGTCGGAGCCACTGTTAGTGGACGAGTGCTCCTCGTCCTCTTCGTCCTCTCCTTCCTCTTCTTCCTCTCTTTCTTCTTCCTCATCCTCGGAAGTTCGACCCAGGATCAGCCGCTTCCTGTAAGCTGGCTCCTCTATTGTCGGCTTCTCGCGCCTTTTCAGTTGATACCGAAGCTCAGCTTGCCTCGCGGCTTGCCTAGCCTCCTCCTCGCGTGCGCGCGCTGTCTGTAAGCCCCTGGTCTGTCGCCGCGTGGTGGTGGCCGGAGGTGCAGGTTTCTTTGCCGCCATCTTCTTCGGTGGCGGATCTCGCGCACTCTTCCTCCTAGGGTTCATCTTCCCCTGCACCTGCATTGTCGTTTCATTTCAAAGCATGAGTATGCATTGTACGTGTTGTATTGCAAGTATTGAAAGCAGGTACATTCTATCAAGCTATCAAAGCAGGAATATATCGAAAGCAGGAATGTATCGAAAGCAAGTGTATCGAAAGCGGGAATGTATCGTTTCATACCTGGGTCCTCTGAACAACAGCTGGCTGGGTCGGTTGTGGTGTCGGTGTCTGGTATTGCAGCTCCAAAGGCATGCCACTCACTGCTCTTCTCACCACGTTCTCCAAGGCCAGCATGCGTCGAACGGCTTCGTTCACCCACTCAGTTGGCACCTGCATGCAATTCAAGTTTATCAAGCTGTTCAGCAGATAATTCAAGTATTTGGAATTCAGAAGCAATATTGGAAGCTGTGTCTTACTGAAACAGTCACAGGGGTGGGCTCCGCTCTCGCAGGCACTAACTGCAGATCTGCAGGATTCCCTTGGCTATCAACCACAGGAATCCTCCAAAGTAGCTCAGGGGGTCCACCAGCCACTGGTCCGCTCAGGCCTCGCCTCGCCCGGCTCTCACCTCCTCTTTGCCTCTCTCCAGTTGCTCTCCTCTCCTCAGCAGCACCTGCGGCCTGGTCCCGCGCCTCCCTAAAGCCACGGATCCCCAGTGGACCCGCCAAGAAGTCTCTCTGGTAGGCAGTACAGTCCCTCTCAGGACGCAGGTAGCGCGCAAGCTCGGTGTCCGGCATCGTGTATCTCTCCAGCTCAACCCGTGTGTACTCTCCTGTGTGTGAAGCTCGGGGTGGGAGTGGCCTTGGCACCTGGAACTCAGAAAGGCCAAGTGACTGACGTGGCACTCGGTCCCCCAAGTACCACTGGCAACCGAAGGCTGACTCCAGTAGCACCCTGCTGGCTGTGACGACCCTGCTCCCGGCCAAGTACTCTGGCTCTGGCCCCGCTCTCCTCCAGGGATCCCAATTGACCTGCAGTTCAAGATAAACAAGCAACATGAGCAATTGATCAGCGACAGCATTCAATCAAGGAAGCGAATACATGTCTAATGCTTATGATTATGTGTTCATACCTGTGGGGCCCTGAGCTCGTCCAAGTACAGCCTGAAGGCGTTGAGTTCACCTCTCCCTTCTTTCTTCCCAGTATTGGACTTACTCCATTTCAGCGCGCGGGGGAGGATACTCAAGTCTAGATGCTTGCACTCTGGCGGATACATCCACAAGACCTCATAGGCCCAAAGCTGCACGATGTTTAGACAAGTTCAAACATCAGCCACGAAGCATACAGTATTTGAATTGAAGCAGTCAAGCAGGCTAATCAATTAAATGGACAAGCATAATTAGATTTTTGCTTACAAAAGGGGTTAGAATCATACCTCCCAGACCCTCCAGTAGCCGGCTGTGCTCTTACCCATCCTCGACGAGTTGCCAAAGAAGTGGTAGGCCGTCCCAAGAGCGGCCCCACCCCAGTCGAAGCGTGAAGCCGTACTCAGGTCCCTCAGCGCCGGCAAGTAAGAGAGGTGGACTTTGCTTCGTCTGTTTGGGTATAGAGTGGCACCAAACAGGTATAGCAGGAACGCTCGGGCCATCTGCTCCGCCTCCCGGTCACTTGTCACCTCCTTCTTCAGGTAGTCCTTGAATTGGTCGTACCTCGCCATCCCCTCCTCTATCTTGGGCGCCTTGCCCAGAAACCACTCCAGAGCGGCCCGATCCTCCTGGATCGCCGAGTCGAACGGGATGGGCTCACCTCCAACCCTCAGCCCTGTGATCACTGCGAAGTCTGCAGGCGTCACCGTCATCTTCCCAGGAGGTAGGTGGAAGGTATTGGTGGTATCCCTCCACCTCTCAGCAAGTGCTACGAGGACGGCATGGTCAATCCTCGCCGGGGTCAAAGTCCGCACGAACTCCCCGAAGCCTGCCTCGTCCACCAACCGCCTCACTCTCTCAGGCAACCCCTCGTATAGCTGCAAGGACATGCACGCGCCCCCAAAGCCACGGATATCCCTATGTTCTGCTCCAGCCTGTTTCAGACACAAAGACAAGCAGCAAAAGGGATTGTCAGTATACAGGAAGTTCATTTTCAAGTTCTAGGTTATCAATAAAGCCTAAGACACATGCTTGGCTTGAGTTCTATGCCATAGCTCAACTCGGGAGTGTGGTGCGCTGTTCTAGATTCCCGTGCATATGGAGTTTTCATTTTCAAGTTCTAGGTAATCAATGAAGCCTACAGCGGATGGTTGGTTCAAGTTATTGCATGTTGGGCCTACGTTACAAGAAGTACATAGTTTTGGCATGGTTTGGCTTGCAGGATATCTATGCAATCCTAAGTTCAAGCATTTTCTAGCAAGTATCGAATTTGAACTACGGAAGGCAAGTATCGAAATCAAGTTACAAAGGGTGTTTTCTGGGAATATACCTCCATCCATGTCGCTGCAATGTGGACCCGGGGATCTCTCAAAACCAGTTCGTCGTTGTAGTCTCTCCGCAACGGTATGCGGGCCGCAATGCCCGATGGCACGAAAAGGTGCGGCGTAGGAAGCACATACGCCTCCGCTGAAAAGCCCGGCCGACTCGTGTTCTTCGCCTCCGTCACGGCCGTAACCCTAGGCCCCTGTGCCTCTGCTCTGGTCCTTTCCTCGGCCTCCGCATCTCTCAAGAGCTCCTCTCTCTCTCTCTCGGCCCTCTCCGCGGCCTCCGACGCCTCAATGGCCCGGGCACGATCCTCTCTGGCCTTTAGGACCAACTCCCCAATCAGGGAGTTGTCCTCAAGAAGCTTCGCCAATGCCTCGTCTGTCAAGAACTCGGCGACGTCGTGTTTTGTGATCGGCCTATGACTCGACGACGTCGCCGCGGGCCAAAACAACGCCTTTACCTCCGCCTCTGCATCTACAACGCCTTTACCCTTCGCCGAGTCCCTCGGCGGGGACCCGTTCGGTTCAGCCTCACCACCCTGAGCACCACTGCCACTGCCTTCTCCAGGCTGAACCGTCGCGCGAGGCTCCTCCTCTATAGCGCGACGGTGCTCACCGCCACTATTGCCCCATGCAGCATCTGGAAGCACTCCGGCCACCACTGACCCTTCTACAGCCGTGCTCGAGTCCAGTCCCTCAACACTGTGGCCCACGGCCCCTGTATGAGCAGTCGCACGAGCCTCTGGCTCTGTCGCGCGACTGTGCTCACCACCACCAGTCGCCTGCTCGCGACCTTGTTCGCCATCGCCGCCGCCTACCACCGCTGCACCGGCATCTGTACCAACCTCTGCCACAGCCTCCGCTGGCTGTTGATCTCCTATTTCCGTGACCATGGGCCCTCCTCGGTCTTTCGGTTGATCAATGACATCTCCCCCACCACCGTTATCGCCATGGTCGGCGATGGATGGAGATGGTGTGCGTGGTTGCTTCGGTTTTGTGGAGAAATCGAAGTTAGGAGGAGAGGAGTGAAAGGGGTCTTGAGAGTTTGAAAGGGTTTCAAAGATTTGAAACTGCCGTGTACTGTTTTGTAATGTCCCCGCGGTGATTTAAACGAATGGAACGGGTTTGGGCCGGGTCTAGGCCTGTTCAGATCCAAGCCCTGATCAGAAACCCTCGCGCGATGGTTCATGAGTGTCGCGCGACACTTCGTTTGGGCCTCAGGCCCAATCCAGATCCTAGGTCTGGCCCGGTATCATTTACCCGTCTTTTGGGTTCGTGAATTATTAAGGTGTTCTTAAAATAAATTTGAGGGTCATTTTGGAAGCCTTGCCTTCAAACCCGGAGAATTTTGTATCCCCGGCAGTGGTCCGCCCACAATCAGCGACGATCCATCCGTCTGATCAACAATCAGCGACGATCCATCCGTCCACTTTCAAATCAGCGGCGATCCATCCGTCCACTTTCAATCAGCGACGATCTATCCGTCCAATTTCAAATCAGCGACGATCCATCTGTCCAATTTCAAATCAGCGACGATCTATCCGTCCAATTTCAAATCAACGACGATCCATCCGTCCACTTTCAATCAGCGACGATCTATCCGTCCAATTTCAAATCAGCGACGATCTATCCGTCCAATTTCAAATCAACGACGATCTAACCGTCCAATTTCAAATCAGCGACGATCCATCCGTCCAATTTCAAATCAGCGACGATCTATCCGTCCAATTTCAAATCAACGACGATCTAACCGTCCAATTTCAATTCAGCGACGATCCATCCATCCAATTATCAATCAGCGACGATCCATCCGTCCGATCTTCAAATCCCCCTTGGTGCACAGTATTTTTATATATACTCGTCTGCACTTTCCATTTAATCGGCTTTTGGGTGGATTTGGTGGGTGTCTAGAAATCTTTGACGTTACCCGTACCAGTCAATGGTGCTCCGCGTGCCGTCAAAGAGGGACTACTGTAGACACCCCAATCTGGGTCTCCCAATTGTTTTACTTCGTTTTACGGTTTTCTTGTTTCCCCGATGATGAAATCGGATCAAACGAGCTTGGATTGGGAATGGATTAAGCTTGGAGTGCTTTGAACCCTGCTTGAACCCTTTGAACCCTTTGAACCCCTCTGAACCTTCAGTCAAGCCCTAGGATCAGTTTTGACCATCGCGCGATCCCTCATGTTCCGCGCGCGATACTTAGCTTGCCAGGTGTGGTCAAAGTCAAACTGTTGACTGTTGACCATCGCGCGATAGTTCCGAACCCTCGCGCGACAGTTCTCTCCTGTCCCTATCACACGGTCCAGCTGGATTTGTGATGATTGGGTGTCACATGGGTCCCCATGGGCTGGAACCCCGTTTTCCTCAGCTGAACAGAGTTCTGGCAGGTTCTAACCACATACACCCTCACAACCACTACCCACCTTGTTGGCTAGCCTCTCCACCAAGTTGTGACCAGCCTTGTTGGCTGGTTGCAAAGCCATATTTTGCCACCACCTTCTCCACTCACTTCCCCTATAAGTACCCCCATTGATCTTCCATGTCAAGGGTTCTAAGAAAAAGATTAAGAAGGTTAATTACTCTTCCACAAGGCAATTAAACCTCTAGCACAAAGTTACTAACCCAAACCACCTCCTAATCTTCTCAACTTAGTGTTTCAATGTACACTTAGTTGCAAGGCTACACCAATCAATTCAATCCACTTCCAAACCCTTTCCAAGCAAAGGTATAATATTCAGGCCTGTTTCTGTTTCGATCCCTGAGGGGGGCTGACAGGGCCAAGGCTGGTAATTAATACCATGTCCTGGTCCTAAAGCCAGCAGAGTTACAAGAATCCGTGGCAGCTACACCCTCGCGCGATGGTCCACCATGCTCGCGCGACACTTGTGTCAGCAAGAGAATGGACCACGTGGGGAAGGGAAGCTAGTCATTTACTATTTCTAATATGGGCATGCCTGTTGTAGTTTATTTTGGAATATAGATCACTGTGATGTATGCCAAAAATAAATACAGTAGCTTAGTTTGCTATTCTAAATAGTTTGGAATGCCCTTGGGATCCCCTGAACCTGTCTCAGGACCCTAAGCATGCAAAGTAATTCCTGGAAGTCCAGTCAGGAATGTCGCGCGAGACTCACTCTCTGTCGCGCAACAATTCTGTGATTTCCATGAATGGCCCTTGCATGGGCAACTATGCCCTTGGCCTCTGTTTTGATACCCCCCTCGGTTTAGGGGTTGTGTTTCATTTCATTTGGCTCTTTTTGAAGCAATCTGTAATAATTAGTATTTTTACAGTTCCTTGATAAACTGCTTGGTTTGCCTCCTGGGTGTGCACTGGTCCTTCCAGAGCCCAGAAGGGGATGAAATTAGAACTGTGGTGAGATGACAATACTCGTGCGAGGATTTTAGTGTCTCGCGCGATGGTTAACTTGCATGCAGATTTGTTCATGCATGCAAGTTGGCCATCTTGCAAGGCAAATCCATCCCAAGCCTGGTTTTGGCATTTGATCGCTGCTTTTGGTCTCATCTCATTTATTACTCGTCATGCCATCCATCCATGCCATTATTTGATCACATCCTGCAAATTGCTACAGTTTTAATCCCCGATTAACTGTTCCCCCGCCCTAATTGGCTAAAATTAATAAAAAGAAGAAGAATCACAAAAAGTTTTCATAAAAATGCCTAAGTAGAGACCGATCTCCGGATTGGGCGAGAGGGGTGCCTTAAAACCCTTCCCCTCTCGTAACCTGGCTCCCGAACCCAGATATGGTTATGACGGACTGGTTTCCTTAACTTTTTCAAACAAACAGCGCCGCAGGTGCTTCGAAATACGGTTCCTTGAGTGTCGGACCCTCAAAAACTCAAGTGGCGACTCTGTATTTTACGAGCGCTTGCCTCTCCGCTCGCGCTCCCTCGATTTCCAAAAAAGGGCCGCAATGGCAAAAGGAACGGAATCCTTTTTCCAAGGGCATGCTGCCCACAAGATCCACCCGGAGCCTGTGGAGAAGCTGGACAAGGTCTACGTGGGAGAAGACCGGAGTCTCTAGGTTGGCTCACTGCTCCCTCCTCAACTGAAGGAGCAGTTGGTCACTTTCCTGAAAGACAACAAGGATATCTTCGCTTGGTCTCATGCAGACCTGACGGGGATCGATCCTGGGGTTATGACCCACCACCTGAACGTTGACCCCACCTTCAAGCCCGTGAAACAAAAGCCGAGAATCTTCGGAAAGGAAAGGAGCGATGCCATCCTTGAGGAGGTCCAGAAGTTGATCGACGCTGGATTCATCCAAGAGGTGCAATACCCGGACTGGCTGGCCAATGTAGTGCTGGTCAAGAAGGCGAACAGCAAATGGCGCATGTGTGTGGACTTTAAGGACTTAAACAAGGCCTGCCCGAAAGATAGTTATCCACTCCCCAGGATTGACCAACTGGTTGATTCAACAGCGGGACATGCACTCTTGAGCTTCATGGACGCCTTCTCTGGATACAATCAGATCCTGATGCACCCTGCCGACCGAGAAGGTACGTCTTTCATTACCGAATGGGGGTTGTTCTGTTACCGGGTTATGCCTTTCGGACTAAAGAATGCAGGAGCAACCTACCAACGGTTGGTCAATCGAATGTTCGCCGAGCAGATCGGCCGGAATATGGAAGTATACGTGGATGACATGCTAACCAAAAGCAAGTTAGCGTGCGACCACCTAACCAACTTGGCCGAAACCTTCCAAATCCTCAGGAAATTCGACATGAAGCTTAATCCAACCAAGTGCGCGTTCGGAGTAGGGGCAGGTAAATTCCTCGGGTTTATGGTTAGCCAAAGGGGAATCGAAGCCAATCCTGAGAAGGTCCAAGGGGTGATTGACATGCAGGCCCCCAAAACAATCAAAGAGGTTCAGTGCCTTACAGGTCGAGTAGCAGCACTCAACTGATTCGTCAGTCGGTCAACGGTCAGGTGCCTCCCCTTCTTCAAAACTCTGCGGAAAGCTTTCAAGTGGACTGCCGAGTGCGAAGAAGCGTTCGCTCACCTGAAGGCTTATCTCAGCTCTCCTCCTTTGCTTTCCCGGGCCATTTCAGGAGAGCAGCTCTACCTATACTTGGCAGTCTCCCCAAATGCGGTCAGTTCAGCTCTATTCAGGGAGGAGCAGGGCACACAGAAGCCAGTATTCTATGTTAGCAGAGCATTCCGTGGCCCAGAAGTCAGGTATCCACCCATTGAACAACTAGCCTTTGCTTTGGTTATCTCGGTGAGACATTTGCGCCCTTATTTCTGTTCACACACCATTGTGGTGCTGACCGACTGACCGCTCAAGCAAGTGCTTCAAAAGCCTGAGTTGTCCGGTCGGCTCATCCAATGGTCTATCGAGCTCAGCGAGTTCGATGTTGTATATCAACCACGCAAGGCAAGAAAGGGACAAGTCATAGCAGATTTCTTGGTAGAATTCACTAACCCTTTGCAGGATAAAGACGTGATCAAAACAGAAGGGGAAGACGTGGAATGCTAGACAGTCTGCGCAGACGGCTCGTCCAACAGGGCTGCAAGTGGCGCTGGGATCGTGCTCATCTCGCCGCTCGGCGAGCAGATGGAGTACGCGTTACGGTTTGAATTCAAAGCAACCAACAACGAAGCTGAGTATGAAGCCGTAGCTGTTGGGCTGCTGCTATGCTCGCAAATGGGAGCTAAAGTGGTCAAAGTTCTCAGCGACTCCCAGTTGGTTGTCCACCAGTCCAATGGGGAAGCTGAGGCCAAAAACGAGCAGATGAAGAAATACTCGGAGCTGGTCGCCAAGATCCGAGCGACCTTCGAGAAGGTGACTTTCTTACAAGTCCCACGAGAAGAAAACCAAAAGGCGGACTCCTTGGCTCGCCTGGCAAGCGCTCTTGATGAACAGTTGGAGCCCACGATTACCCTCCAGTACCTTGCAGAGCCAAGTATCAATGACAAAGAGCCCGGGGAAGTCCAAGTTATCCATGCCCATGCTGTGTGGGCAGAACCTATCATCAAGTTCCTCCAAGATGGGGAACTCCCCCCGGACAGAAGGGAAGCAAAAAAGCTCAGGTACCGGGCAGCAAGATACCTCCTCAGGGACGGCATCCTCTACAAAGAGGCTACACCTACCCGTACCTCAGGTGTGTGTCGGACGTGGAGGGCCAATTCATCCTAAGAGAAATCCATGAAGGAATCTGCGGCAACCATTCCGGGGGCCGAGCGTTGGTGTTCAAAGCACTCCGAGCGGGCTATTACTGGCCCACCATGAAGGCCGACTCCAGCAACTTTGTACGACGATGCGACAAGTGCCAGCGCTTTGCTAACATTCCACATCAACCTCCAGAGCCACTCACGCCCATCGATAACCCTTGGCCGTTCGCACAGTGGGGGATCGACATCATTGGCCCCTTTAAGTTGGGGCCCGGGCAACACAAATTTGCCATAGTTGCAATTGACTACTTCACTAAGTGGGTGGAGGCTAAGTCGCTTGCCAAGATCACTCAGGAGGCAGCAAGAGATTTTGTCTGGAAAAACATTATTTGTAGGTTCGGAATTCACCATGCCATCGTCTCAGACAACGGCAAGCAGTTCGACAACGAGATGATGCGAGATTTCTGGGAACAATTCAACACCAAGTGCAAATACGTGACGCCCGGTCACCCATAGTCCAATGGGCAGGCAAAAGTTACCAACCGCACCCTCCTTGGCATCATCAAAGCCAGGCTTGATGATGCCAAAGGGTTGTGGGCAGGAATGCTACCAAGCACCCTCTGGGCATACCACACGACAGTATGCACCGCAACGGGACAAACTCCCTTCCAACTGGCTTTCGGCAGTGAAGCGGTCATCCCAGTTGAGGTCGCCATCCTAAGCTACAGGGTCCAGCACTACAATGCAGAGCAGAACGACGAGGCCCTCCGCCTAAATCTCGACTTGCTCGAGGAAACCAGGCAAGCAGCTACAATCAGAGTGGCCGCGTACCAACAGAGGGCAAAGTTCTATTTCGATAAGAAAGTAAAACACAGAGCTTTCCAAGTTGGTGATCTAGTCTTGAAGAAGGTGCTGGAAAAGAAGAAACTAACTAAGGTGAATCCAAAGTGGGAAGGCCCTTTCCAAGTTCAGAAAATCATCAGGCCAGGGGTATACCAACTGGTCACCATGTCTGGTTGGAAACTCCCCCACCCGTGGAATGCGGACAATTTGAAGATTTATTATCAGTAAAATCCAAGTTATTTTACTAAGTTATTTTACTTTAAATTTGTTTCCTGACCCGTGTACAGTTGGGTCCAGTGTTTTTCTTTTTCCAGGCTACGCGCCTCTATCCCTATCTCATTCGATGAGTTTCTAGATGATCGATTTGTAATCTCTCTTAAATTCGTCAATGGGAATATCCTAGTCTTCATTTTCCAAAAAAAAAAGATTGTCTCAAGAATACTATAATAAGATTGTCCTGAATCCCGAAAAGCCGCGAGTAGACGATTGGAGAGACTAACAAAGCCCTCTTCGGTCGGCCAGCGAGTTAACCCGCTCTCCTGGCAGGATGGCACTCGTCTATAAATAAAGCGACTTGGAGAGACTAACATAGCCCTCTTTGGTCGGCCAGCGAGTTAACCCGCTCTCCTGGCAGGACGGCACTCGTCTATAAATAAAGTGACTTGGAGAGACTAACATGGCCCTCTTCGGTCAGCCAGCGAGTTAACCCGCTCTCTTGGCGGGACGGAACTCGTCTATAAATAAAGCGACCTGGAGAGACTAACATAGCCCTCTTCGGTCGACCCGCGAGTTAACCCGCTCTCCTGGCAAGACGGAACTCATCTGTAAACAAACCGCTCTAAGGAACCAACGAACTCTCCCCAAACAGGGTGACATTCGACCCGAGGTGAACTGAAGATCTAGTCAAGTTAACATATAACACCTTTTTGCAACACTTCAAAGGGTGAACGGTACCACTTCATCTTCGTTTTGAATTTTCGCTCGAATTTAATCTTATGAACTTTCTTATGACGTTCCACAAGTCTATGATCTTTCAGAAGAGGATTTAGGCATCTCGCACTGATTTGCATCGTCAATATTTTAAGTTGCTAGTTCACGTTCACCAGCATGAATATCTCAAACACCGATTGTGCATCGTCGTTATATTCCACTCACTGCGATTATATTTCCAGAAGAAAGCTTTCAAACTTGATAAATGGGCAGTTATAAACAAAAGAAAAACTTTTTCATTAATTTAACCCCCTCTTTTATTTCGGGAGGAGGGGGAAGACTCCCATTACAAAAAAAAAGAGAGGCCCCATTGAGGGGCTATTCCTAAAAAACCAAAAAAGAAAAGCCTAAGGGAGACCACGAGAAGCCATTAGTGTGGCCCACCCTCGCGTCCTCTCTTGGCCTCGCGGGAGGAAGACGGTGACCCCTCAGGGGAGGTCACCATTCCCCGTGGAGGAGATGGCGTCTCCGGCCGGGGGCCATGAAGGGGGTTCCAGCCTGTTATCAGCAACAGCCGGACCACCTTCTCCGCGTTCCGCACCGTGTCCTCCATAACCTCCACCCTCGCCGCCAGCCCTTCTACGGCGCCTTTCAGTCCCTGCACCTGTTGGCAGAGATTCTCCAGGATGCGATTGCTATCGCTAGACATTTTTCAAGCTTTCCTTTCCTTTCTCACGCTCACTCAGAAATGAAAAGTTTTGTGGGGGAGAAGGAGTACCAAGGGATTGCTTTTATAGAGGAAATAGAGGAAGGATCAACCAACCCGAAAATTTGAATGTTCAAATTAATTAATAACTGCCTTAATGGCGGTAGAAGTGGAAGTGTTGTTAAACTCTTTGGGAACGCTAACTGCTTTAATGTTTAGCCGATATGCCCTCCTCGTTTTGCGAAACACCCTATTTCGCTCGCACCAACTGCCAGTGCATGCATAATTACTCGCTCGCCACAATTATAGTCACTCACTTGTCTGTTTGCTCTACCCAAGTGTACGGAATAACCTACATTAACTAGGTGCATCTTACATGATTACTTTCCTCCCTACACAAAGCATGCATTCAATGATCAAATCTACTTGATTCGATGAGACCTTTCAGTCCATCAGCAAAATTATTCAGTGCTCCCATGAAGCCTCGCTCGGTCTGACGAGCCGGCTCGCTCGACACCTGTTTATCCGCTCAGCTCTCGATGGATCATTCAGTGTGACATAATCCACCCAAAACTCTCTTGGGTCGGAATCAAAGGCAAGCAACAGATAAGCAAGTGCAACACATTGACGTTAGCAGAGCGACGGTCATTCAAGACAAAAGAAACGATGTTATGCCTAGTTATACGGCGGTACAAGTCCTTCGGTTGCAGAAACAAAGCAAGCTACGTCAAAACAAAAACACAAGAAATTCGAACATCAAAGGCAGCCAGGTTCAACTCTGGGCATCATCATCTTCATCATCGCCTCCGCCACCACCCGCTTCGGTGTTCTCCACATCAGACGGAGGCTCAGGCTTCAACTCGCTCAAGTCGAGGTCGACGTACTTGGCCTTCACGCGCTTAATGGCTTGCTCAAAGCCACCCGAGAAGTAAAGCATTTGCTCGTTGGCGCATTCCTCAGAAGCCTTGTACTCCTCTACAGCATGGGTTATGGTAGCCTTCGCTCGGCCAAGATCACTTTGGAGCTTCAGAATCGTGGTGGACTGCTGAGTGGTGGCATTCTCAGATGCCTGCTTCAGTGCTTTCAATTCCACCTCTCTGCCTGACAGGGCCTCCCTCAAGGTCTTCAAGTCTTCCTCAGACTTCTCCTGGACTTCCTTGGCCGCTCGATGCAACCGCTCCGCTTCCTCTCTCGCTCGGCCAGCCTCCTCCACGGCTTGCTGCAGCGCTGAAGAGCAGCCGGAATGGGTTTTCTTCAGTTGTTCCAGGGAGTTACAGCGCTCCAGGGCTTGACGCATGGCACCATGAAGCTTCAGCTTTCGGTCGGCCAACCTCCTGGCGACGACTACCCCTTCAGCAATGGCCTACAGATACAAGGATAGTCATGAGATGACAAGGGACTTCACCAAAGGAACCGGTATTAAAGAAAACACTTACCCTACTCAGGTGCAGCTCAAAATTCCTCAACACCTTCTCTGCTGGCATTGAAGCGAGGCCGTCATAGACGGGTTGGGCGAATGCGTTCAACGCTCTGTGGCTAGCAGATGGGTCCGACAAAATGCTTCCTTTGACTGGGACTGTCGCGTAATCGTTCATCGCTGGATATATCAGCTCGGCCATGCTCACCCTCTCCGCTTCCGTCCACGCGACTGAAGGGGCAGGAGGGGACGCCTGAAATGCAACCTTCTTTAGAGGATTCGGGTCCTTCGGCATTGGGAGGGATGGCTGCTCTTTCTTTCCTTTTCTTTGTTCGGTCGGCTCGGGAAGCTCACCTTCATTGACAAGGGATTCTATCACCCGGCCAATCGAAGCATCGGGGTCCGCCATCCCCGCAACAAGGGCCTCCTCTCTCTCTGTTATCTCCTGGATTCTCTTTCTCTTCTTCTTTCCTAGGGCCCTCAGGGCTGACCCACCGGCAGCCTCGAGCGTCTTCTCCAAAATCTCCTTGCCAATCCTCAGACGAGAGGGTCTAGTGGGAATTGATGATGGGGGATTCATTGGAATGGCCGCTCGGGCCCTCATCTGGGTATAGGCCACCTTGTCGAACGGTTTGATATCTAGAAGTGGGAAAACCATTAAAGCAGCAATCAGAAAACAGGCAGAGGTAGACAAAGAGGAAAGATTAAATGTTACCTGCAGGATTCGGTCCCAACAGGTGGTCGAATAACTTCTGAGGGTTCACCAGCTCCTCAAAGGGGATCTTCTCCTTCCGTATGGCAGCAATCAGTCTATCAATGTCCGGGTTGGGGTTCTCCACCCGCCTAAAGTCGCTCGGCTCGGGGTCTCCCCACACTGTCTGGATCCCTGGGGTGTTGGGACCAACCACTTCATCGCTCTGGTACTCCCATCCTTCTCCAGAGACAAAAAAGAACTTCTCCTTCCACCTCTTGACGGAGGAAGGGTACCCAAACACGATCTGACGACCGTCAAGGGCCTGGAAGTACCAAAAGCCCGCATCTCCCACCTTCGGGGTGTAGCAGTAAAAGAAGTCATCAATCGTCATGGGGCAGCCCTCTTCACCCAGCGCCTCAAACATCATGAACGCCCCAAAAAAGATGTTCCAGGCGTTCGACATAAGTTGCCCAGGAGCAAGCTTCATGCAGCTCAACAGCTCTCGAACAATCCGTGGAAAAGGGAGCCGCAGCCCAGCAAAGAAGGCGTGCTCATAAACGCACACCTCGCCCTCCGTGAAGGTGCAACCCCTTTCTTCTGGACGGACCGCTCGCAGGATCACGGAATCAGGAATCTAGTAGGCCGCTCTTATCGTCTCCAGGTCCGCCTCGTAGATTACGCTCACAAGCGTCTCAGCCTTGAAGGATGGGACCTTGACGGCGGTCTCCACGTCGATAATGTCTGTGGGGGCAGCCTCCTCCATATCGGACACAAGGGAATCAGAAGCAAGATTGGAAAGGTCTCTCACAAGATGCATGAATGGCTCCTGACTGGTGTACGAATGGAGTAAGGGATCTAGGGTTTGTCGCTCGAGACGAGACCTTGACAACTGGTTCCACACGCGGTGAGCGCCAAACAACTCTCTTAACCGGTGATGGGGAACAGCTGGCTCAACCGTTTGTAGGGGAAAATCAACCCCGGGTATCGGGTCACCCGGATTGGCGTCTTTTTCTGGATCCAGTGTTGCAAATCGTCTTGGGGGGCAGGAAGCGAGGCATGTCTTGGAACAGCTGCATGTTTCTCCTTATACCCCCCTTTGGACACGAAAATCAAGGAAAACCCCTTTTTGCCTCACCGTTCGATCGTGAACGGGCAAGATCTGTCGCTAGATGCCCAACCACAGCCGTCCTCGTTTCTCGGGAGTTTCGAAATTCGAAGAGCCCGACTTCACGTGGGGTTTGGATTTGGCGGTTACTCTCATCATTATCCTTGGAGAGAGGAAGATTTCTTTTTCTCGCATTAACTGCCTCGAGCCCAGCGTCTACAGTTGATGCAATTATTCTCGGCGTCGAAGCTCGCTCTGCTCGACTTGGGAATGGGGGGCAACTGATGAGGAGATTTTTAAGCACTAGCTGTCGAGCACTGTTCTCTCGACGCGTGTCAAAAGGTGACTCGCTCGGTCGGCCATACATGGGTCGCTCGGTCGGACTTCTCCAACCTTGCTTGGACGACAGGATATGCACTGACTTGGTCAACACAGTTACTCTCGTCGATATCCTCGTACGTGGGGGGGGGAGCAATCCCACGTCCCCTGGTGTAGACACCCCAATTTGGCCTAACGATTATTTCAAGTCCCACCTTGGGACAATCCCGATGATGAAATGGATACAATGATTGCTGATTGCTTCCTTGACGACCTTAGGACTTTCGGTAAGAACTTTGAGCCACTTAGAGGACCCAATTCAAAGCCATACAGCCTTTCAGACAGAAATACAGAAGCCTAGGAGAATCCATCTGTCGGTCGTGACATCGATCCCACAGTCCTTACATCATTTCCTCACCCGAGCAACCTGTTGCTAGCCAAATCTCCCTGAGAGATCAATCCCTCGGCCGCAAGATCAATCCTTCGGCCGAGACATCCATTCCTCGGCCGTGATATCCTTTCCTCGGCCGCTAGATCGACCTTTTCCCAGACTCTGGAACGTGTTCTGTCAGACGTTTGATCCGATTACACTACCTTCCCGATGCGTTCGGGCTACGTTAGAGGATTGCCATGGAGAGTTAGAATCACACTCTAACTCCAATTTTTATCGTGCATTGCGATTGGCCGGAGTGAGTCATCCCTATGCCTATATAAAGGAGCCTTTGCGCTCCGAAATTGAGATACCTACACACTCTTTCAAGCCTCAAAACTCTGCACAAATACTCCTTCAATCCCATACTTCAAAAGCCCTAACCTCCCGAAGGCAGCCGTCAATCCGGCGATCAAACCCCGAAGTTCAAACCCTAACCCTAGGGTTTTCAATCAAGCAATCAGTCAATCACGCCCAATCCAAAGCAATCAAGCAACTGAGGGATCAAGGTGGTGAGGCCCAACGGCCTCTGGTTTGTCTTATTTACTGTATTTCTAACTAACCGTAGCGTTTTGATTATCCATTAATCTTTCTGTCTGTAGTGAGGAAGAACACCGACCGGGCTTCGATCCTCGGCCGGTATATCAAACCGAGGATCCTCGGCCGTGACATCCATTCACCGGCCGCGGGATCCATCTCCTTGGGACATTTTTGTTGCTTTTCCGCTTTTCGATGCATGCTTATTTATCGCACCGGCTCACTTGCTTACTGTTTAAAGGAATAAATAAACAGACTATGTGTTAGAATTAAACAAAGCATCTATACGTCTTATGTTGAATGATTATGGGCCAGTCTCACGACTGGGCAAAGAGGGATGCCTAACACCTTCCCCTTATTGTACTTTTGGCTCCCGTATCCAGAATCTCTATCTATTTTCCCAGTTTTAATAAACTGGGTGGCGACTCTGTTTTGATGATGACCACTATCATGTGGCGATGTTCCTAGCCATGGGAATGTCCATGATTTTGGTTTACGAAGCAAGCAACCAATCGAGCAAACAAACATGATCAATCTGTATGGCGATGCCCCGTTTGGGAGGTGTCTACAGTTTTTGGCGACTCTGCTGGGGATATGAGAGCCATAACCAAAAAGTTCAACATAAGACTAATACATGCCTTGTCTAATTCATTTATCATATGCATCGAGCGGGCAACCCGTTGAGTTCACCTGATATCCCGGCATGACACGGGCTATGTTGGGGGTTCCAGCAAACTCCACAGTCACTCGTACCTAGTGGTATATCAAAAAGGGAATCACCCAATCACCGCCTATGATGGGCTGGTGAAAGGATTGGTGCCCTTTGACAACGGAGCACCCTGAGACTACCAAAACCTTGCATGTTTTAGAAAGCCATAGAACTTATCAAACTAAGACAGGAACCTACAGGCTAGGAATCTACTTGCATTTTACTTAAGTTCTTCCTCACACCTTGTACCATTTGTTGTTGTAATTAACTCTTTCTGTGTAGAAGGGTTGGGATTTTCAGCCCAAATCCTAACCCTACACAGGCCGAATACTGACTTCCAGGTATTCTACTTTTCAAGCAGGCACAATAGGTAAATCAAAGAAGCAACCACAGCCAACTTTGTACTCTTATAACACCCGAAGCTACGCCAAACAAAGGTCTCTGCAACCCTCCCGTCTATCGTCCTCATCTGACAAAACACCCTCACCACAACAATTCCAACCGCTTTCAGAAACTTCCCGGTCATCCCTTCAATGGACCCCGTCATTTACTAAATCTCTAGCTTCGTCAAGCAACCCTCCTACCTTCATGGCAGACAACGACGCCACTATTGCCGATCTCCAAGCTCAAATCACTGCACTACTAGCAGAAAAGGCAGCTAGAGATGCTGAGGATGAGGAAAAATCAATGGAAGACGAGAATCCCCATAAAGTAGTGTTGGCAGAAAGTCCTGAGTTAACCAAGCAAGTCAGGGAAATCAAACAAGCCTTGGCTCGTTCACAAGGGGACCAAATTCTAGATTTCGAGGGGCTTTGCCTCTTCCCAGAATCCAAGCTGCCTGAGAATTTCAAGATGCCCAACATTGAGAAGTTCAATGGAACTGGCAACCCTACCAGTCATGTTCGCCATGTTATCAACACCCTGAAGCCGATGGGCTTGAATGACGAGCTCATCGCTCAGTTGTTCCAACGAACTCTCACTGGAAGTGCTCTCGACTGGTTCCTCACTTTGGAGTTTGTACATTATCAAACTTGGCCAGAAATTGCTAATGCTTTCGTCAAGCAATATGCGTATAATGTCCAAATTGAACTAACAACTCGAGACTTGGAAATGACCAAACAAGATTCCAATGAGGACTTTGCTACCTTTGTGGCAAGATGGAGGGAAAATGCTGCCAAGATGAAGAACCGCCCCTCCGAAGAAGACCAAGTGAGGATAGTTGTCAAAAATTTGCAACCCAAATATCTCAGGCATATTTACACGCGGGCTATCACCGATTTCAAGCGCTTGCATGCCACTGGGTTGCAAATCGAAGATGGAATCAAGTTAGGACTCATTGGGAAAGAAGAGGCCACTCCTCCACCTAAGAAAACCTTCTCTAGCCGTACATCTCACGCCTCCGTGAATGCCCTTGGCACATCCTTGTCTCAAGACCCTTTCCAAACTAGCCCATCCCGAAGCTCAAATCGACCTCGCCGCAACTTTGATCCTCTTTACATGACCTTGTCCCAAGCCCTGACCATTCTCAGCCGTCAAGGGCATCTCAAACCTCTAAACAAGCCACTTCCTCCGCCGCCCTACGGTCCAAACCATGATCCAAACAAACAATGCGCCTACCACCAACACCCTGGGCACGAAACAGACAATTGCATGCGTCTTCGTCACGACATTCAAGACCTTATTGATAGTCGAACCATAAAACCACCAAAACCTGATGGGCAAGCCAACCCACTCCCTACTCATAATGCTGAACCGCCACCTCGAAATATCAATTTCATAAATCTATCTCACAACCCCACATACAATCCCAGCCAATACATTGTCCAAGACAACCAAACCAAACCTACCTTAACCTTCCCCGAGGAGGACGAGTGTTTCATGATGGAGGAGGAGGAGGATAATGATTCTAATCAGTCAGAAGTAATCGACACTGATATGTCCGACATAAGCAGCAAAGATCAGGCAGAGGAGGAAAAGCTAAGGAAGTGGAAGGAACACTCTTGGGCAAAACACAATTTGGAGGATCCAAACATTCCATTTGTAGAAGATGACGAATGGCTTCGTATCTGGTTTGAGAATAGGAAGAAGGAAAAAGAAAAGGTCATCATGATGAGAAGGCACGCTCGCTTCGAGCCTGCCCAAATAGTGGTACGCATCAACCGTCCCAAAATTCCAACACCGCCCATTGTTTGGGAGACAATCAATCTCATAGAAAAGGTAGTGGAGTTTCAAATGCAACCATGGGTCAACCCTTACGACGAGTGCGACTATAGTCAATGGATAGAGGAAAGAGAAGATCTGAATTTCATGTGTACAGAACCCTATAAAACAGGGGAAAGCGACTTTGATGAAATGGAAGAAGAGTGCAATGATCCGCTCGATGAAACCTCCTTAGCATCATTATTCAATCAGGAGGAATTAGCTGATGACCACACAATCAATGAGGAAAGGGAGACTCAAACTGACACATCCATCTGGGGATTGCTCATGGCTCAAGGAAGTAGCCATCACACGAACTTCAAAGATGAACACAATCCAAAGGCTCTGTTTGGCAAGGAAGAGGGTGGGAAAGAGTACAAAGTTGCAAAAGACAAGGGAAATGACCCCGACATGCTGCAGTAGCTGAGAAGTCACAACATGGCAAACAAAAAACGTTAAAACATTGTTTTTGCTCTAAACAAACGAGAACGAGTTTTGGGCCCCTGTTTAGGCATTTTATTTCTGCCAAGAGAATTCCTTTTTCATCTTTCAGATTATGCTTATCTAAATCCAAATTTCTAAATTGCAATTGCCATGCACTATGCTCTCATTGCCAAAACAAGGGAAGATTCGAAGGGATCAAAATCTTTGTGTCCCCGACAAAAGGGAAGGAAATGATGAACTCTAATTGCTTAGGAAACTAGGTTTTTGTCAGAACTCAGGAAGAAGACGCTATCTCCGTGAGAACACTTAGGGTTAGCTTGCCCATTGCGAAAGTACAAACGCAACAGGAGATTCATAAAAACATCTCGAGATTCATGAGAACACTAAAAACCCTCTTGAGAGAAAAATGCTCGTTGGGCAATCTATACACCCAAGCAAAAGTAAGAGCAAAGCCTGCTAGGACAAGAAAAAGCGAAAAACGCAGCCTAGGCAAAAGTCAAGGCATTTGAAGGAAAGCTCGCTAGGGACTCAACCTCTATCAGGTAACCTAGGCAAAACTTAGAGCACGAGAGAAAGAAAAAACAAGAGCGAAAACCCAACCCCCAAAGGTGGTAATCTTGGAACTACGTAAAAGGCCTGATTCCCTGATTGGGATACGTAGGCAGTCTCACATCGAGATACGGCCCAAACATTTGGAGAGAGGAGAACATCAACAGGTTTGTACTCAATGATAGGCATAGCTAACCCTGCGTATTGAGCTCACAAAAGATGAGTTAGTCATTTTCCAAGGAATTGGCAAAAGCAAAGACACATAAGAATTATAGTTCATCCCCTCTAACCCAAAAGTCGTCAACGCAATGGGTATGATACTTCAAAAATACTCTTAAGTTTGGCAATCAGGCTGTAGAGCATGGCAAAAGCAAGAGACAGAAAATCAAAAACTAAGCATAGGGGAGAATGTGAAAAAGGATGCCGCTTGGCTAAAGCAAAACCTAGCTCCCTTGGGCAAATAGACGTAACGGCCGAAGAATCAATACCTCGGCCGCAACAATGATCCGTCGGCCGAGTGATCGATTCTTCGGCCAAGTGTTTTCATACAAGTTACTGTCTATCAGCAAAAACTTGTTCAAAAGGCCATGTTCTGACTATCAAGACATCTAGGGGCATAAAAAGCATTTCTCATTTCATAGACAAAAACTTGTTTACAAAGCCATTGTTGTGGTTGCTTTCACTATACAAATATAGTTTCTGCCTATCTTCTACTAACTATGAACAGGAAAAAGCCCTAAAAGCTAGGCGATCTCTGAGGAGAAGGCAAAGGCTGCTCACTGGTCTCCACATTCCCCCCACCAGCAGCCGGTACTCTCTCAGCCTCAAGCTGCAGCCAAAGAGGGATACAAACATTCAGACTCAAAGGATAATACGCAGCAGATAAAGCTCATGAAGAAAGTCGTACCTCAAGGATCCTACGGCGCTGTCTCCGAACTAAAACCTCTGTACTCTGATAGGCGTGAAGCCATTCTTGCACTATCTCGGCAGGTACCTGTGGAATAGTCAAAACATTACAAACATCTAAAGCAAGGGATACAATACGAAGAGAGGAAAGCTAACATGGAAAGCTAAAGATACCTATGAAGCCCCGGCTGGCAAGGTGTAAAGCTGAGTCGTACAGGGAGTCAGCGTCAGGCGCTCCTCCTCCCCATCATCTGAGTGGAAGGAGACAAACGATGGAGCCCGTGGCCAAACAGGAGCAACGGGAGGAGCCGCAACAGAGGAGGTCAAGAAAAGACGGCAGTACTCCGTGCAGTCACCTGCCTGGAGGAGTAAACCTGCCCAATCTCTGATCCGGGCATTCTTCAGATCTTCCTTCGACATTAAAGAAGTGGACCTCATAGATACTGGAGGAGAAGGAGGAACAAGCCGAAGAGCCTCAACGCGTGGCCGCCACTGACTGGCCACTCGATCGCCTAAGTACCAGGCTCGGCAAAATGGACCCTCGAGCAAGCTACGGGTCCGGTCTAGGACTCTACAACGTGCAAGAGGGGCATCCTCTGGTACACCACCCCAAGGGTCAAACCGTACCTACAAAGCAGGAACAAATCAGCCCCAACACAAGAATATGGAAGTCTAAAGAACAAGAGGTACAAAGAAAAAGGTACCTGATCGACCGTCACTCGGTCCAAAACTCGCCGCCACTCGGGAAGGCTCAAAACTGGTGACCGTGGCCTCTGTTGCCCCATCAACCATCGCTCGTAACGAGGTATGCAGCTCGCATCACCATGCCTAGTCTTAGGGGGAAATTGGAGAAGGTGCTCGAAAGCCCAGAGCTGAAAAGCAGGTTAACCAAAGCAAGTTCAAAACTAGAAAAAGCCAAAGTGAAAACGGAAGTACAAAGGAACGATACGTACCTCAAGCACTCGAAAGTGGCCACAAAGAATGGGACTTTTATCCCGCGAACAAGCTCCAAGACTGCCATACAAAGTGGCCAAAGCAGACGAGCCCCAGTCAAACTCCTGAATAGCTCCCAAGTGCCGCAAAGGAGCCAAAAACTGCGTGTGTACCGAACCATCCTTGTTGGCAAACAACGTTTGCCCAAGGAGGTAAAGAAGGAAGGCCCGCGTCAACTGCTCGGCACTCACCTGGGTCAGAATGTCAGCCACCATAAAAGTCTTGCTTAGCCAAGCAAGATCGATATGACCCCGGGAACGAACAGGGGGCACCTTGCCCAGAAACCACCTCAAAGCACCCTCTCGCTCCCAAAGCCGGGGGTCAACTCGAAGAGCAACTCCGCCTATCTGCAGGCCAGTCAGCAAAGAGAAGTCACCCGGAGGGATAGTCATCTCGCCAGCAGCAGGAAAGTGGAAGGTATTGGTGGTATCCCACCATCTCTCAACTAACGAGGTCATCAATGACCAATCCATCTTCGGAAGATCAAGGCCCAGAACGAATGTCTCGAAGCCTGCAGCACGTACTAATTCCCGAGCCTGCTCTGGCAGCTTCAAGAACCATCTGTGCACCTCTTTGCCTCCACCGCGAGCTTCCAGCCTCCTATTTCTCTGCCAAAGACAAAAGGGAGTTAGTCTCATTATTGCATAAACAAAGGAAATGCTAAGGGGCATCAAATCAACATAAAAGCACGCATTGCCTAGACAGGGGGCATGGTTATTTTAGTCTCTTTAAACAAAAACAAGTTCAACCCAAACACGGGTTCCTCTCATTCATGCCCCCAGCAAAAAGGGATTTCATCCCACAAATAAGAAATTCGCTCTTAAAATCATGCACAGATTTTCAAATTCCGAACTAAAGTAAACTTTTTACTTTTCAGGAAACTCACCGGTACATTCAGAACACTCAGGTGAAACTCAGGTTCCCGACGAACCACCTTGGCCTCAGAGCCACCAACAGGAGGGCGGTACTGCAAGAAACCGCCAAAACCCAACCTACGTGAAGGAAGAATGCAGGTAGCAGCATCAAACAATCCGGGCTCCTCAATCGCCTCCTCGTCAGAAGACGGATACTCACACCTACACGAAGGATGCAAGGACGAACCCGCCATATCCGAAGATGGCGTGGCCATCACGTTTGAACCAAGATGGGAGGAAAACCAACGGTTTCAAAACAACCGAAGCCAGCAGCAACGGCAACAGCAGCGGTAGTCAGAAAGGATGGTGGCCGGAGATGATGGTGGCCGACGGTGGTGGAGGAGGGCGGCGGCGTACGGTGGTCGTCGAACGAGAGGAATGGAGAAGAATGAGAGAGGAGGAGAAGAAAAGATTAAATGGGCCGTGAGATCGATTTAACTGAACTTAAATCTATTTCCTGGCTTTTGGCGTTCTCACGGCCGAGACATCAATTCCTCGGCCGAGACATCAATTCTTCGGCCGAGAGATCTATCTTCTGGCCTCCTAATCAATTTCCTTCGACAAACATCAGATCATGCTCAGTGCATCAATTCAAGCCATCATAGATTCTGGGTCCTCAACCAACCAAATAGCCTTGGGGGCACCCCCAAGCCAATGCAACATGATCAAAACCAGCCTTGGGGGCATACCCAAGCATGAGGAAAATCTCTCTCCACAAACTGCTGGCCGGCAAAACAAGACACTCAGCAGCCCTGAGCTCAAAACTTCAATGGCTCCAAGCCCAATATTGACAGGCTCTACGCCTATATACACTCACTCAGTGGCTCTAAGTCCTCGATTCAGCAGCTCTATGCTAACCATCAACTCACTCAGCAGCTCTATGCCCATACTCAGCGGCTCTACGCCTTCAACTCAGCGGCCCTGAACCCATTACCTCAATAGGCTCGAAGCCTATGACAACCATCTCAGCAGCTCCAAGCCCTCGACTCAGTAGCTCTACGCTCGCTATCACAACAACAGGCTCTACGCCCGTTATCTCACTAAAGCGGCTCCAAGCCCACCATTTCAACAGGCTCGAAGCCATAACGACCAAATCTCAGCGGCTCGAAGCCCATTACTTCAACAGGCTCGAAGCCTGTATCTACCATCTGAAATGGCTCAAAACCGTAACAACCAACTCAGCGGCTCCAAGCCCACCGTTTCAACTGGCTCGAGCCATAGCAATCAACTCAGCGGCTCGAGGCCCATTATTGACAGGCGCTATGCCTGTACTTATTTAGCAGCTCTACACTCGCTATCACAATCTCAGCGGCTCGAAGCCCATTACGCCAACAGGCTCGAAGCCTGTATCTATCGTCTCAGCTGGCTCAAAGCCATAGCAACTCACTTAGCGGCTCCAAGCCCATTATCGACAGGCTCTACGCCTATTATCACAACTCAGCGGCTCCAAGCCAATTATCTCAACTGGCTCGAAGCCGTAAACAAGCAACAGGCTCTAAGCCGCCCCAACAATCAAGACATTTATTCTCAGGCTCTACGCCTGAATGCTCAAAAATCTAACATTTTTGAATGCTCAAGCTCTACGCTTGGATGCCCAACCACTGTGTACTGGATGCTCAAGTTATACACTTGAATGCTCAAGCTCTACGCTTGGATGCCCAACCACTGTGTACTGGACGCTTAAAGCCTGTACTTTGAATGCTCAGATTCTGCCATCCGAATGCTCGAGCTCTACGCTCTGAATGCTCAAGTCCGGAACTTGATAGAAGCTCTAAGCTTAAAACAAACACACACACACGGGCCCGTGCACATATTGCATCAACATTTTCACATCGAGTCTGCATCATCATATCTATTCACATCTAACAACCACCATCACACATATACACTCTGCATATCTCTCATGAAACAGGTCAACCCTGCAACCAAACCGGCTCTATGCCTTGGTTTTATTGATCGGTCCAGCGCCTCGATCCTTTGGCTCTACGCCAATATTTATGATGAGAAAGCTCCGTGCACAGACCATCAGAATACAACCAGCTCTACGCTTCGGTTCAAAACACGTCAAGCTCTAAGCTCCGACAACTCAGGCCCTCGCCTCAAGACTGCATGCAGGTTCCACGCCTCAATCTAATCACCTCAGGCCCTTGCCTTATACCAGCTCCGTGCTTCGGTTCATTACGTCAAGCTCAAAGCTCTGACACCACAGGCTCTCATCCTGATCAATACCAGCTCTGCGCTTCGGTCCCATCAAGCTCTAAGCTCACCTCAGGCCTCCGCCTCATAAAGCACAACATGCTCTACGCCTCAATCCAGTCACCTCAGGCTCTCGCCTTATGATCAACACCAGCTCCGCGCTTCGGTCCTATCAATCACCTCAGGCTCTCGCCTTATGATCAAAACCAGCTCCGCGCTTCGGTCCTATCCAATCTCCTCAGGCCTTCGCCTCAAGACTGCAACAGGCTCCACGCCTCGATACCATCACTCTCCAGGCTCTCGCCTCATGACTACAACCGGCTCCGTGCCTCGGTTCCCTCATCACCAAAGCTCCGTGCTCTAGATACTGGCCCTGCGCCCCTCACATCTCAAAAGCAAACCGGCGTCAAACTCATCCCAGCAGATAGTTTGGATTCCACCCCATTTCATCAAATCCTTCCAGCTCATTCGTAAGGATAGGCTACTCTACCGAGCTCCTTTCAGTCAAAATAAGGATAATCAAGAAAAGCAAACGCACCTGCAGTGTACTGATCTACCCCAAAATACTAAGGAAGCTCTCCGCAAAAACTCCCCCGGCAGCCCCGCGCTCCTTCAACTACTCTTCGCCAAAACCCTGGCTCAGTCTAGGTACGTCACACTACGGCTTTTTAAGCCCTAAGTTACGTCTTCTGTCTCTAACCCTCCAAACTTTTTACTTTTCTTTATTGCCCGAACTACGATTGGTTTGAATTTCCCTTGTGGAATACGTAGGCAGCCTCCCGGCCCGACCAAAACAAAACCTTTTTCAAAAAAACCCCTTGGAATAGTGGTTGGACCAAATTGAGTTGCTTTTTACAGCTTTGACTCTTACTCAAACATGTCTCGCGATCCGTCTGAGTTCAGTCAAAGAGGGGCATCTGTAGACACCCCAATTTGGCCTAACGATTATTTCAAGTCCCACCTTGGGACAATCCCGATGATGAAATGGATACAATGATTGCTGATTGCTTCCTTGAGGACCTTAGGACTTTCGGTAAGAACTTTGAGCCACTTAGAGGACCCAATTCAAAGCCATACAGCCTTTCAGACAGAAATACAGAAGCCTAGGAGAATCCATCTGTCGGCCGTGACATCGATCCCACGGCCCTTACATCATTTCCTCACCCGAGCAACCTGTTGCTAGCCAAATCTCCCTGAGAGATCAATCCCTCGGCCGCAAGATCAATCCTTCGGCCGAGACATCCATTCCTCGGCCGTGATATCCTTTCCTCGGCCGCCAGATCGACCTTTTCCCAGACTCTGGAACATGTTCTGTCAGACGTTTGATCCGATTACACTACCTTCCCGATGCGTTCGGGCTACGTTAAAGGATTGCCATGGAGAGTTAGAATCACACTCTAACTCCAATTTTTATCGTGCATTGCGATTGGCCGGAGTGAGTCATCCCTATGCCTATATAAAGGAGCCTTTGGGCTCCAAAATTGAGATACCTACACACTCTTTCAAGCCTCAAAACTCTGCACAAATACTCCTTCAATCCCATACTTCAAAAGCCCTAACCTCCCGAAGGCAGCCGTCAATCCGGCGATCAAACCCCGAAGTTCAAACCCTAACCCTAGGGTTTTCAATCAAGCAATCAGTCAATCGCACCCAATCCGAAGCAATCAAGCAACTGAGGGATCAAGGTGGTGAGGCCCAACGGCCTCTGGTTTGTCTTATTTACTGTATTTCTAACTAACCGTAGCGTTTTGATTATCCGTTAATCTTTCTGTCTGGTGTGAGGAAGAACACCGACCGGGGCTTCGATCCCTCGGCCGGTATATCAAACCAGGAGGATCCCTCGGCCGTGACATCCATTCACCGGCCGCGGGATCCATCTCCCTGGGACATTTTTGTTGCTTTTCCTGCTTTCTGATGCATGCTTATTTATCGCACTGGCTCACCTTGCTTACTGTTTAAAGGAATAAATAAACAGACTATGTGTTAGAATTAAACAAAGCATCTATACGTCTTATGTTGAATGATTATGGGCCAGTCTCACGACTGGGCAAAGAGGGATGCCTAACACCTTCCCCTTATTGTACTTTTGGCTCCCGTATCCAGAATCTCTATCTATTTTCCCAGTTTTAATAAACTGGGTGGCGACTCTGTTTTGATGATGACCATTATCATGTGGCGATGTTCCTAGCCATGGGAATGTCCATGATTTTGGTTTACGAAGCAAGCAACCAATCGAGCAAACAAACATGATTAATCTGTATGGCGATGCCCCGTTTGGGAGGTGTCTACACCTGGATTCCTGGACTACGGGGCCATGATCCCTACTTCCACCACTCACTCCAGTTCCGGCGGGGCTCCCTCCACTTCGAGGGACTTCAACCGCCATCGTAGTCCACGATCCACCACCATCGTTCCCCTCACAGGGACACGATCCACCTCGTCTATAAATAGGCGACCCATCCATGGGTCTTAGGTACGCACTCAACTCTACTCACTAAGTTCACAGAGCTCATCCTTCTCATACTCTTACTGACTTAGCCATCGAAGGGTCCACGACTGGAAACACCTCCAGTCCTTGGGCATGTTAGATAATACAGTTTGTAGAGAATGGATGTTATTATCTAAAAGAGGAGCCTTAGTAGCTTTCTTCTTTTGCACCATTCTAAGTGAAGGGATGAGCTGTGGGAGCATTGATTGACTTTTCGAGGCTTCATCTTCGAGCACAAGAAGATCAGTTGAAACTTCATTGATTTCATCCCTAACCTTTTTCATTTCTTCCTCTAACCATCTCATCTTCTTGTTGAGTTCTTCGAGCTTAGCCTTCCGAGATTGATAAGATGAAATATGAAAAGCAGCCTTGAAGGCTTGAGCTTCCAATTGTTCTACTTTTGAATTAGTTCGCTCAATACTTTCAGATAGGAATTGATTTTGAGAAAGCAATTCACTGAACTGAACAAGGTATTGTTGAAGAGTAGAATTAATGGAAGAGGGAAGCTTCTTGGATAGAAACAAAGCTTGATAACATACTTCAAAATGATGAATCAAACCATGATCAAGAAGAACAGGAAGTTCTAAGTGATTTAAAGCTTTTAGATAGCTTTTTAACAAGGAAACTCCATCTTCAGTAGGAACATGATAAATCCTAAAAGAAGGAGGATTTGGAGTTTTTGATGGACTCAAAAGCTGTTCAAGATTCTCCAATGGGTGTAGACACCCCAATTTGGCCTAACGATTATTTCAAGTCCCACCTTGGGACCATCCCGATGATGAAATGGATACAGTGATTGCTGATTGCTTCCTTGAGGACCTTAGGACTTTCGGTAGGAACTTTGAGCCACTTAGAGGACCCAATTCAAAGCCATACAGCCTTTCAGACAGAAATACAGAAGCCTAGGAGAAACCATCTGACGGCCGTAACATCGATCTAACGGCCATAACATCAATTCCTCACCCGAGCAACCTGTTGCCAGCAAAATCTCCCTGAGAGATCAATTCCTCGGCCGCAAGATCTATCCTTCGGCCGAGACATCAATTCCACGGCCGCAAGATCCTTTACTCGGCCGCCAGATCGACCTTTTTCCAGACTCTGGAACGTTCTGTCAGACGTTTGGTTTGATCCAACTACACTACCTTCCCGATGCGTTCGGGCTACGCTCAGAGATTACGACGTAGAGTTAGAGATGCATTGCAATTGCAATTGCCATCTCGTGATTTGATTGGCTGGAGTGAGTCACCAATTGCCTATATAAAGGGCCTTTGGACTCCGAAAATAAACACACGAAATTCATAGAGTACACACTCTCTCAAGCCACGAAACCCTACCAAAATACTCTCTCAAACCCACTCTTCAAAAGCCCTAACCTCCCGAAGGCAGCCGTCAATCCGGCGATTAAACCCCGAAGTTCAAACCCTAACCCTAGGGTTTTCAATCAAGCGATCAGTCAATCACAATCAAATCCGAAGCAATCAAGCAACTGAGGGATCAAGGTGGTGAGGCCCAACGGCCTCTGGTTTGTTTTACCTATCGCGTTTATGGCTAACCGTAGCATTTAATCGTTTGCTAACTTTTCTGTCTGGTGTGAGGAAGAACATCGACCGGGGTTTCGATCCCTCGGCCGATAAATAAAACCAGGAGGATCCCTCGGCCGTGACATCAATTCACCGGCCGCGGGATCCATCTCCCTAGGACATTTTGTTTGCCTTTCTGCTTTCTGATGCATGCTTATTTATCGCACTGGCTCACTTTACTTACTGTTTAAAGGAATAAATAAACAGACTATGTGTTGGGATTAAACAAAGCTCCTATACGTCTTATGTTGAATGATTATGGGCCAGTCTCACGACTGGGCAAAGAGGGGTGCCTAACACCTTCCCCTTATTGTACTTTTGGCTCCCGTATCCAGAATCTCTATCTATTTTCCCAGTTTTAATAAACTGGGTGGCGACTCTGTTTTGATGATAACCGCTATCATGTGGTGATGTTCCTAGCCATGGGAATGTCCATGATTTTGGTTTACGAAGCAAGCAACCAATCGAGCAAACAAGCATTGATCAATCTGTATGGCGATGCCCCGTTTGGGAGGTGTCTACAATGGGTTAGAAGAAATAAGAGGAACTGGATCAGAAATTTGATCACAAAATCTTTTCAATTGGCCTTTGAAGAATGACAAATCAAAAGCCACTAAAGGCAGATCAGTCAAAGGAGAAGAAGGCTCACAAAGAGACATCGAAGAGCTAGTCTCCAATGACAGAACGGTTTCAGAACCAATAACATTTTCAGTCATCTGCAGAGAAACAAAAATCAAGATTAAGTAGAATGAACAACAAAAGAATAGGTGTATGCTCTGATTAAAATTACCTTATCTGATGAAGAAGAGTTAATCATATCAGAATCTTGTTCTCCAACACCTTTTCAAGGAAGGTCCATCGAAGCAAGAATAGGCACAGTTAACGAAGAATCCTATTCCAAAACTTATAAGGGATTTGGAATAGAGTCTTTTCTTGAAGTCTGAGATTGTTCAGCAGCCTTCGATTGAGCTAAATTTGCTATAGTATTAGCAAAGGCGGGCAGTTCTAAGGAGATTGGAAAGTGCTGAAACAATCCAACAAGAATTTAATATCTAAATGAAAGATGACACCTAAACAACATATGGTAGCTACATTACCTGAAAAGGAAATGGTGAAATGGGTTTGGTAAGAAGTGGCAACAAAGCCTGCAGTCCAACATCCATTTTGACAATTCACTTCCTTGGAAGAAGAAGCAAAACAGGTACTTCCTGATACAATAAAGGACAGATTTTAAGCAGATACTTTCCAAACATTTGGGAACATAAAAGTATATTTAGAGATACATCATACACATCATTTTTCACAAAAAGAATATCTGTCTCCTGTACAAAGGGTGACTCTGAAGCCTTTTGAGGAAGAGGAGAAGAAATAGATAGATCTGATGGTTTCTTAGGAAACACTTCTAGAGTCTATAAGATTAGAAATATGAATGAGAAATTAATTCATAAGGAACATATATGTATGTGTCCAAAATATGGAAATTCTACCTTTTTAGGAGGAGAAAGTTCACCCATAGTCTTCGTTTTTCTAACTGTTTTTTCTTTTCTTGCATAGAAGAGGGTCTCTTCTTGTGTTTCTTTTGTCTATGTTTCTTTTTTTTTGCCTAAACAAGAGAAAAGAATCAAATTTAAAGAGAAGTTTGTAAGTAGATTTCTTTCAAAATGTGAAGGGAAGCTTACTTCTAGAGACCAGAGCCTCTGTCTTAGTTTCAGTTTCTTCATCTTCATCATTTGAAGTAATCTCAAGTCTGAGCTTCCTTGTAACTTTAGCTCTTTTTTGAGCTATAAGGAAATTAGACAGAGAAACATGAGTGAATTGAAATACAGGCATGGAACGAGAAGACAAATGGCTAGAAGAAACAAACCTGGTTGTTCGACGGAAGGCTCAAGATAATGCTTAGTGGGGATAATCTTCTGAGGTTGAGTAACAACTTTACTTCTTTTCGAAGCAGGTTCTCTGGGAGAAATTGTACCTACAAAATCATATGCTGTTAGAATTCCCCATGTAAACAAAGGTACAACATATGAAGAAGTTAAGGAAAAGAACCTCTTTTCTGTGAAACTCTCAAAGATTGTCTCCTTGGAGGAGGAGAAGGAATGATCATTGAAATGGGTGAAGCTTCAATAGGAGTCATTTCTTGATTAACCTCACCTTCAGCAGTGTCTTCAATACCTCCAATCACTCCAAATCCACCATCTGAGGAGAAAGAAGATGAGTCATGACGATTTTTGTTCCCAAATTCAGAATTCTCAAAGTCAATATGCTTGAGAAACTTCTTGAAAGGAGTACACCCAATGATAAAGGAACAGTTCGTATGCCACCAATAATCAAATTCGGAAGTAGTATTCACTGCTGGCTCTCTGAAATCCTGAACAATGGTTCGCCTTAATAGTTGTTTTGACTGAGCAAACCATGTTTTGAAATGCTCAACAGAAATGCTAGAACGTCCAGACATCGAAATGTTGGTAGAACCACAATAAGGAATGGGGATGCCTTGAACATAACCAAGTTGTCTAGCAAATTGAGCAGGACAATATACTTCTGCATGAGCCAGTTTTCCTCATGGCTTCCTTAGCATCTGACTTCAGTTTTTTTCTCCAAAATGGGCCTAAAGCTAAGCACCAAAGCTTTAGCCTTCCTTTGAAGCTGAGCCTCCTTCTTCGGATACTTCATCTGCCACCTCTTGAAACGCCTTCGAAGTTTCTTGTCAGCATGACAAGGCATCACTTCGAATGATTGAGACTTGAAACTTGAAAACTGATCATGCAGCTTCTCGATCCTCTCCTTGATAAGAGTAAAGTCTTGGAGATCTTGGTCGAAGCAGTAGGCAGCAGCATTAACTTCGAGCCACATCTTGATCACTGGTAAAAAATCCAAGAAGCAATGGATTTGATACGAAACCACATAAGGAATGGTACAGAGAACAAGTGTTTCACAAGCCCATTTGAAATTAGTCAATGGAACTTGTTCATCCAGGATAGAAATATCCAAGAAAGAGAAAGCAGCAAGAAGTTGTAAGGCTTTGCCCTTATCAGAAGGAAAGATAGAGTAGCCGTAATGCCATTGAAAGTAAGGTGGGTTGATAGCAAGGTTAGCCACTTCTCCAAACCAATTAGACTCCTCTGGGAGAGGAGCGAGCTCATTTGACTCTTCGAAGTCAATAGGGTAGTGTGGGGTCTTCACCTCGGTGAGCCAAAGAGTTCTTTGGGTTTGAGCTTGGCATTTGAAGTCACAATAAGGGGCTGGCCCAAGATAATTCTCCTCCTGTTGGAGGTAAGGAGAGAATTTGAGAGAGGAGTAGATCGACTCCAACATTCCCATGCGAGTAGTGTCCCCACCAGATAGAGGCAAGAACTTACTCGCAAATAGGGTTCGAAAGTGATGAAACCTATTCGGAGTAGGGTCTGGTTGGTCAAACTTGACCAAGATAGCACCAGCATTGGTGTCAACGGCTTTTCCTCCCAAGATCCCTAACCTAACTCATTAACAGAATTCGAAAGGGTAGAAGAGGTTTCCCAACCCGTAGGAGAAAGATTGGGAGTGTGAAAGATTCGATCAGAAAGAATCTTTCCAGCCAACATACGAGGGGAATTTGAGGGACATATTTGAGGGGTATTAGGCTTATGATCAAGGTTCTCTAAGACAAGGTTAGTCTCTGGAAGAAAATCCATAGCTAAAAGACTTGCTAATGGATGGAATTCGACTTCGAAAGGTTTAAGAAGAACGATGTGATTTGTTAAACCCCATATACACAGATCCATACAGAATGGGGGAAAGTGACTTCGATGAAATGGAAGGAGAATACAATGATCCGCTCGATGGAATCTCCTTGACATCATTATTCGACCAAGTAGCTGATCTCTATGACTGCACAATCAACAAGGAGGAGAAAGAAGTGATAAAGACCCAGGCTGACACTTCTATTTGGGGGCTGCTCATGTCTCAAAAGGGTAGCCACTGTGCAAGCTTCGAAGATGGATCCAGTTCAAAGGCTCTGTTTGGCAAAGAAGATGGTGAAAAAGAGTATAAAGTTGCGAAAGGCAAAGAAAATGACACCGAAATGCTGCAGTAGCTGAGAAGTCACGACATGGGAAAAAACATTGAACATTGCTTTTGTTTTCTAAATCAAACAAGGACATGTTTTGGGCCCTTGTTTAGGCATTTTATTTCTGCTAAGTGAATTCATTTTTCATCTTCTAGACTATACTTAATCAATAATCTAATTGCGATTGCCATACACTATAGTCTCGTTGTCAAACAAGGAAAACTTCAAAGAATCAAGTTCTTTGTGTCAATGACAAAAGGGGAAGAAAGGATGAACTTTAGTTGCTTAAGAAACTAGGTTTTTGTCAAAAACTTGGAAAGAAGACGCTATCTCCGTGAGAACACTTAGAGTTAGCTTGCCCATCATGAAAGTACAAACACAAAAGGGGATTCAGAAAAATATCTCTGCCAAAATTCCTCTCCAAAGTACGGAGAAACTCTTGTGAGAAATGCTCGTTGGGTGACCCAAGAAACCCAAGCAAAAGTAAGAGCAAAGCATGCTAGGGCAAGAAAATGCAAAAACGCAGCCAAGGCAAAAGTTAAGGCATTCAAAGAAAAGCTCGCTAGGGACTCAACCTCCATTAGGTAACCTAGGCAAAATCAAGAGCATGTGAGAAGAAAAACCAAGAGTGGAAACCCAACCTCAAAGGTGGTGATTTTGGAACTACGTAAAAGGATTGATCGGGATATGTAGGCAATCTCGCATTGAGACGCGGCCCAAACATTTGGAGAGAAGGTAAAACATCAAGAGATTTGTACTCAATGATAGGCAAAGCTAACCCTGCGTATTGAGCTGGCAAAAGATGAGTATGCTTTTCTCGAGGAATTAACAACAACAAAAGACGCAAGAACTATCGTTCATCCCCTCTGACTTAAGAGCCGTTGACATAATAAATAGGGTATCTCAAAGATTCTCAAAATTTGGCAATGAGGCTATAAGACATGACAAAGGGAAAGCATAAGTCAAAACCAAGCATAAGAAGAAAGAAAAAAGAGGATGTGTGGGCAGCATGCCCTTAGGAAATTCCGTTCCTTTCCAAAGCAAGGCCCTCGGATCGAGGGAGCGCGAGCGGGGAAGCAAGCGCTCGGAATACAGAGTCGCCACTCGGGTTTGAAAGTCCGACACCCAAGGGACCGTATTTTGAAGCACCTGCCGCTCTATTTGATTTGAAAAAGTGAAAGCACTAGTCCGTCATAACCATATCTGGGTTCGGGAGCCAGGTTACGAGAGGGGAAGGGTTTTAAGGCACCCCTCTCGCCCAATCCGGAGATCGGTCTCTACTTAGGCATTTTGTGAAAACTTTTGTGATTCTACTTTTATTAATCGATTTTTAGCCAATTAGGGTGGGGGAACACTTAATCGGGGATTTAAAACTGTTACAATTTGCAGGATGTGATCAGTATGGCATGAATGGATAGAAAGTTTGAAAAATAAATGAGATAAAGTCCAATGTTGTGATTGAAACATCAAAACAACGCCTTGTATAAATTTGGCACAAACATTGGCTAACTTGCATGCATGGATCTACATGCATGCAAGCCCTCCATCGCGCGACAAACCCATACACACGCGTGAGTGTCGACGCTTCACCAACAGTTTGAATTTTATCCCCTTCTGGGCTCTAGAAGGACCAGTGCACACCCAGGGGCAAACCAAGCAGTTTATAGCAGTTATACTACACAATTTAAAGGCTGAAAAGCCCTACAAATTAACAAAACACCCCATAAACAGTGTGGGGACAAAACAGTGGCCTAAGGCCAAGTTACCAAAGCAAAGACCACTCACTGGTCAAGGACTCACCAATGCGCGCGTAATGCGCTCTGGCGCGCGATGGATGCGCACTGGCGCGCGCGGGTATGAGTTAAATTTCCAGTGTTTGGTTTTGCTCATTCTGGATTCTGGGACAAGTCCAGAAAGATCCCAGGGGTACTCCACAGCAACAGATATGCATATTGAAATACAGCTAGCAGTTTAAACTAAGAAAAGCAGTAAACTGGTTGTTAGCATTCTTATAGTGATCTATAAACATAAAAAGACACAAAACAGTGGAAAACCAATCCCCACACTATCCTGCGCGCGCAGCCACAAAGTGGCGCGCGAGTATATGAGACAAGCGCACATTGGTCCTTGCCACTACGGTTTTGAAACCTTGCCAGCTTTAGGGTCAGGACTGGTATTGATTACCAGCCTTGACCCTGCCAGCCCCACTCAGGGATCAGAACAGAGAGCATAACCAAGGTAAGCTATACCTTTGGTCTTTTGAAGTTTGAAAGGTGTTTGAGCTTTGAGTTGAGTTGAGGTTGTTTGAGGTATTTGAGGTGGAAGAACAAGCTATGTTCTTAAGTGTGCTTGGGATGTAAGCCTCTTAAAAAGTTGGAACTCTTTGAAAGCAAAACAAAGGGGATATATATAGGAGAAGAAAGGAGTTAGGTCTGGCTGCAAAGAGAGGAGCTCAGCTAGTCCACGAGGCTGGCTGAGGCTGCCTGGTGGTTAAGTCTACCAACCAATAAAGGTGATAGGGTGTGGGCTACCACAGCCCCGGGTGGATCGGGGCGGCCCAAATGAAAATGTCGCGTCTCGAGCTTTGGAACGATTTGAAAATTGTTTGAAGAGTCGCCACCCGGATTTGTGGTCTATCACCCGAGAAACCGTTTTATTTTGGAAAATAATCGATTTGAACTTGAAAACCAGAGATTCGTTTGAGGGTCCGGAAGCCATGTTACGAGGGGGGAAGGGTTTTACGGCACCCCCCTCGCCCGATACAAGATCGGTCTCTACTAAACATTTGTGGGATTTTTCAAAAGGGATTTTGTTTCATTAAACCAACTAGAAAGTATCCACAGTTATAACACATAAGAAGTGTATACTGGTGCATATGTACATGAGGTGATGAAATGGCCATGCATGATACACAAGACAGCAGAAAATGAAACCCTGTTACTGGATTCACTCTCGAGCGCTCGGGAGTGGTCCCGAGTGCTTGGGAGTGCGGAAGCTCAACCTGCAAACTTTGTCCATTAAGCATGAAGCATGTATCCACAGATGTGTCAAACAAACGTGTATGCTGGTGCATGTGTACAGGGAATGAAAAGATAGCAATGAATAAGAAGCATGATAGTATGAACTGATGATCTGCCACTGACTTCACTCTCGAGCGCTCGGGAGTGGTCCCGAGCGCTTGGGAGTGCTACCGTCCATCCCTGCACACTTTGTCAGCCACAGGTAAAACATGATGCTGAATCTAAAAACTGAAATCATTACGAAGATGTTATGGGCTCAACAGAGGGTTTGATTGGTTGAAAATGGGCCTCAACCTCCCCAAACCATGCATCCTTGCCTCTGAAAAGGTAAATCTACCGTCTAAGAAGGTGAGCAGAACACATGCAGGGACATAGCAATGGTGACTTAGGTGATATGATGGAGCATGGAAACATGTAGACACACTTCCAACTGATTTTAAAACAACAATGGATCTCTTTTGACATGTTGACTCTCCAGGTCCATACCTTTAAAAAGGAAAGTTTCTTTTCAATACTTGAGAAAGTCATTTCCGTATAGACCCTGGATAAAGACGTTTTCTATTTTGGGACCGAAAGCTATTTTCATCAACATTCCTCAAAAGAACTACCTTATTTGAGATCACACTGCAAATCATCCATCTATCTACCAATGCACCAATGAAAATGGAAAATAAGACTGGAACCACTCTCGAGCGCTCCAGAGTACTCCCGAGTGCTCGGGAGTGCTTCTAGTGAGTTTACACAGAAAGCGTTTTCATGCCCCCTTTGCTCTTGTTTTTACATTAAGGTCTTCCAACCTCACACCCAGTATTAAAGACTGGGGTGGACCGGAAGACCTCCCTCAGAAAGGAAGAATAGCCCTTTTGTTTGAGATCAAAGTAGAAATTTCTACCTTTTGAATAGACCTTGCCTCTTGAAATGACTTTGAGAGGTGGAGGAAATAGGGAAAATGCAAGGAATCAGAGGCCTGGAATGCTCTGGCTTCCCTCCATTTCTTGATGTTTTTGCTCTTTTTAACTTTGTTTTTGAAAATGTTTGAAGTTGGAAAACAAGTTTGAGCTTGAGAGAGTTGTTGAAGAGAGGTGGGGAGGGGATTCTAGAGAGAGAGAATTCGTCCTCCCTTGATCAGCAGAAGACAACCCCTTTTATAGGAAAATATAGCATATGGTTTTGAAACCAAATGAAATCAAATTTTGAATAAATTTTGTTTGAGGGGTGGAAAATCCTGATGATTTGGTCTTCTGACTGAGGCAGAGGCTTCTGCTGGTCGACCAAAATGATGGTTTGCATGGAAAGTGGGGGACCTTTTTCACCCATTGGGCAAGCAAGGCGGTCCCGAGCACTTGGGAGTGGTCTCGAGCGCTTGGGAGCTCACTCTCGAGCGCTCAAGAGCGGGCCAGACCATTGGTTTTGGAAAATGGTTTCGAGCGCTTGGGAGAACTCCTGAACGGTTGAATCTGATTTTTGGCCATTTGTTTTCCTTTTCAAAGTCATCCAAGAAGCACGGTTTCAATCGGTCCAAGGCTTGTTTCAATCCAAATTCATCATCGGGGAGCCTCCGGGCCACGAATCAAGGAAATTCGAGAAGTCCAAATTGGGCTGTCTATAGTTGCTCCTCTTTGGGCGACGCTCAACATCATGTCTGGATGCGAGTGGCGTCCAAAGATTGAGACAGCCCAATTTGAGCCAAATCAAATCCTCAATTCAAAATCAAATGCAAGTAAAGATGTACACGCATTCGAAACATGAGGTCGTGCTCTTTCGAGCTGCCTACGTACCCTTTTCTGCAGGGATCAGACCAGCGTAGTTCTTTGGGGCAAATGCAAACATGTGTAATGCATGTAGCAGAAAGTATCGACAAGACAAATGCAGAAAGAATCCACCTGTTGCTCGGTTTGGCGGACTAAACAAGGATGAAAAGGGTAGAATCCACCTGTTGCTCGGTTTGGCGGACAATACAACGATAAAAAAGGGTAGAATCCACCTGTTGCTCGGTTTGGCGGACAATACAAGGATAAAAGTGCAGAATCCACCTGTTGCTCGGTTTGGCGGACTAAACAAGGATAAAAGTGCAGAATCCACCTGTTGCTCGGTTTGGCGGACGACGCAAGGGTTTAAGAGTGTAGAATCCACCTGTTGCTCGGTTTGGCGGACAATAAAAAAGGGTAGAATCCACCTGTTGCTCGGTTTGGCGGACAATACAAGGGTAAAAAGGGTAGAATCCACCTGTTGCTCGGTTTGGCGGACTAAACAAGGATAAAAGTGCAGAATCCACCTGTTGCTCGGTTTGGAGGACTATACAAGGATGAAAGCGTAGGATCCACCTATTGCTCGGTTTGGCGGACGACGCAAGGGTTTAAGAGTGCAGAATCCACCTGTTGCTCGGTTTGGCGGACAATAAAAAAGGGTAGAATCCACCTGTTGCTCGGTTTGGCGGATAATACAAGGGTAAAATATTCCGCGACTGTAGGGGTTTGGCGGACAATACAAGGGTAAAAAGGGTAGAATCCACCTGTTGCTCGGTTTGGCGGACTATACAAGGATGAAAGCGTAGGATCCACCTGTTGCTCGGTTTGGGGGACAATACAAGGATGAAAGTGTAGGATCCACCTATTGCTCGGTTTGGCGGACGACGCAAGGGTTTAAGAGTGTAGAATCCACCTGTTGCTCGGTTTGGCGGATAATAAAAAAGGGTACAATCCACCTGTTGCTCGGTTTGGCAGACAATACAAGGGTAAAAAGGCTAGAATCCACCTGTTGCTCGGTTTGGCGGACTAAACAAGGATAAAAGTGCAGAATCCACCTGTTGCTCGGTTTGGCAGACTATACAAGGATGAAAGCGTAGGATCCACCTATTGCTCGATTTGGCGGACAATACAAGGATGAAAGCGTAGGATCCACCTATTGCTCGATTTGGCGGACGACGCAAGGGTTTAAGAGTGTAGAATCCACCTGTTGCTCGGTTTGGCGGACAATAAAAAAGGGTAGAATCCACCTGTTGCTCGGTTTGGCGGATAATACAAGGGTAAAATATTCCGCGACTGTAGGGAAAATAATTTGATCGACTTCGACGTGAACCAAAAGCGCATAATCGACTGAAGTTCGTGATCAATTGCTCTGTTTCGATACAAACTGCAAACAGGACTGAGATTGATTTTGTAAAATAAAATGCAAAAGTTTGCGAAATGAGAAATGCTCGGGGAGTCGACAACTCGGCACGGGACACGAAGAACAGTCCCAAGCGCTTAGAACTACTCCCGAGCGCTCGGGAGTGGTGTCGAGCGCTCGGGACCACCTGGCGGGATCCACCGTCCTTTCATCTTCTTCCAGATCTGGGGTACAAGTCCTGGTTCTCGAGCGCTCGAGAACCAGATGGTCGACGGTTTCTGAATTTCTCCAACTTCCCGACAATTCCTCTCTCTCAAACTCTCCAGAATCTGTCTCGCAATCTCTCTCTCTCGCTCGAAAATCAACACTCTCTCTCTTTCAAAAACCACGGCCCGATTTCAAGATCTCGATCTCTCCTCGATCTTCCACTGGGCAATCGTGTGCCAGGAGGTTAAAGTCAAGAGGAAGAAGGAGCTTGAGGAAGAAGAAGGGTGGAAAATGGCCAACGGGGGAGACCGGGTGATGGCCAGCAGCGAGGTGGCTGCTCCGGCGGCGATGGCCGAGGGCGGCGGCGGCCAGGCCGTTGCCAGCGATGAGAGGGTCGCAGGTGGTGGAGGAGATGTGGCCAGAGGTGAGGGGGTTACCAGTGAGGATACAGCGGCAGTGGGTGGCGGTGGGGGCAACCCTACGGCGATAGAAGGGGCCCAGGGGAGTTCCACAGTGACTGGGGATGCCAGTGGTGCTGCGGTTGATGTCGGTGGTGACGGGGATCGGGTCGACCGTGGTGGAGATGCCACGGGCAGCCGGAGAGGTGCGACGAGTACTCCTCCCACTCCTACTGTGGAGGAGTTGTTCGCGGACGCGGATCAGGCTCGGGCCGAGGGAGAGGTTGAGGGGACGGTGGTGGGTGGTCGTGTCACAGTCACTCCCGCCTAGAGGTCGACGGCGGCACTACCGAGAAGGGAGGATAGCAGGATCGGGACCTCACGCCACGTTCCTTTCGAGGAGGGTGATTTTCTAGACTCTGCGGAGCCACAGGACCTACTAGGCGCTCTTGGACTCGACTCGGGGGTCGCAGCTGTGTTGAGGGGTGTAGAGACTGCCGAGGACCAGGCCTCAGCACTGCTACTGGGGGCCTTGCTGAGCGGCGCTGGGGCGTCAGACGCAGGAGGCCACGGGTTTGAGGAGGAGGAGGTAGAGGAGATGGAGATGGAGAGGCCGGAGCCGGAGGCGGTGGTTGAGGCGCGGGTGACCGCTGTTGACGAGGCGAAAGCCTATTTGGGAGGGAGGCGCCTTGAGTTCCCGATCGCGACCTACGCACCACGGGTTCACTTCTTCGAGCCGGTGGGGATGGTTAGCTACGTCCCTGCTCAGGCTGACTACCCCGAAGACCTGCTGCTCCGCGACCGCGACACGCACATCTCTACAGGCTGGACCACGGTAAATTTCGACAACTTGAAACTTTTGAATTCGACACTTGAATTATAAATTCGACAACGTGAAACTTTAAAAATCGACGCTAGAATACTCGACAACACGAAACTTTTAAAATCGACGCTTGAATTATTAAATTCGACGATAGGAAACTTTAAAATCGACACTTGAATCATTAAATTTGACGATATGAAACTTTAAAATCGACACTTGAATCATTAAATTCGACGATATGAAACTTTAAAATCGACACTTGAATCATTAAATTGCTGAATTGATTGAAATGCTATTTCCTTACTCTGTTGAAACAGCGCACGACGGACGTTTACGGCCACGGAGGCTTAGCCAGCTCGCTGAAGTACTTCAGGGGGCTGCCCGCGAGAGTACGGGAGTTAGTGGAGGCTGCGGGTTTCGGGCCGTTCATCCAGTTGATGACGGCAGTGAGGGTAGACCGCGCCGTGCTTACGGCGCTGACCGAGAGGTGGTGGGACACCACCAACACCTTCCACCTCCGGTTCGGGGAGATGACACTAACGCCGCTGGACTTCGCAGCGATTACAGGGCTGAGAGTAGGAGGAGAGCCGATCCCCTACGACTCGAGTCTAGTACTGGACGACGCAGCGCTGCGGTGGTTCCTCGGGCGGGTCCCACGGCACAGCGGAGGGATGGCGGCGTACGGGCAGTTCGTGGAGTACTGGGACCACGAGCCCGCGGACGACGAGGAGGCAGCAAGGATGGCCCGGGCGTACCTGCTCTACCTTTTTGGGGCTTCTCTGTACCCGACTAGGCGATCGCGGGTGCACCTCTGCTACCTGGCAGGCCTGGTCGACCTGAGGACCGCAGGACGGTTCGACTGGGGAGGGGGTGCGCTGTGCACCCTCTACTGCTTCCTGGGAGCCGCCTCACGCGGAGTGGGCAACACAGTCGGCGGCTACTGGAGGATCGTCGAGGTATGGTTTCAAATTATTGCTTTAATACTACTTTCGACTGCTCAATGATTGAATACATACTTAGAATTGAATTGATTCGAACTTGACAACTTGCAGCTCTGGGCTTACGAGGTTCTCGGGATGTTCCCGCCTGAGAACACGTGCCGAGATCCCGGTTTGCTCCCTCGCGGGCTTGCGTGGAGCAAGGCCTACCGGAGGACGAAGGAGAGGAGAGTGGAGGTGATGACCTTCCGATGTTGGTTAGACAACCTGACCGGAGTCGCGGTATGATTTGCTTTTATTCCATTCCTCTTTTCCGCATTCGACATACCCTTCATTGATGCTTCAAAATTTGATATGCAGGTTCACTGGGATAGGTGGTCGAGGGTAGAGGCCGACTTCCTTCCGAGGAGTCGAGAGGTGACGAGGAGCAGGGTGCTGCTGGAGTGTCCCTTGGGCTGGCAGTGGTACCTGGGGGATCGAGTGACCCGACAGTCACTTGGTCTTCCAGCGTTCGTGGTACCTGGGGCACTCCCTCCACGTGTGCAACGGACGGGGACACACACTCATGCGGAGCTGGAGCAGTTCACTGTGCCGGATACAGACTTGGAGCGGCACTTACGACGCGGTCTGGACTACTCAGCTTATGCAGCCCAGTACTTGGCTACGAGCCTAGGGGTGGAGGCAGAGCTAGAGAGGAGTTTAGCTGCGGGAGGGCGAGGCCCTGGTGCAGGAGGAGAGGCTGGGGCGCGGGGCCGTGGTGGCCGGTCCGCACGAGGTAGGGGACGAGGTGGTAGGCTGCCTGCTGGTGGTCGTGGTGAGGGCGACACGAGGGGGCCGGAGGCGGCAGAGGCTTCGACTGCGCTGCCTATGCTGGAGTGGACCGTAGGGGCGATGGACTCTTTGGGGGCACGGGTGGTGATAGACGTCCCACGCCTTCCGCAGCCGCCGATGCGGCTTCCTGAGCAGGTACAAATGAATCCGCATTTCTTATGCTTTGAATGATTACTGCTTGCACATTTTTGACGTTTGAATATCGCAGGTGCCGCGAGAATGGGCCGAGACGGCTATCATGCTGATGGTGGGGATGCGCCACCTACTGAAGGGCTGTGCCAGAGGGAGGGTCTTGCCGACCAGACCTGCCCCTGCACCTACTTCTCCTGTTGTTCCACAGGTATGAAAAATGCATGCATGTTTCATATTACGATGATCAAGTTTATTTTCTATTATGTATGAAATGATGTGATGTTTATGATGTGCAGGTACAGCCACGACGTTCCACTAGGCGACAGCCACCGGCTACCACGAGCTCTCCGGCTTCCTTCAGCGCGAGAGGTCGAGGGACACAGGGGCCGTTGCGGCCTGCAGTGGACACTAGACAGCTCGAGGTTGTTCCTAGGGCGGCGTCCCAGCGGAGACTCGCTCCCGTGGAGTCAGAGGAGGAGACAGAGGAGGAGGAGGGGACAGAGGAGTCCTCTGAGTCGCGTGTGTTAGGGTCGACGGACTCGGAGACTGCTTCTGGCTCTCCAGGTGACGACGACGGCGACGGCAACGAGAGTGCGAGCACGGAGCCCGAGGGCCACCAGCGGAAGAGGACTCGTCGTATCTGAGGCTTAGCTTTTGCTTTGCTAGACCTTCTTGTACATGGGCCTGCATGCCAACGTAGCTGTAGTTTCTAGGCCTGCGTGCCTTGATCTTTGTTTGGGCCTGCGTGCCCCGGTAGATAGGATTGGGCGCGTGTTTGCCCCAGCTTTTGTACCTCCTTCCATGCTCACTGTAAATACTGCACTTGTTTATGAAAATCTGCACTTTTGTTCTTTCCATTCGTTCGCACTTCCTTTAAAGAATTGTATTTTATGAAATATGTTTGCCAAGCTTTGAAAGAAAGTAAAAAGCACGCGAATTCAACCGATACTCTCAAAGTAAGAGCGAAAAGTTGACCTTGACACACAACGGCGAATTTTTGAGCGATCGACTGTAAAACTTAGATTTACGGGCATTTGGCCGCAACCGAGTGCGCTGGGCGATTGACACTGAGTATTGTGACATGTGAGAACCGTTAGAATTACTAAAATGCCCTTGCTACAAAGTTCGACACTCACTCGCGCTTGAAAATGATGGTTTGAGGACAAATGGACGATGAAAACTTGCACTAAGTGCGCTAACGCGCATTCGATTACACCGTATAGTCACTAATGCACATTGTGACTTATACGCATCGCCGGATTCAACCAAATACGCCTAACGTGGAATTCGACATACTTGATGCATGAAAACTTTGGAGATTTTGACTTTTTTTTTTTTTGAGCAAAAAGGATGAATATAGGAGAAAACGCGGAACAGAAACTGCTGTACCCCCTGGGTACATGTTAATGGCCTTCTGATCAGAGCTGGATGTATTCACACTGCTGTAATGAGGCTGAAAGGTTGAGAATCAGAAACTGCTGAAAACAGCAGCACTCTCGAGCGCTCGGGACTGCTGTCATCAGCAGGCCAGTGTTGTCTCCTAATGCCTCTCACCAGCTATTCCCATGTCCTTTTCCTTCTGCCTGCACGTTTCCCAGGTGTTCAAGTGGCTTCAATTCAGCTGCTTCTTCAGATGAAGTGACTTCCTAAAGCTTGACTCGTGTTTTTCCAATATTTTTCCAAATTTCCAAAGTTTGAATTATGAAAATGCTTTGACAATGCTGATTTTGATGAGTTCCACGGCTGGAGGGAAGGTGTCCCTCAAGACGGTGCCAAGTCTATGGCAGGAAATGGTTTGAAGGTGTCCCGTAGGACAGCGCCAAATCTATGGCAACAAAGGGTTGAAAAGTGACGCCAAATCTATGGCAACAAACGGTTGAAAGGTGACGCCAAACCTAGGGCAACAAACGGTTGAAAGGTGACGCCAAACCTAGGGCAATAAACGGTTGAAAGGTGACGCCAAATCTATGGCAACGGAGTGATGCCAAATCTATGGCAACAGGTGATCGAATATCGTCCCGTAGGACAATGTCAAGTCTATGGCGGAATGACAAGCTGCTACATTGAAAAAAATACGAAGACGACCATAAGAGGTCGGGTCTAGAAAGTGAGACCCGCGTTTCGACATTCGACAACAACAGTGATTTTTTTTTTTTTTGAAAAACAAAAGACATGTCCGAGTACCGCTTATGTTTTACTGTCCTTGGCCAACGGGCTGGTATTCTCAGGATTTTGGGACTTGGGCTGTAGCTTGATGGAAATTGGGCTTGAGTTTGGGTCCATGGTTTGAGTTTGACTTTGATCAGAGCTTGAGCTTTTGAGCATGCGTGCCCCAGTCCTGAGGTTGGCTGCGTGCTTGCAATGATCATCATTGGGCTGATGTGCCCCATTGAGTGACGGCCCTTAGTCCTAATTCTTTTCCTTGACTCCACGGATAGTTTCGGCAACCAGCTTTGTCAAGAGCACAAGTGCAGGTTCTTCCATGTACTGGAATTTCTCTCACGAGTTGAGGTCTCTAGACTGATGACCTTGTATGAATTTGGACAAGGCCTAAATGACTCGAAGGACAAGAAAGACCTTTTATCAGAGGATAGACTCTCAATGATGACCTTGACTTGGCGAGGAGTTTGATTTGACTGGATAAGGAGCTTGGTTATTTGGGGATTTGACGTCTGAAATTGTCATGATAAAATTGAATTTCGAAGATTTTCCCATTCGGGGCTTTGAAATTGTTTTAGCACCATCAAGTGATGCTGATTCTTTGATCTTGTTTTTAAAACACGAGGATTCTCGCAATGAACCATGCCACAAATTGCTGATGACAATCCATGGATTTAGAAAATGCCCCAGCTTCAATTTCGCGGGATTGATGAAATGCCTTGCCCCTCTTTCTTGTTTTTCTCCTAGTGCCTAGGATTTTTGTTATCAAGTTGAGTTTTTCAATCTGAAAGGACTTTATTTGGGTTGTAACGTGGCCAGGGTTTGGGTTATCAAAGAAAGGATAATAGGCTCAAGAGTTTTCATTTCTTTTGGGTTTCGAGAGCTAGCAGCCATCTTAAATATTTTTGAGCCATTTTTGCTTTTGATAGGCGCCTTCTTTCGTTTGCTTTGCTTTGCATTTGTGTCGATGTGTTGGCACTTTCATCGATTTTAAGCTTTTTCTGATTCTTCTTTGATGTTTTGCATCTCGTTGTGCCTGTGCATTTGGCATTTTCAGGCTTTGAATTCTGATACGCCGACGATGACCATGTGTTTGGCACACTTGTCCTCCTCATTTCACCCCAGTGTGGGGGATAGCTGCTTAGCTGGGTTCTTTCAAAGAAATTAATTTAAGCTCAAAGGGGTTATCAATGGATATATATCTTCAAGCGTTTGATAAAAGAAAAGAATGCCTTTCTTCATTTTGAATTGCACAACTTGATAACTGGATCCTAGATGCAAGTTAAGAGATTTGTGTGCTCTACTTTTTGCCTAGATCACATTTTGAGGTTTTGATCTAGCGAGCTTGTTCTCAGGCCAAGGCGTTGCTTCTTGACGGTGCCAGGGAGTGGTCCCATGAAATTCTCCTTCTTGCAAGGGCTGCAAAGTATCTCGTGTTTTGATTCCTCAATTGATGGTGAAAAACAACTCCAAGTTAAGGGATTATCACAAAACGCAAGTTTATTATCACAATTTCGACTCGAGAGGCTCAATGTTGGTTTCAAAAGACAGGACAGACCGACAAAGGATTAACTCAGAAGACCGTGAACAAACTTTGGGGTCGACTCGAATGAACATGACCGGGCCTTAGGATGAGGCTGCCTACGTATCCTTCTTGCAAAGGAATCAGGTCATAACGTAGTTCGGGACCACGAAACTGACTCTCTTTTTGGTTTTTCTTCCTCCTTTTTTTTTTTTTTTTTCGACTACAAAGTACAGACACAAAATCATGAAAGACTGACGATACAAACTGACTCGAAATTGAAAGACTTGACTCGACTTGATACTCAAAAGCTTCCCAAACTCGTGAGAAGTTCCATTCATGCCCTACTGCACTTAAAATCCTCCTCCAAATCTGCGGTCCGGCACTGCAATGGTCCCGTTGTCGACTAAGTCTTGGATCGTGTGACGGAGACGGAAGCAGCTGTTGGTGGCATGACCGGGCATTTGATGGAAGACACAATAGGCGTTTGAGTTGTGAGAAGAGGAGAGCTTCTGAGGTAGGGGAGTTGGAGGGAGCGGCTAGATGAGCCCGACTTCGAGGAGCATCTCATAAACTGAGGACAAAGGTATAGGAAAGTGGGAGAGGATCCTCGGTGGGGTTTTGTGGCTGGGTTGAGGGTTTATGGGGGTACTGAGTGAGCCTCTGGCGAAAGCTTTGCTTGCTCCCTTGCTTTTGGGGTTGTGCACATCCTGCCTTTCAGCACTAGTTTTAGGCAAGGACCCCATACCTTCCTTTGAGCGATTCTTGGCGTCATGGAATTCGACCAAGTCTTTGAGCATGTCAGAGAGCTTCTCTTTTGAGCGTGGCTTGGTTCCGACTGTTGGAGGGTGGTAGGTTTGTGGAGTTTCTTTGATCCTGGCCTTACCAGCATTCCGTCCCAGATCTGAATTTGACATGACGGAGGTGAAAAGGTCAACCAGCCCTTGCAATAGAACCGTCTGCTCATCCATTTTCCGATTCATTTCCTCTATAGCCTTTTTCAGCTCAGCCAGCTCTGTCTGTCCTGCCATTTAGAGGTGGTTGGAGAAGGTGGTATGGCTTTGAATGGGATGGTTGGCCCAGCACTGACAGTAAAGTAAAGAGCGAACTCAGAATATGCCCCTGTTATGATTTATTTGAAAAATACGTGTTGAATAAAAGAATTGTTATTGACGTGTTGTCAACGTCGACTCAAAGGGTCAAACTTTATGGATAGTTCCAACAGTCACGGGTAGGTCGTTGTCAGGTAGGTTAAATTCCGCACGTTGGGAATCAGAGCCAATCTCCTTATCTAAGACCATCCGAGACAGAGCAATAAGACTGCTGGAGGATGCACTTAAGGCTAAACTGAACTAGAGGGAGCCGTTCGGGCACGACGAACACCGGAGGTATCTCAAACTCCATGGATTTAAGTTCTCCTAGACCCTGACTCGAGAAATGACATCCTAAGGAAGATTGCCTTAGTCCTCAGGGATTGTTTTGAATGTGTATCCTTTGATTAGGAATGACAAGATTTGAGGGATATCAAGACACATTAAGTCCTCGACACTTTCATTTGAAATTTCTATTTTGGTTTCAAAAACCGTTTGGCGCGAATGACATGATACCGTAACCGGGGCGGCGTAGGTGGCATGGTGCCATTAGCCTAAGCAGGGTAAGTGACTTTGCACTATAACCTGGGTGGCGTGGGTATCACGGCATTGTAGCCTAATTGTTTCGTTGATTTTTGTTGAATCCATGGTTAACAAATGTATTGAAGACTTAATGAATTTTGATATCCCCAAAACCTCATCGTTCCAAGGATTAATTAATTTCAACAATGTGCCCCTAAAAAAAAAGAGCACGACTCTTCATCGATCTAGGCAATCCTAAACAAGCCGCGCGAGCGAGTCTAAGAGTTCTATACAGGACACGAAAGCAAGCATAAGATACACGGCGCGATGTGCAAGTGGGATAGGATTACGGTCTTTCGAAGGTTGCCTCATTCCTCAGAATTTCTTTTAGGGTGTATCCTTTGTTTAGAACGACAGATTCTAAGAGATGTCAGAACGAACTAAGTATTCAACTAGTCCTCGTTCGAAATTTCAATTTTGAAGTTGGGATAATTTAGTATAGACGACGTGATACCACAACCAGAGTGGTGTCATTGGCATGGTGCCATTAGCCAAAGTGGTGTAAGTAAAGTGGCACCACGGCGTCGTTTCCTTGTTATTCCTTGTTCTCTGTTGAGTCTTCGATTAGGCATTAGTCAAGGACTTAGTATGTTTTGATTTCCCAAAGTCTCGTTGTTCTAAGGACTCATATAGTTTAGACAACGTACACCGGAGTGCACGACTCATCATCGGGCCTCAGCAACCTTCTATAGACCGTGCGAGCGAGATTGAGAGTACAGGACTTGAAATTGAATGGCGTGACGGCACGGCGTGCATAAGATGCATGGTGAGATGTAGAAAGCAGTAACATGTAGGTAGGATATAGCACATAGTCCTACCCTGCGGGTCCCTGTCCTAGTTTGGAAGGTTCTATGGCTTGCTAAACATGTATAGAGGCCGGTTTTGGCTTGAAGAGGGTTCCCCGGACTAGAGTCAAAGTATACCTCCCACTATTGAGCGTACACCCAATAACGGTACAAACGGTAGGGATGACTCATCACGGTCGAGGGTTGCTGAGCATTCCGGGATTCCCCATCACCGGCAAGCTGGGTAGGATTGCCGAAACACAACAGCGGGGCTGCACAAGATATATACCAAAGATAGAAAATGAAACAAAATCCCTTTTGAAAATCCCATAGACGTTTTTCAAGCCTGGCTCACAAGTTTAATTGATATTCAAGGAAAGCGGGCCGTTTTATCAACAAACCAACTTTTCCTTAAGTATCAATTAAACGTCCCCAGCGGAGTCGCCACTGTGGGCTACCACAGCCCCGGGTGGATCGGGGTGGCCCAAATGAAAATGTCGCGCCTCGAGCTTTGGAACGATTTGAAAATTGTTTGAAGAGTCGCCACCCGGATTTGTGGTCTATCACCCGAGAAACCGTTTTATTTTGGAAAATAATCGATTTGAACTTGAAAACCAGAGATTCGTTTGAGGGTCCGAAAGCCATGTTACGAGGGGGGAAGGATTTTACGACACCCCCCTCGCCCGATTCAAAATCGGTCTCTACTAAACGTTTGTGGGATTTTTCAAAAGGGATTTTGTCTCATTAAACCAACTAGAAAGTATCCACAGTTATAACACGTAAGAAGTGTATACTGGTGCATATGTACAGGAGGTTATGAAATGGCCATGCATGATACACAAGACAGCAGAAAATGAAGCCCTGTTACTGGATTCACTCTCGAGCGCTCGGGAATGGTCCCGAGCGCTTGGGAGTGCGGAAGCTCAACCTGCAAACTTTGTCCATTAAGCATGAAGCATGTATCCACAGATGTGTCAAACAAACGTGTATGCTGGTGCATGTGTACAGGGAATGACAAGATAGCAATGAAGAAGACGCATATTAGTATGAGCTGATGATCTACCACTGACTTCACTCTCGAGCGCTCGAGAGTGGTCCCGAGCGCTTGGGAGTGCTACTGTCCATCCCTGCACACTTTGTTAGCCACAGGTAAAACATGATGCTGAATCTAAAAACTGAAATCATTATGAAGATGTTATGGGCTCAACAGAGGGTTTGATTGGTTGAAAATGGGCCTCAACCTCCCCAAACCATGCATCCTTGCCTCTGAAAAGGTAAATCTACCGTCTAAGAAGGTGAGCAGAACACATGCAGGGACATAGCAATGGTGACTTAGGTGAGATGATGGAGCATGGAAACATGTAGACACACTTCCAACTGATTTTAAAACAGCAATGGATCTTTTTTGACATGTTGACTCTCCAGGTCCATACCTTTAAAAAAGAAAGTTTCTTTTCAATACTTGAGAAAGTCATTTCCGTATAGACCTTGGATAAAAATGTTTTCTATTTTGGGACCGAAAGCTATTTTCATCAACATCCCTCAAAAGAACTACCTTATTTGAGATCACACTGCAAATCTTCCATCTATCTACCAATGCACCAATGAAAATGGAAAATAAGACTGGAACCACTCTCGAGCGCTCCTGAGTACTCCCGAGCGCTCGGGAGTGCTTCCAGTGAGTTTACACAGAAAGCGTTTTCATGCCCCCTTTGCTCTTGTTTTTACATTAAGGTCTTCCAACCTCACACCCAGTATTAAAGACTGGGGTGGACTGGAAGACCTCCCTCAGAAAGGAAGAACAGCCCTTTTGATTTGAAATCAAAGTAGAGAGTTTTCTACCTCTTGAGAGACCTTGCTTCTTGAAATGACTTTGAGAGATGGAGGAAAATAGGGAAAACGCAAGGAATCAGAGGCCTGGAATGCTCTGGCTTCCCTTCATTTCTTCATCTTTTTGCTCTTTGTCACTTTGTTTTTTGAAAATGTTTGAAGTTGGAAACAAGTTTGAGCTTGAGAGAATTGTTGAAGAGAGGTGGGGAGGTTCTAGAGAGAGAGAATTCGTCCCCCCTGACCAGCAGAAGATAGCCCTTTTGTAGCAAAATATAGCATATAGTTTTTGAAACCAAATGAAATCAAATTTTGAATAAATTTTGTTTGAGGGGTGGAAAATCCTGATGATTTGGTCTTCTGACTGAGGCAGAGGCTTCTGCTGGTCGACCAAAATGATGGTTTGCATGGGAAGTGGGGGACCTTTTTCACCCATTGGGCAAGCAAGGCGGTCCCGAGCGCTTGGGAGTGGTCTCGAGCGCTTGGGAGCTCACTCTCGAGCGCTCGAGAGTGGGCCAGACCATTGGTTTTGGAAAATGGTTTCGAGCGCTTGGGAGAACTCCTGAGCGCTTGAATCTGATTTTTGGCCGTTTGTTTTCCTTTTCAAAGTCATCCAAGAAGCACGGTTTCAATCGGTCCTAGGCTTGTTTCAATCCAAATTCATCATCGGGGAGCCTCCGGGCCACGAATCAAGGAAATCCGAGAAGTCCAAATTGGGGTGTCTACATAGGGACAGGTTTTGACCGTCGTGCGCGGGTTGCGCTCTGGCGCGCGATGGATGCGCCCTGGCCCGCGATGGTCAACGGTCAAGTTTTGATTGTTGACCACACCTGGCAGCTTGACCAGCGCGCGATGGTTCTCAACCAACGCGTGCCAGTAGGGTTTTTAGCTTTTGGAAGTGGCTTAAGACTAGGTTAGGTTCAAGGGTTTTGCAAACACTCAAATCTTAAACACTCGACATTCCTGGGGTGTTCTTGATCCATTTCATCATCGGGGAATCAGAAACCGATAGTAAAATAATATGGAAGCCCAGATTGGGGTGTCTGCTATAGCCCCTCTTTGACGGCACTTGGAGCACCATTGACTTGGTACAAGTAACGTCAAAGATTTGTAGACACCCCTCAAGGCAATCCAGAGCAGAACATACTAGCAAAGTAGACAAGTAAACTTAAGGAACCTGATTGGTTGAATGGATGGACGGACCATCGCTGGGGATGGAAATAGAAGTGGACGATTGCATCGCCGCTTGTTGATCGAATTTAGACAGGACAGGCTGTCGCTGCAGATTTGGACGGGGCAGGCCGTCGTTGCTGGGGATCAAGCTATCCTCAGCACAAATTATTCCAACAAACACGGGTAGGTCATGTCAGGCAGGTTGAATTCCATCTATTGGGAATCAGAGCCAATCTCCTTATCAAAGACCATCCGAGACAAAGCAATAAGCCTGCTAGAAGATGCACTTGTGGCTAGATTGAAGGTTGTTGTTCAGGACAGGCCAAGGCGAACTCTCCTGGAGAACAATTAGTTGCGGATGAACGGACCATTGGACGATATTCTGATCGTCGTTGTGGACTGAATGGACGATGTGCTGATCGCTGTTGAATTGGATAGGCAGATCATTATACAAAATGATCGAGCCGTTGAGAACTTTTGATAGGACCGGCTGTCATTGATTTGAACGGGCAGATCACTATACAAAGTGATCAAGTCGTTGGAAATTGGATAGGACCGGCTGTCGTTGATGGAGACAGACAGATCAGTGTGCAGAATGATCAAGCCGTTGGAAATTTTGACAGGACTGGCTGTCGTTGATGGAGAGGGGCAGATCAGTATGCAGAATGATCAAGTCGTTGGAAATTGGATAGGACCGGCTATGGTTGATTTGGTTCCGCAGGAGATTGCATCACATCCGTCGGGAAACAAAGCAAAAGTTAGAGAGATTTCCATTGCCTCTGCTAACAAATAACAATACCGTAGGAGATTGCATCGCATCCTTCGGCAAACAAATCGAGAGTTAGGCAGATTTCCATTGCCTCCGCTAACAAATTGAATCAAAACCAGCAGGAGATTGCATCGCATCCTTCGGCAAACAAATCGTATGATGGCGACCATTTTGGATACCTTCCTGCTTTCAACATTTGATACACACAATATGCAATGACATGTATAATATATTGAAAATGCAGATGCAACCTAAGGGCGGTTCCTAGGGAGACAACGACACCTAAGGACTACCACTAAGCCCCATTACTTTACTGTCTATTGCCTCTGAGATGCACACCCAGATAGATAGACGTTGAGCGGGCCGGTGTGCCCCAGTTGATGCTTTAGTAATGGAATTGAGCCTGCGTGCCCTTTCTTTGATGCTTGGGCGGATGTGCCCCGGAGATGCTTTGCTTGGCGTTGGGTCGACGTGCCCTTGTTGCTTTACAAGATTCCACTACTTGTGGATTACTGATACTAGGGAAGCAATGTAAAAATTGCATTTTCCAGTTTATTGACTCTCTTTGCAAGTGTTGAAGAGAATGCAAAAAAACTAACCACTAATATCCAATTTACACTCAGACATGCGCACATGTACAGACTCGCCTAGCTCGAACGAAAAGGGAGAAAAAGTCCCAGGATACAACCTGGACCCTTAGACACACGGAACACAATGAAATTTTGGGCATTAATGAGCCAAAACTCACAACATTCCTAAACAGGTGAAACTGACACTTGCGTAAGGTGCAAAAGGTACAAAGACCTGTATAAGCAAAATCGAGAAAAGCATCCCGTCATGACAATTGATTGAAAAACTAGAAAAACGCCGCAAAGATGGACATAAGACGCAGATGATAACTCATATAGGCCCGGACTGAAACCGACACCCCCGTGTAGTCACATTAAGTCCATATGACTTGCATGGTATGACAAGACTTGGCAAAAGCCCCTGGAACGACATTCGAGGGCAGTAGCTGACTGCTATTGTCTGCTGTAGGAATTGAATAAGCGTGCGCAAGGTTGAGACCAACGCGCATCACTTCGAACAAACGCGATGCGGTTGCTTACACCAGACTTCGCTGAACTTAGAATAAACTGTGAGCCGTTAGGCTTCTAGCATTTCGTTCTGTTTTTGATGCTTCAAATATTTTTAAGACTTATGCTCAGCCTTTATTATAGAAATAGCAGTTTGCAATAAAATTGAAAGACAAAAGGGTTTCCCCCTTCTGGTTCCTCCAATGCAGCTTGATCTTGGATCCTCTTCGACCTTTGATGTGTACCAAAACGTCAACCACGGATCCAATTGATAGATTGTGACCGAGTCTCAAAGAGAGACTGCCTACGTATCCCATTCTGGGGAATCAGGTCAAAATGTAGTTCAGTCCAGGGTTACACTCGAGTGTTTTACCTCTCCTTTTGCGCTCTAACTTTTGCTTTGTACCTCCCATTCGGGTCTTCGGTCTAGCGAGCTTTTATTGATTGCCTATTCATTTTTGCCTAAACCACCTTCATAGGTTTTCGGTCTAGCAGACTGCTCTAACTTTTGCTTGGAACTGCCCACCCTTGGGATTTTCAGCCCAACAAGCTTCTCTCAGAGAAAAGTAGCTTTTGAATTGATCCAGGTTAACTAAGGTATTGAATTTGTTGCCGTCGAGGTCGAAGACCTTTGGCTGCAGCCCCAGATAATATGGCTTTGATGACGCAGGGTCAAAAGTGCTTCGGTTGACATGCCTTGCTCCGGGCCGTTTTGTACACTTTCTCATTTGTACTTGGCGGAACGCCGCAGTTACTGCTTTGAACATGGTACGAGGCCCGGAGCCTTATGAGCTTCTGCAGGTGCCAGGCCCAAGCAACAGCACTTCGGCTTCCTTAGGTTCTCCGACCAAACCTACTCGGTGCTCCTTTGATCAATGGACCTCAGCCAGTCAGTCTTCTCCTTTGCAAGCCCCTCGTCACTGTCAATCCAGATGTCGGCAGAGAAGATCCCAATTGCACAAACAGCAGCCAGCAGGCTGTCCTCGGGCTTGGATGGGATGGGTACAATCAGTTTGGAGCTCGGGTTGATTTGAGTAGAGGTGGGGTTGATTTGAGTGGAGATAGTGGATGTCTGGCCAACTTGTGAGCCAGAGTTGGGCTGAGGAAAGGATTTGGAGACAGTGTCGGCTTTTGATGGAGCTAGGATTGGGATGATGCCACAATCGATGAGATCTTGAATGGCATGTCGAAGCCGGAAGCAGGCATTGGTAGAACGACCAGGCGTTTGATGGTAGGTGCAATAGAGGTTATGTTTGAAATTGGCAGGGGGATTTTTGGGTAATGGAGTTGGATTGAGGGGCTTTATGGAACCAGCATCAAGGAGCTTCTCATAAACTGAGGCCAAAGGTGCAGAGAAGCATGAGAAAGTCCTCGGTGGGTTCTGGCGAGTGAATTGAGAATTCAAAGCGGAACCCTTGTTTGCTTTGCAATTGCACCGCATTGCCTCATCAATAGGATGCATTCTTTTGCCTTTGGGGTTGAATGCATCACTAAGCATGTCCTCCCCTTCGGCAGTGGTTGTAAATGAGGACCCAGCATCCTCCTTTGGGTAGGTCCTGGCCTCATGAAATTCAGCTAGGTCTTTGAACATGTCCTTCGAGCACAACTTGATCCCAACCGCAGGAGTGTGGTAGGCTTGAGAGGGTTCCTTGACTTGCCCCATATCTAGTAGTGGGGCTGTGGAGGTAAAGTGGCCAACCAGTCCCTGGACCATAACCATTTTTTTGTCCATCTTGTGTCCCAATTCCTCTACAGCTTTCTTGAGCCCAGCCAGCTCCATTTGTGCTGACATTTTGGATTGATGAACGAGGAAGGTGATATGACCTTGGAAACGAAGGTATAACAGCCCCGGCAAACGTTCCCAAGCAGGTTTGGCTCTTCCCTTTGGTGAAATGACCCAAAGCTTTGGACAGCTAAGTAAGACTAAAGCTTAGTGGAGTTCCTAAAGCAGTTAAAATGCAAGGTATACATCGTCGCCGGTGTCAACCCTAGACTCTAGAACTAGAGACGAGCTTGTCTCATGATGTTCGGACACTACCAAAATCCTCAAATTTCTTTTCGAGGGTGTATACTTTGAAGGGAACAAACTGATCCTAAGAGATGTCAAAACAGACTAAGTCTTCGACTAGTCCCTTTTCGAAGATTCAACTTTGAATTAGAAACAACTAGGTATTGATGGCGTGACACCTTAACCGGGGTGGCGTAAGCAACGTTGTGCTTTAGCCGGAGCGGTGTACGTGCTGCGCACGATAACCAAAATGATATCAATATCACGACATCAATACTTTGAGATTCCTTATTTTTGGTTGAATCCTCAATCGGGCATGAGCCGAGGATTTAATAAGGTTTGATTTCTCGAAGTCTCGCTGATCTAAGGACTTTGAAAAATTAACAACGTGCACCAACAAGATGCACGACTCTTCATCGGGTCTAGCAGCGTCCAAATTACCATAAGACAGACTCAAAAGCGAGAGACAACCGAGAAGCCGCCCTAAACATGCTCCTACACAAAACAGAATGTATGTATGTACAGTTTTAGAGACGATCTTGCCTCACAAGTTTCAGACGTTGCCGGAATCCTCAGAATTCTTTTCGGCGATGTGTCCCTGAGTAGATCGACAGATTCTAAAAGATGTCAAAAATAGACTAAATCTTCGGCTAGTCCCTTTTGAAGATTCAACTTTGAACTTGGAACAACTCGGCATTGATGGCGTGACAACTTAACCTTGCACGCCGTGGTGTATAGTGACAACGCATTTCAACCTGGGTGGCGCCAGTGACACGGCATCACTACTTTGTTGTTCCTTATTGTTGGTTGAATCCTTAATCGGGCATGAGCCAAGGACTTAATAAATTTTGATTTCCCAAAGTCTCATTGAACTAAGGACTTTGCGATTGATAAAGAACATTTGACAGAATGAACGACTCCTCATCGGGTCTAACAACGTCTTAGACAGCGCAAGACAAACTCGAAAGAAAAAACTGCCTTAAGCATGCTCCTATGCAAAACAGTGTATGTACAGTACATGCGATAGAGAAAGCAGTAACACACAGGCAGTATATGGGGTTAGATGCAAATAGATCTTACCCTGCGGCTACCTGTCCTAGATTGGAGAGTTCTAATGCTTTGTATATGCAAAGGCTGGTTTTGGCTTGTAACAGGTTCCTCGGACTAAAGCCAAGATATAACTCCTGTTGCCCGCGTAACCGCAGTGCAATAGTCAAATGGTAGAATGACTTATCATCGTCGAAGGTTGTTGGGCATTCGGGGTCCCCGGGCTCCGGTAAACCGTGCCGGATTGCCAAAACGCTCCAACGAGGCTATCCCATCGATGCAAATGAGAATGCTAGAAATTGATTAATAAGAAGAAGAATCGCAAAATCGCAAAATGCCTTTTCAAATTTGGCTCACTTTATTTTGTCCATCTTTAGAGAAAACTACGCAAGTGAACAATTTAAAAAGTTCCAGATCAGATTGGCCGGACACGAGGTCCTGTTAAATCACCATTCCAACCTTCGACAGCACGAAGCTCACCGTTTTGACAGACTTTTAAGGAATTGTTCACAAGTGTATTAAACTCTAAGTATGGATTAATATTGGTTCGATCATCCCCAGCAGAGTCGCCACTGTTGGCAGCATGCCCTTAGGAAATTTCGTTCCTTTCCAAAGCAAGGCCCTCGGATCGAGGGAGCGCGAGCGGGGAAGCAAGCGTTCGGAATACAGAGTCGCCACTCGGGTTTGAAGGTCCGACACCCAAGGAACCGTATTTCGAAGCACCTGCCGCGCTATTTGATTTGAAAAAGTGAAAGCACCAGTCCGTCATAACCATAGCTGGGTTCGGGAGTCAGGTTACGAGAGGGGAAGGGTTTTAAGGCACCCCTCTCGCCCAATCCGGAGATCGGTCTCTACTTAGGCATTTTGTGAAAACTTTTGTGATTCTACTTTTATAATCGATTTTTAGCCAATTAGGGTGGGGGAACAGTTAATCGGGGATTTAAAACTGTAACAGTTTGCAGGATGTGATCAGTATGACATGAATGGATAGAAAGTTTGAAAAATAAATGAGATAAAGTCCAATAATGTGATTGAAACATCAAAACAGCGCCTTGTATGAATTTGGCACAAACATTGGCTAACTTGCATGCATGGATCTACATGCATGCAAGCCCTCCATCGCGCGACAAACCCATACACACACGCGAGTGTCGATGCTTCACCAACAGTTTGAATTTTATCCCCTTCTGGGCTCTAGAAGGACCAGTGCACACCCAGGGGGTAAAACCAAGCAGTTTATAGCAATTATACTACACAGTTTAAAGGCTGAAAAGCCCTACATATTAACAAAACACCCCATAAACAGTGTGGGGACAAAACAGTGGCCTAAGGCCAAGTTACCAAAGCAAAGACCACTCACTGGTCAAGGACTCACCAACGCGCGCGTAATGCGCTCTGGCGCGTGCGGGTATGAGTCAAATTTCCAGTGTTTGGTTTTGCTGATTCTGGGTTCTGGGACAAATCCAGAAAGATCCCAGGGGTACTCCACAGCAACAGATATGCATATTGAAATACCGCTAGCAGTTTAAACTAAGAACAGCAGTAAACTGGTTGTTAGCATGCTTATAGTGATCTATATACATACAAAGACACAAAACAGTGGAAAACCAATCCCCACACTGTCCTGCGCGCGCAGCCACAAAGTGGCGCGCGAGTATATGGGACAAGTGCACGTTGGTCATTGCCACTACGGTTTTGAAACCTTGCCAGCTTTAGGGCCAGGACTGGTATTGATTACCAGCCTTGACCCTGCCAGCCCCTCTCAGGGATCAGAACATAGAGTAGAACCAAGGTAAGCTATACCTTTGTCTTTTGAGGTTTGAAAGGTGTTTGAGCTTTGAGTTGAGTTGAGGTTGTTTGAGGTATTTGTGGTGGAAGAACAAGCTATGTTCTTAAGTGTGCTTGGGATGTAAGCCTTTTAAAAAGTTGGAACCCTTTGAAAGAGAAACAAAGGGGATATATATAGGAGAAGACAGGAGTTAGGTCTGGCTGCAAAGAGATGAGCTCAGCCAGTCCACATGGCTGGTTGAGGCTGCCTGGTGGTTAAGCCTACCAACCAATAAAGGTGATAGGGACAGGTTTTGACCGTCGTGCACGGGTTGCGCTCTGGCGCGCGATGGATGCGACCTGGCGCGCGATGGTTCTCAATCAATGCGTGCCAGTAGGGTTTTTGGCTTTTGGAAGTGGCTTAAGACTAGGTTAGGTTCAAGGGTTTTGCAAACACTCAAAGCTCAAACACTCGACATTCCTGCGGTATTCTTGATCCATTTCATCATCAGGGAATCAGAAACCGAAAGTAAACTAATCTGAAAGCCCAGATTGGGGTGTCTACAGTAGCCCCTCTTTGACGGCACTTTCTGTGCTCTAGAAGGACCAATGCACACCCAGAGGCAAACCAAGCAGTTTATAGCAGTATACTACACAATTTAAAGGCTGAAAAGCCCTACAAATTAACAAAACACCCCATAAACAGTGTGGGGACAAAACAGTGGCCTAAGGCCATGTTACCAAAGCAAAGACCACTCACTGGTCAAGGACTCACCAACGCGTGCGTAATGCGCGTAATGCACTCTAGCGCGCGATGGATGCGCCCTAGCGCGCACGGGTATGAGTCAAATTTCCAGTGTTTGGTTTTGCTCATTCTGGGTTCTGGGACAAGTCCAGAAAGATCCCAGGGGTACTCCACAGCAACAGATATGCATATTGAAATACAGCTAGCAGTTTAAACTAAGAAAAGCAGTAAACTAGTTGTTAGCATGCTTATAGTGATCTATATACATAAAAAGACACAAAACAGTGGAAAACCAATCCCCACACTGTCCTGCGCGCGCAACCACAAAGTGGCGCGCGAGTATATTTGACAAACGCGCGTTGGTCCTTGCCACTACGGTTTTGAAACCTTGCCAGCTTTAGGGTCAGGACTGGTATTGATTACCAGCCTTGACCCTGCCAGCTCCCCTCAGGGATCAGAACAGAGAGCAGAACCAAGGTAAGCTATACCTTTGGTCTTTTGAGGTTTGAAAGGTGTTTGAGCTTTGAGTTGAGTTGAGGTATTTGAGGTGGAAGAACAAGCTATGTTCTTAAGTGTGCTTGGGATGTAAGCCTCTTAAAAAGTTGGAACCCTTTGAAAGCGAAGCAAAGGGGATATATATAGGAGAAGAAAGGAGTTAGGTCTGGCTGCAAAGAGAGGAGCTCAGCCAGTCCACGAGGCTGGCTGAGGCTGCCTGGTGGTTAAGCCTACCAACCAATAAAGGTGATAGGGACAGGTTTTGACCGTTGTGCGCGGGTTGCGCTCTGGCGCGCGATGGATGCGCCCTGGCACGCGATGGTCAACGGTTAAGTTTTGATTGTTGACCACACCTAGCAGCTTGACCAACGCGCGATGGTTCTCAACCAACGCGTGCCAGGAGGGTTTTTGGCTTTTGGAAGTGGCTTAAGACTAGGTTAGGTTCAATGGTTTTGCAAACACTAAAATCTCAAACATTCGACATTCCTGGGGTGTTCTTGATCCATTTCATCATCGGGGAATCAGAAACTGAAAGTAAACTAAACTGGAAGCCCAGATTGGTGTGTCTACAGTAGCCCCTCTTTGACGGCACTTGGAGCACCATCGACTTGGTACAAGTAACGTCAAAGATTTATAGACACCCCTCAAGGCAATCCAGAGCAGAACATACTAGCAAAGTAGACAAGTAAACTTAAGGAACCTGATTGGTTGAATGGATGGACGGACCATCGCTGGGGATGGAAATAGAAGTGGACGATTGCATCGCCGCTTGTTGATCGAATTTAGACAGGACAGGCTGTCGCTGCAGATTTGGACGGGGCAGGCCGTCGTTGCTGGGGATCAAGCTATCCTCGGCACAAATTATTCCAACAAACACGGGTAGGTCATGTCAGGCAGGTTGAATTCCATCTGTTGGGAATCAGAGCCAATCTCCTTATCAAAGACCATCCGAGACAGAGCAATAAGCCTGCTGGAAGATGCACTTGTGGCTAGATTGAAGGTTGTTGTTCAGGACAAGCCAAGGCGGACTCTCCTGGGGAACAATTAGTTGCGGATGAACGGACCATTGGACGATATTCTGATCGTCGTTGTGGACTGAATGGACGATGTGCTGATTGCTGTTGAATTGGATAGGCAGATCACTATACAAAATGATCGAGCCGTTGAGAACTTTTGATAGGACCGGCTATCATTGATTTGAATGGGCAGATCACTATACAAAGTGATCAAGTCGTTGGAAATTGGACAGGACCGGCTGTCGTTGACGGAGACGGACAGATCAGTGTGCAGAATGATCAAGCCGTTGGAAATTTTGACAGGACTGGCTGTCATTGATGGAGAGGGGCAGATCAGTGTGCAGAATGATCAAGTTGTTGGAAATTGGACAGGACCGGCTGTCGTTGATTAAGACGAACAGATCAGTGTGCAGAATGATCAAGCCGTTGGAAATTGGACAGGATCGGCTGTCGTTGATTGAGACGGACAGATTAGTGTGCAGAATGATCAAGCCGTTGGAAATTGGACAGGATCGGCTGTCGTTGATTGAGACGGACAGATTAGTGTGCAGAATGATCAAGCCGTTGGAAATTGGACAGGACCGGCTGTCGTTGATTTGGTTCCGTAGGAGATTGCATCGCATCCGTCGGGAAACAAAGCAAAAGTTAGAGAGATTTCCATTGCCACCGTTAACAAATAACAATACCGTAGGAGATTGCATCGCATACTTCGGCAAACAAATTGAGAGTTAGGGAGATTTACATTGCCTCCGCTAACAAATTGAATCAAAACCAGCAGGAGATTACTTCGCATCCTTCGACAAACAAACCGTATGATGGCGACCATTCTGGCTACCTTCTTGCTTTCAACATTTAATACACACAATATGCAATGACATGTATAATATATTGAAAATGCAGATGCAAGCTAAGGGCGGTTCCTAGGGAGACAACGACACCTAAGGACTACCACTAAGCCCCATTACTTTATTGTCTATTGCCTCTGAGATGCACACCCAGATAGAAAGACGTTGAGCGGGCCGGTGTGCCCTAGTTGATGCTTTAGTAATGGAATTGAGCCTGCGTGCCCTTTCTTTGATGCTTGGGTGGATGTGCCCCGTAGATGCTTTGCTTGGCGTTGGGTCGACGTGCCCTTGTTGCTTTACAAGATTCCACTGCTTGTGGATTACTGATACTAGGGTAGCAATGTAAAAATTGCATTTTCCAGTTTATTGACTCTTTTTGCATGTGTTGAAGAGAATGCAAAAACTAACCACTAATATCTAATTTGCATTGACAAGCGAACCGAATTGACACTCAGACATTCGCACATGTACAGACTCGCCTAGCTCGAACGAAAAGGGAGAAAAAGTCCTAGGATACAACATGGACCCTTAGACAGATGGAACACAATGAAATTTTGGGCATTAATGAGCCAAAACTCACAACATTCCTAAACAGGTGAAACTGACACTTGCGTAAGGTGCAAAAGGTACAAAGACTTGTATAAGCAAAATCGAGAAAAGCATCCCGTCATGACAATTGATTGAAAAACTAGAAAAATGCCGCAAAGATGGACATAAGACGCAGATGATGACCCATATAGGCCCGGATTGAAACCGACACCCCCGTGCAGTCACATTAAGTCCATTTGACTTGCATGATATGACAAGACTTGGCAAAAGCCCCTGGAATGAAATTCGAGGGCAGTAGCTGACTGCTATTGTCTGCTGTAGGAATTGAATAAGCGTGCGCAGGGTTGAGACCAACGCGCATCACTTCGAACAAACGCGCTGTGGTTGCTTACACCAGACTTCGCTGAACTTAGAATAAACTGTGAGCCGTTAGGCTTCTAGCATTTCGTTCTGTTTTTGATGCTTCAAATATTTTTAAGACTTATGCTCAGCCTTTATTATAGAAATAGCAGTTTGCAATAAAATTGAAAGACAAAAGGGTTTCCCCCTTCTGGTTCCTCCAATGCAGCTTGATCTTGGATCCTCTTCGACCTTTGATGTGTACCAAAACGTCAACCACGGATCCAATTGATAGATTGTGACCGAGTCTCAAAGAGAGACTGCCTACGTATCCCATTCTGGGGAATCAGGTCAAAATGTAGTTCAGTCCAGGGTTACACTCGAGTGTTTTACCTCTCCTTTTGCGCTCTAACTTTTGCTTTGTACCTCCCATTCGGGTCTTCGGTCTAGCGAGCTTTTATTGATTGCCTATTCATTTTTGCCTAAACCACCTTCATAGGTTTTCGGTCTAGCAGACTGCTCTAACTTTTGCTTGGAACTGCCCACCCTTGGGATTTTCAGCCCAACGAGCTTCTCTCAGAGAAAAGTTGCTTTTGAATTGATCCAGGTTAACTAAGGTATTGAATTTGTTGCCGTCGAGGTCGAAGACCTTTGGCTGCATCCCCAGATAATATGGCTTTGATGACGCAGGGTCAAAAGTGCTTCGGTTGACATGCCTTGCTCCGGGCCGTTTTGTACACTTTCTCATTTGTACTTGGCGGAACGCCGCTGTTACTGCTTTGAACATGGTACGAGGCCCGGAGCCTTATGAGCTTCTGCTTTTTGGATTGGCACCCGGTAGCAGGGGATTTGATGCTTCTTTATCTTAGGATCAACGCGAGGCGTGATTTGACGAGACCATGCCAAGACGTCGATGAATTCTTCGAGCCTGTCTGACCGGGCGCAATCCTCCTCTGGGGGCGGCTTTGAACCAATTGAGCCATTTAGGAGTTATCCTTGTCTTTCAAGTTTATTGAAATTACTTCTTCTTTTAATAGGCAGAGTATGCCTTTCGTCTTCCCTTTCAGCGAGGGAACACATTTCCTTGGGATGATCCCATTGAAATTTATCCCTTCGTCGTCAGGGTCGACACAGTTTATATAAAAGCCAGCGAAGTATTTAGAAGCAGATAATGCATATCATAAAAACCCTCGGGGTTTGCCAAGTACAGCAGACTCGAAACTTGAAACAAAAGCTACGACATGGAGGGCCAAGAGGCACAACCTCCAACTCAGAGCTAGACTTAGACAAATGCAAAAGACTCCGTGTCAGACTCAGACAAGACGCCAATGCAAACTAGACGCGGTTTTGAAAATGCAATTGTTAAAAAGCTACCCGTAGCTTTCACAAAAAGAGGTAGAATCCAGCGGGTGCCAGGCCCAATCAACAACACTTCAGCTTCCTTAGCTTCTTTGACCAAACCTACTCGGTGCTCCTTTGATCAATGGACCTCAGCCAATCAGTCTTCTCCTTTGCAAGCCCCTCATCACTGTAAATCCAGATGTCGGCAGAGAAGATCCCAATTGCACAAACAACAGCCAGCAGGCTGTCCTCGGGCTTGGATGGGATGGGTACAATCGGCTTGGAGTTCGGGTTGATTTGAGTAGAGGTGGGGTTGATTTGAGTGGAGATAGTGGATGTCTGGCCAACTTATGAGCCAGAGTTGGGCTGAGGAAAGGATTTGGAGACAGTGTCGGCTTTTGATGGAGCTGGGATTGGGATGATGCCACAATCGATGAGATCTTGAATGGCATGTCGAAGCCGGAAGTAGGCATTGGTATAACGACCAGGCGTTTGATGGTAGGTGCAATAGAGGTTATGTTTGAAAGTGGCAGGGGGATTTTTGGGTAATGGAGTTGGATTGAGGGGCTTGATGGAACCAGCGTCAAGGAGCTTCTCATAAACTGAGGCCAAAGGTGCAGAGAAGCATGAGAAAGTCCTCGGTGGGTTCCGGCGAGTGAATTGAGAATTCAAAGCGGAACCCTTGTTTGCTTTGCAATTGCACCGCATTGCCTCATCAACAGGATGCATTCTTTTGCCTTTAGGGTTGAATGCATCACTAAGCATGTCCTCCCCTTCGGCAATGGTTGTAAATGAGGACCCAGCATCCTCCTTTGGGTAGGTCCTGGGCTCATGAAATTCAGCCAGGTCTTTGAACATGTCCTTCGAGCACAACTTGATCCCAACCGCAGGAGTGTGGCAAGCTTGAGAGGGTTCTTTGACTTGCCCCATATCTGGTTGTGGGGCTATGGAGGTAAAAAGGCCAACCTGTCCCTGGACCATAACCATTTGTTTGTCCATCTTGTGACCCAATTCCTCTACAGCTTTCTTGAGCCCAGCCAGCTCCATTTGTGCTGACATTTTGGATTGATGAACGAGGAAGGTAATATGACCTTGGAAACGAAGGTATAACAGCCCTGGCAAACGTTCCCAAGCAGGTTTGGCTCTTCCCGTTGGTGAAATGGCCCAAAGCCTTGGACAGCTAAGTAAGACAAAAGCTCAGTGGCGTTCCTAAAGCAGTTAAAATGCAAGGTACACAACGTCGCCGGTGTCAACCCTAGACTCTAGAACTAGAGATGAGCTTGTCTCATGATGTTCGGACACTGCCAAAATCCTCAGATTTCTTTTCGTGGGTGTATCCTTTGAAGGGATCAAACTGATCCTAAGAGATGTCAAACCAGACTAAGTCTTCGACTAGTCCCTTTTCGAAGATTCAACTTTGAATTAGAAACAACTAGGTATTGATGGCGTGACACCTTAACTGGGGTGGCGTAAGCAACGCTGTGCTTTAGCCGGAGCGGTGTACGTGCTGCGCACGATAACCAAAATGATATCAATATCATGACATCAATACTTTGAGATTCCTTATTTTCGGTTGAATCCTGAATCGGGCATGAGCTGAGGATTTAATAAGTTTTGATTTCTCAAAGTCTCGCTGATCTAAGGACTTTGAAAAATTAACAACGTGCACCAACAAGATGCACAATTCTTCATCGGGTCTAGCAGCGTCCAAATTAGCATAAGACAGACTCGAAACCGAGAGACAACCTAGAAGCTGCCCTAAACATGCTCCTACACAAAACGGAATGTATGTATGTACAGTTCTAGAGACGATCTTGCCTCACAAGTTTCAGACGTTGCCGGAATCCTCAGAATTCTTTTCGGCGATCGATGTGTCCCTGAGTAGATCGACAGGTTCTAAAAGATGTCAAAAATAGACTAAATCTTCAGCTAGTCCCTTTTGAAGATTCAACTTTGAACTTGGAACAACTCGGCATTGATGGCATGACACCTTAACCTTGCACGCCGCGGTGTATAGTGACAACGCACTTCAACCTGGGTGGCGCCAGTGACACGGCATCACTACTTTGTTGTTCCTTATTGTTGGTTGAATCCTTAATCGGGCATGAGCCAAGGACTTAATAAATTTTGATTTCCCAAAGTCTCATTGAACTAAGGACTTTACGATTGATAAAGAACATTTGACAGAATGAACGACTCCCTCATCGGGTCTAACAACGTCTTAGACAGCGCAAGACAAACTCGAAAGAAAGAACTGCCTTAAGCATGCTCCTATGCAAAACAGTGTATGTACAGTACATGCGATAGAGAAAGCAGTAACACACAGGTAGTATATGGGGTTAGATGCAAATAGATCTTACCCTGCGGGTACCTGTCCTAGATTGGAGAGTTCTAATGCTTTGTATATGCAAAGGCTGGTTTTGGCTTGTAACAGGTTCCTCGGACTAAAGCCAAGATAAAACTCTTGCTGCCCTCGTAACCGCAGAGCAACAGTCAAATGGTAGAATGACTTATCATCGTCAAAGGTTGTTGGGCATTCGGGATCCCCGGGCTCCGGTAAACCGTGCCGGATTGCCAAAACGCTCCAACGAGGCTATCCCACATCAATGCAAATGAGAATGCTAGAAATTGATTAATAAGAAGAAGAATCGCAAAATCGCAAAATGCCTTTTCAAATTTGGCTCACTTTATTTTGTCTATATTTAGAGAAAACTACGCAAGTGAAAAATTTAAAAAGTTCCAGATCAGATTGGCCGGACACGAGGTCCTGTTAAATCACCATTCCAACCTTCGGCAGCACGAAGCTCACCGTTTTGATAGACTTTTAAGGAATTGTTCACAAGTGTATTAAACTCTAAGTATGGATTAATATTGGTTCGATCATCCCCAGCAGAGTCGCCACTGTGGGCAGCATGCCCTTAGGAAATTCCGTTCCTTTCCAAAGCAAGGCCCTCGGATCGAGGGAGGGCGAGCGGGGAAGCAAGTGTTCAGAATACAGAGTCGCCACTCGGGTTTGAAGGTCCGACACCCAAGGAACCGTATTTTGAAGCACCTGTCGCGCTATTTGATTTGAAAAAGTGAAAGCACCAGTCCGTCATAACCATATCTGGGTTCGGGAGCCCGGTTACGAGAGGGGAAGGGTTTTAAGGCACCCCTCTCGCCCAATCCGGAGATCGGTCTCTACTTAGGCATTTTGTGAAAACTTTTGTGATTCTTCTTTTATTAATCGATTTTTAGCCAATTAGGGTGGGGGAACAGTTAATCGGGGATTTAAAACTGTAACAGTTTGCAGGACGTGATCAGTATGACATGAATGGATAGAAAGTTTGAAAAATAAATGAGATAAAGTCCAATACTATGATTGAAACATCAAAACAGCGCCTTGTATGAATTTGGCACAAACATTGGCTAACTTGAATGCATGGATCTACATGCATGCAAGCCCTCCATCGCGCGACAAACCCATACACATGCGCGAGTGTCGACGCTTCACCAACAGTTTGAATTTTATCCCCTTCTGGGCTCTAGATGGACCATTGCACACCCAGAGGGCAAACCAAGCAGTTTATAGCAGTTATACAACACAGTTTAAAGGCTGAAAAGCCCTACAAATTAACAAAACACCCCATAAACAGTGTGGGGACTGTAGACACCCCAATTTGGCCTAACGATTATTTCAAGTCCCACCTTGGGACAATCCCGATGATGAAATGGATACAATGATTGCTGATTGCTTCCTTGAGGACCTTAGGACTTTCGGTGAGAACTTTGACCACTTAGAGGACCCAATTCAAAGCCATACAGCCTTTCAGACAGAAATACAGAAGCCTAGGAGAATCCATCTGACGGCCGTAACATCGATCCCACGGCCACAACATCAATCCCTCACCCGAGCAACCTGTTGCCAGCAAAATCTCCCTGAGAGATCAATCCCTCGGCCGCGAGATCTATCCTTCGGCCGAGACATCCATTCCACGGCCGCGACATCCTTTGCTCGGCCGCCAGATCGACCTTTTTCCAGACTCTGGAACGTTCTGTCAGACGTTTGGTTTGATCCAACTACACTACCTTTCCGATGCGTTCGGGCTACGTTCGGAGATCACGACGTAGAGTTAGAGATGCATTGCAATTGCAATTGCAATTGCCATCTCGTGATTTGATTGGCCGGAGTGAGTCATCCCTATGCCTATATAAAGGGGCCTTTGGGCTCCGAATTTAACACACAGAAATTGAGATACCTACACACTCAATCAAACCTCGAAACTCTGCACAAATACTCCCTCAATCCCATACTCCAAAAGCCCTAACCTTCCGAAGGTAGCCGTCAATCCGGCAATCAAACCCCGAAGTTCAAACCCTAACTCTAGGGTTCTCGATCAAGCAATCAGTCAATCACGCCCAATCCAAAGCAATCAAGCAACTGAGGGATCAAGGTGGTGAGGCCCAACGGCCTCTGGTTTGCCTTATTTACTGTCCTTTTTTACTAACCGTAGCGTTTTGATTATCCGTTAATCTTTCTGTCTGGTGTGAGGAAGAACACCGACTGGGGCTTCGATCCCTCGGCCGGTACATTAAACCAGTGTGATTACTCGGCCGTGACATCCATTCACCGGCCGAGTAATCGATCTCCTGGGACATTTTGTTTGCTTTTCTGCTTTCTAATGCATGCTTCAATTATCGCACTGGCTCACTTTGCTTACTGTTTAAAGGAATAACTAAACAGACTATGTGTTAGAATTAGACAAAGCATCTATACGTCTTATGTTGAACGATTATGGGCCGGTCTCACAACTGGGCAAAGAGGGGTGCCTAACACCTTCCCCTTATTGTACTTTTGGCTCCCGTATCCGGAATCTCTATCTATTTTCCCAGTTTTAATAAACTGGGTGGCGACTCTATTTGATGATAACCGTTATCGTGTGGCGATGTTCCTAGCCATGGGAATGTCCATGATTTTGGTTTATGAAGTGAGCAACCAATCGATTAAACGCAACGTGATCAATCTGTATGGCGATGCCCCGTTTGGGAGGTGTCTACAGTAACCTGGCGACTCTGCTGGGGATATGAGAGCCATAACCAAAAAGTTCAACATAAGACTAATATATGCCTTGTCCAATTCATTTATCATATGCATCGAGCGGGCAACCCGTTGAGTTCACCTGATATCCCGGCATGACACGGGCTATGTTGGGGGTTCCAGCAAACTCCACAGTCACTCGTACCTAGTGGTATATCAAAAAGGAAATCACCCAATCGCCGCCTATAATGGGCTGGTGAGAGGATTGGTGCCCTTTGACAACGGAGCACCCTGAGACTACCAAAACCTTGCATGCTTTAGAAAGCCATAGAACTTATCAAACTAAGACAGGAACCTACAGGCTAGGAACCTACTTGCATTTTTACTTCCAAGTTCTTCCTCACACCCACTGTATATGTGTATGTTGTAAAGTTTCTCTTTTGCAGGTTAAACCTTAGGAATCTCTCTAAGTCAAATAAACAGTAGGTAAGATTAATCAATCTAACTAAAGCATAAAAACTTTTTCAGGAAAAATGACTGCATCACTGTTCATGTCTGATTCGCACTTTCAAGTTGTCACCAAGCTGTCTGGCCCGCTCCACTTTGCTGTTGAAGATTTCAACCCCTCTGAATACATCACTCCAGTAAATCAACCAAAGCCTATGGTGGCTATCATTGAAGACAACCATGTCATGTTCGCTGGAACAGTTTATGAGGAAGATGTAGAAGACCTGATTGAAGAAGAAGGGCTTCGCAGGGTTCCAATCTACTTTTATGACCCTTATGCACCTACCGATGATTATTGGCCAATAGACGAGGTCAACAACCTCGAGACTGAAGAGGCAAAGGAAGAAGAGGCTGTCGACAATGACCCACTGGACGAAATATCACTAAACCTACTCTTTGATGAGGGGGTCACCAACAATGAAATAAGGGTGATCCACCCCATCATAGACAGCTTTGGTAATTGGTGGGGCTTTGTTGGCACACGACGGGTCGACAACAGTGACGAAGCCAAAATTGAAGCTCAATTGGAGGAAATAACAGCAATAGCAAATCAAATGGCCCTCCAAGACTTGCAAGGTGACAATAATGAAAGTGCGAATCAAGGTGACAGTGAAGTATTGATGATCGACCTTGGTGATGAAAAAGACTGCTCTGAGCTGATTGTGGATGCTGAAAAAGGGACTTACCCTAACTGGACCGTGGAACACACTCTAAAATACAAAATGAAAAGCGCCAATTCTGATCTTAGTTCTGATTCCGATTCCGACTCCGAGTCGACTCAGTCCGAGTCAAGCTTTTCATCCTTTGAAACTACTAAGTCTAGTGAGGAAAACCTGGTTAAAGTACCAAGGCATAGCATTTACTTTGAATTCGACTCTGAAATGTCTTTTGATAAATTTAGCAATGAGAAGGAAGATTTAGAGTATTTCACTTTGCCTATGATCAATTGTGTGGATTCCGACAAACCAAATTTTGAGGAAGAAATTCCAAAAGAAATTCTAGAATTCATCGAGAGAGAAGAGGAAAGGCACGCTAAACCCTTTTCTGAGGAGATAATCACAGCAAACATAGGCTCTGAAAACGAGCCCAAAATGGTTAAAATTGGTGCCGCACTATCCCCTCAAGAAAGTGAAAAACTAATCTTTTTGCTAAAAGAATACAAAGATGTTTTTGCCTGGTCTTACGAGGACATGCCTGGAATAGACCCTGAAATTGTTCAACATAAAATTCCTCTTCATTCTGATGCAAAACCAGTTAAACAAAAACTGAGACGTATGCGCCCTGATTGGGTCCTAAAGATAAAAGAAGAAGTCACTAAACAAATCAACGCCGGTTTTCTCATAGTCACCGAATATCCACAATGGGTAGCAAACATCGTTCCCGTACCAAAGAAAACTGGAGGAATCAGGGTGTCTGCGTAGATTTTCGAGATCTCAACAAAGCCAGTCCGAAAGATGACTTCCCATTACCTCACATAGACGAACTAATAGATAACACCGCAGGCCATGCATTACTATCCTTCATGGATGGATTTTCTGGGTATAACCAAATCCTTATGTCTCCTGAGGATAGAGAGAAAACCACCTTCACTACGCCTTGGGGAACTTACTGCTACCGAGTAATGCCGTTTGGGTTGAAGAATGCTGGAGCCACTTACCAGAGGATGGCCACAACACTGCTGCACGACATGATGCACAAAGAGGTCGAGGTGTATGTCGACGATATGATAGTCAAATCAAAGGAAAGGGAAGGACACTATGGAGCACTCCAAAAGTTCTTTGAGAGGATTAGGAATTATAAGTTGCGTCTTAACCCTCAAAAATGCACTTTTGGGGTAACAGCTGGAAAGATGTTAGGTTTCCTCATCACTCAAAGAGGAATCGAGGTAGATCCTTCCAAGATACAAGCTATCATGGAGATATCACCACCTAGGACAGAAAAGGAAGTAAGGAGCTTCTTAGGGAAGGTACAGTTCATCAGCAGGTTCATTTCCAAGCTCACAACCACCCGTGAACCTCTTTTCAAACTATTGAAGAAAGGTACGGATTTTGAATGGAGCCAAGACTGTCAGCAAGCATTCGAGGCAATCAAAGAATACCTTCAGAATCCACCTGTACTATCGCCACCCATCCTTGGGAAGCCATTGATTCTGTATCTCTCAGTAACAGACACGTCCATGGGATGTATGCTAGCACAAGAAAACGACGCCAAAGTAGAGTGCGCCATATACTACCTCAACAAGAAAATGATGGATTATGAGACAAGGTACACTCCCCTCGAGAAAACCTGTTGGGGGCTAGTATGGGCCACAAAGAAACCGAGGCACTACCTGTTAGCACATCCGGTGGTGCCGGTCTCTCGTTTAGACCCAATCAAGTATCTTTTCGAAAAGCCAGCACTTATCGGAAAGCTAGCTAGGTGGTTATTGCTGCTAGCGGAGTTCGACCTCAAATACATGACAAGGAAATCAGTAAAAGGAAGAGCTGTGGCAGAATTCTTGGCGGATCACCCTGTGACAGAGGCCGAGGCAGAGGACTTCATGTTCCCCGACGAGGATATCTTATGTCTCTTAGACGACACCTGGCAACTTTACTTTGATGGAGCATCAAACCAATGTGGATATGGCATAGGGGTATTGCTAGTTTCCCCAAACGACTCTCACATCCCTTTGTCATATAAGCTAAGGTTTGAAGTCACTAACAACCAAGTTGAAATGAGGCTTGTATTGCTGGAATGGAGGCAGCCCTGGAGCTAGGAGCAAAAAGGGTAGAAGTCACTGGGATTCAAACCTGGTGGTATCTCAAGCAAGAGGAGACTGGAAGGTCAAGGAGGATACACTGAAGCTATATCACTCTGTGCTGGAAAATCTAATTCCACAATTCGATTCTGTTATCTTCACACACACTCCTCGAGTGAGCAATAGATTTGCAGATGCACTGGCGACATTGGCATCTATGGTCGAAATACCCCTGGGATTCACAATGCGGCCTCTCATGATCGAACAAAAGGTTAAACCAGCATGTGAGTGTACCTTTACCGAGGAAGGTGAAGACGATGGCAAGCCATGGTACGAAGACGTGAAAGAATTCCTGGAAAAAGGGGAATACCCATCCGAGGCCACCTCGAAGGACAAAACAGCTCTACGGAAGTTTGCTGCCCGATTTGTAATCTGTGGAGGAGCAATATACCGAAGGGCACACTTGGGTCCAAGTCAACTTTGCGTCACAACAGAGGACAGCCGCAGGGTAATGGAGGAAATACATGAAGGAATTTGTGGGCCACACATGAATGGGGCAACGATGGCAAAGAAGATCCTACGTCAGGGATATTACTGGACTACAATGGAAGCCGACTGCGCTGATTATGTCCGTCGATGTTACAAATGCCAAACTCACGCTGATCGTATGCGTATTCCCCCTACGGAATTGTACAGCATGACATCCCCCTGGCCATTCTCCACTTGGGGGATAGACGTCATTGGAAGTATAAATCCAAAGGGAAAATACAAACATCAGTTCATCCTAGTGGCTATCGACTACTTCACCAAATGGGTAGAAGCGGCTTCTTATGCTACTCTCAAAGCCACTCATGTGGCCAAATTCATCCGCACTAATATCATCTATCGATATGGTGTACCTCACGAGTTTGTCTGTGATAATGGATCGCACTTCAAGGGGGCGACAAAGAAGCTTTTCGCCGAATTTGGGATACAAAATCATCGGTCATCTACTTACCGACCTCAAACTAATGGAGCAGTTGAAGCTGCAAACAAGAATGTCAAGAGGATTCTGCGGAAGACTACCGACACTTACACGGACTGGCCAGAAATGCTACCTCTGGCACTATGGGGATATCGAACAACTGAAAGGACTTCAACTGGGGCCACTCCCTACTCTCTGGTCTATGGAATGGAAGCTGTCTTGCCTATCGAATTGGAATTACCTTCGTTGAGGGTTTTAGCTGAGACTGGAATGATCGAGAAGACTGGGTTCAAAACCGCTACGACGAGTTGGCACTACTAGACGAAAGGAGACTGAGGGCTTTATACCATGTACAAGGGTATCAACGCCGCATTGCACGAGCATTCAACAAAAAGGTGAAACCTAGGGACGTCAAGGTAGGAGACATGGTGCTCAAAGCAATTCGTCGCCACGTCTCAGACCCAAGGGGCAAATTTAGACCAAACTGGGGAGGCCCCTACCTTATCAAACGCATACTCTCCGGAGGAGCAGCATACATTGCAGACTTGGATGGAATGGAATTCGCAACACCAGTCAACATCGATAAATTGAGGAAGTATTACCCATGAGAGATGCTCGTTGGACCGAAAACCACAAGGGTGGGCGGATCCAAGAAAAAATTAGAGCAGCCTGCTGGGTCGAAAACCCGCAAGGGCGGCTTAGGCAAAAACTAAGGCATAAATAAAACGCTCGCTAGACCGAAAACCCGCAAGGGCGGTTCTCAGGCAAAATTTAGAGCACAAAAGGAGAGGAAAATACCCGAGTGGACCCTAACTAAAACAAATCCCCTTTGTTGGAACTACGTTTATGGCCTGATTCCCTCCATGGGATACGTAGGCAATCTCTAAGTTTGAGATTCGGCCACTGCTATCATCATCACTTCCAAGATTTCTAGGTCTATCCTAAAGCATGTTCGCTATCAAATCATGGCAATAACATCTTCAAATAAAACGACCAAATGTTTTATTATTTCCAAAGAGAAAGGTTAAAGCAAACCTAAACAATTCTTAATCCATGAAAGCTAGAATCAAACAAACATCTTTTGAAAAACATAAGCAAAGCGTCGATCTCTAGGTCTTCCTTCTCTTTGCACTACTATCCTCCAAAAGGTTTTTCTTCAACCAGCGTTTGTAAGAACCCGATAGCTTGGCAACGAAGTTCTCAGCAACCTCCTGCATCACTCTATTTGGCCAAAGACGCAGCATATTGCGACGGAAGTTGGCATCATGGATCTTAGAATCGGTGTACTCAGGGTCACCCAATATTGCGGTTTGTTCAGCCCAAAATTGCTTTTTAAAGCGTGTTGGTATGTATAAAACGACTCGAGTAATGCCAATCACTGCTACACCAAAGTGGTTCATGGTACTCGCGGTCATGCTCTCGATACCATACCAGGGGCAAACCCATTGAATCCAATCACCCCTGCAAGTCTTCATCCATGCTTCCCAAGCAGCCTCAGTTGGGAACTGTTTAACCATGTGACGCTCCGTGCATTGGTCTGGATTGTAAGGAAGTCGCTCTGGCGCATCCCACACTTTTAGCTTCTCAAACAACCATACCTAGAGAAAAAGGGAAAATTGTGAGCTGAGAGAACACGTGAGTCAAAACAAAAGAGTGATGAGTGACAAATGAAACAAATAAAAGAGCGAACCTGCAATAGCAAGGGACCGCCTGAGAACTGAGCTGTAGGACTACCCTTCATCACATCTAGACCTATCAAGGTCTCTGCCAATACTAAACCAGCGAAACCCACACGGTTTCCAATTTGCTGAGCAAGGTTAAGCAATATAGGATCAGCATGACCAGAGGAAGGGCCAAGCAAGTGGTAATGAAGGAGACAAATGCACAATGCATGAAAGCACGACTTCTGTAGGGAAACTTGGCGATGAGCCTCAGCTGTACCAAAACGCTGAATAAGTTGCAGAATCTCCAACCTCCCTTTCACTAGGAAGAACTTAACTTCATGCTTCTGAACTTGGAGTAAATCCTTCAAGAGATCACCACGGTTGAACAAAGGATTAGGGACAATGAAACCCTCTCTATCCGAATGACCCATGATGGCTGCAAATTCCTCGATAGTAGGACACAACTCCTCCCTCTTAAATCGAAAGACGTGAAAATCAGGGTCCCACAAACTAGCGGCTGCCCTAAGGAAGGCAAAATTCACAGGAACGTGACGAAGGGAAAAGAGGAAGTCCATGCCAAAGGACTTAAAGTGCAGACGGTCAAGGCCATTAAATGAATCCAACCACTGATCAAGGATTGGTTGTGCCATGTGCAAAGAAATTGCTGCTGACAATGCTATCGGGTTCGTAGAACGCGTACTTATAGGGCTAGGTCGAGTCTTAGTTCGAATCGGAATCGGATTCTTAATCCTCGGAAATTTAGTCGGACTCTCGGCCGGCATTTCGATAAGGCGGCCGTGGGATCAATCCATCGGCCCGTAGATAATAGGGTTGACCTGCAAGTCAAACCCAGGCAAACAAAACGATCCTTCGGCCGCCAGATCGAAGTTTCGGCCGCGTAATCATTTGGTCGGCCGCCAGAACGGCTATTTTACAGACTGTTCCCGCGGTTCAGTTCGTTTCGTTGGATTAACGAGAATATCACACGCAAACAACGTAGAAACAGCATGTACAATCACAATAGCAGAGCAAAAGGTTTTTGTTTCATATATTGAAAGCTTTTTACATCACAAGGTGGATCATCCCACATTTCCTAAACAAACTATACATCGATTTCCTGTCGAACTAACCTTTGCAGGAAGAAAAACAAAGAAAGAAACAAAAAGGAAGCAGAAGAGGATGTCGAACCCTCTGGTGGTCCGAACAAAAGAGACCAGCTGCAAAAAAGAAGAGGACGCCCCTGGGGCGATGTATACCAAAGGAGTACTACGGTGCAGAAGGGACACCACATGGCTCAAAAGAATCACCACATGGCCCAGAAAAATCACCATACCACGTACCACCGCCACACCAGGAGCTCCGCGTCACGGAAGCAAGCCACCCATGTGAGGGCCCCTAATCAAACATACCCATGCGAGGGTCCCAAATCAAGCATCAAGACGGGACCAAAAGGAAACGCGGTCTCCCTCCGCGCACGCTAGCCATGTCAGTACATCACCCATGGCCCGGAGCTGTTAGGAATGAGGGGAAGTAAAAGGGATCTTCAGATATGGAGCTCTCGGAACGAGGAGAGGAATAGGAAGAGTGGAAGATAAAATGAAACGGCTGACGCCGTGGTCTTTTATAGGCCCCTGGAAACAAACCAATTAAACGGCCGAGCGTTCGATTCCTCGGCCGAGACATCAATCATTCGGCCGAGAGATCGATCTCCTGGCCCTCCAATCAATTTTCCTCAGCAACATCAGATCATGCTCAGTGCATCAATTCAAGTCGTCATGGATTCTAGGTCCTCAACCAACCAAGTAGCCTTGGGGGCATCCCCAAGCCAATGCAGCATAATCAAAACTAAGCCTTGGGGGGCATGCTCAAGCATAAGGAAAATCTCTCTCCACAAACTGCTGGCCAGCAAAACAAGACATTCAGCAGCCCCGAGTTCAAAACTTCAGCAGCTCCAAGTCCATTATTGGCGGGCTCTACGCCCATAACAGTCAACTCAGCGGCTCCAAGCCCTTGACCCGGCAGCTCTACGCTCGTTCTCACTCACTCAGTGGCTCTAAGCCCACTGACTCAACTGGCTCGAAGCCGTAACAATCAACTGGTTCAAAGCCGTACACAATCAAGCTCTTAACAGGCTCGAAGCCTGTGTCTATCACTTCAGCGGCTCCAAGACCGCTATCTCAATAGGCTCAAAGCCTGTATCTACCACCTGAAATGGCTCGAAGCCATAAACTCAGCGGCTCAAAGCCCGAACATCTCAACTGGCTCGAAGCCGTAAACAAGCAACAGGCTCTAAGCCACCCCAACAATCAAGACATCTATTCTCAGGCTCTATGCTCAAAAATCTAACATTTTTGAATGCTCAAGCTCTACGCTTGGATGCCCAACCACTGTGTACTGGATGCTCAAGTTATACACTTGAATGCTCAAGCTCTACGCTTGGATGCCCAACCACTGCGTACTGGACGCTCAAAGCCTGTACTTTGAATGCTCGGATTCTGCCGTCCGAATGCTCGAGCTCTACGCTCTGAATGCTCAAGTCCGGAACTTGATAGAAGCTCTAAGCTTAAAACAAACACACACGCACGGGCCCGTGCACATTTGCATCAACATTTTCACATCGAGTCTGCATCATATCTGTTCACATCTAATGAACAAGCATTGCACATATACACTCTGCATATCTCTCATGAAACAGGTCAACCCTGCAATCAACCGGCTCTATGCCTCGGTTTTATTGATCGGCCCAACGCCTCGATCCTTTGGCTCCACGTCAACACTTATGATGAGAAAGCTCCGCGCACAGACCATCAGAATGCAACCAGCTCTACGCTTCAGTTCATATCACGTCAAGCTCTAAGCTCCGACAACTTAGGCCCTCACCTCAAGACTGCATACAGGCTCCACGCCTCAATCACTTCAGGCTCCATGCCTCAGTTCCTTCACCTCAGGCCCTTGCCTTATGCCAGCTCCGTGCTTCGGTTCTATCAAGCTCTAAGCTTACCTCAGGCCTCCGCCTCATAAAACACAGCAGGCTCCACGCCTCAATCTAGTCCCTTCAGGCTCTCGCCTTATGATCAACACCAGCTCCGCGCTTCGGTCCTATCCAAACACCTCGGGCTCTCGCCTTATGATCAACACCAGCTCCGTGCTTCGGTCCTATCAATCACCTCAGGCTCTCGCCTTATGATCAACACCAGCTCCGCGCTTCGATCCTATCAAGCTCAAAAAGGCTCTCGCCTTATGATCAATACTAGCTCCGCGCTTCGGTCTTATCAATCCCCTCAGGCCTTCGCCTCAAAATCGCAACAAGCTCCATGCCTCAATTCCATTTCTCTCCAGGCTCTCGCCTCATGACTACAACCGGCTCCGTGCCTCGATTTCCTCATCACTAAAGCTCCGTACTCCAGCCACTGGCCTTGCGCCCCCCATCTCAAAAGTAACCCGGCGTCCAATTCATCCCCAGTAGATGGTTTGGATTCCACCCCATTACATCAACCCCTTCCAGCTCATTCGCAAGGATAGGCTACTCTACCGAGCTCCTTTCAGTCAAAGTAAGGATGATCAAGAAAAGCAAACGCACCTGCAGTGTCGATCTACCCCAAAATACTAAGGAAGCTCTCCGCAAAGAAACTCCCTGTAGCCCCACGCTCCTTCAACTACTCTTCGCCAAAACCCTGGCTCAGTCCAGGTACGTCAAACTACGGCTTTTATGCCCAAAGGTACGTCTTCTGTCTCTAACCCTCCAAACTTTTACTTTTCTTTATTGCCCGAACTACGATTGGTCTGAATTTCCCTTGTGGAATACGTAGGCAGCCTCCCGGCCCGACCATAACAAAACCTTTTTCGAAAACCCCTTGGAATAGTGGTTGGACCAAATTGAGTTGCTTTTTACAGCTTTGACTCTTACTCAAACATGTCTCGCGATCCGTCTGAGTTCAGTCAAAGAGGGGCATCTGTAGACACCCCAATTTGGCCTAACGATTATTTCAAGTCCCACCTTGGGACAATCCCGATGATGAAATGGATACAATGATTGCTGATTGCTTCCTTGAGGACCTTAGGACTTTCGGTGAGAACTTTGACCACTTAGAGGACCCAATTCAAAACCATACAGCCTTTCAGACAGAAATACAGAAGCCTAGGAGAATCCATCTGACGGCCGTAACATCGATCCCATGGCCACAACATCAATCCCTCACCCGAGCAACCTGTTGCCAGCAAAATCTCCCTGAGAGATCAATCCCTCGGCCGCGAGATCTATCCTTCGGCCAAGACATCCATTCCACGGCCGCGACATCCTTTGCTCGGCCGCCAGATCGACCTTTTTCCAGACTCTGGAACGTTCTGTCAGACGTTTGGTTTGATCCAACTACACTACCTTTCCGATGCGTTCGGGCTACGTTCGGGCTACGTTCGGAGATCACGACGTAGAGTTAAAGATGCATTGCAATTGTAATTGCCATCTCGTGATTTGATTGGCCGGAGTGAGTCATCCCTATGCCTATATAAAGGGGCCTTTGGGCTCCGAATTTAACACACAGAAATTGAGATACCTACACACTCAATCAAACCTCGAAACTCTGCACAAATACTCCCTCAATCCCATACTCCAAAAGCCCTAACCTTCCGAAGGCAGCTGTCAATCCGGCAATCAAACCCCGAAGTTCAAACCCTAACTCTAGGGTTCTCGATCAAGCAATCAGTCAATCACGCCCAATCCAAAGCAATCAAGCAACTGAGGGATCAAGGTGGTGAGGCCCAACGGCCTCTGGTTTGCCTTATTTACTGTCCTTTTTTATTAACCGTAGCGTTTTGATTATCCGTTAATCTTTCTGTCTGGTGTGAGGAAGAACACCGACCGGGGCTTCGATCCCTCGGCCGGTACATTAAACCAGTGTGATTACTCGGCCGTGACATCCATTCACCGGCCGAGTAATCGATCTCCTGGGACATTTTGTTTGCTTTTCTGCTTTCTAATGCATGCTTCAATTATCGCACTGGCTCACTTTGCTTACTGTTTAAAGGAATAACTAAACAGACTATGTGTTAGAATTAGACAAAGCATCTATACGTCTTATGTTGAACAATTATGGGCCAGTCTCACGACTGGGCAAAGAGGGGTGCCTAACACCTTCCCCTTATTGTACTTTTGGCTCCCGTATCCAGAATCTCTATCTATTTTCCCAGTTTAATAAACTGGGTGGCGACTCTATTTGATGATAACCGTTATCGTGTGGCGATGTTCCTAGCCATGGGAATGTCCATGATTTTGGTTTATGAAGTGAGCAACCAATCGATTAAACGCAACGTGATCAATCTGTATGGCGATGCCCCGTTTGGGAGGTGTCTACAGGGACAAAACAGTGGCCTAAGGCCAAGTTACCAAAGCAAAGACCACTCACTGGTCAAGGACTCACCAACGCGCGCGTAATGCTCTCTGGCGTGCGCGGTTTTGAATCAAATTTCCAGTGTTTGGTTTTGCTGATTCTGGGTTCTGGGACAAGTCCAGAAAGATCCCAGGGGTACTCCACAGCAACAGATATGCATATTGAAATACAGCTAGCAGTTTAAACTAAGAAAAGCAGTAAACTGGTTGTTAGCATGCTTATAGTGATCTATATACATAAAAAGACACAAAACAGTGGAAAACCAATCCCCACACTGTCCTGCGCGCGTAGCCACAAAGTGGCGCGCGAGTATATGGGACAAGCGCACGTTGGTCCTTGCCACTTCGGTTTTGAAACCTTGCCAGCTTTAGGGCCAGGACTGGTATTGATTACCAGCCTTGACCTTGCCAGCCCCTCTCAGGGATCAGAACAGAGAGCAGAACCAAGGTAAGCTATACCTTTGGTCTTTTGAGGTTTGAAAGGTGTTTGAGCTTTGAGTTGAGTTGAGGTTGTTTGAGGTATTTGTGGTGGAAGAACAAGCTATGTTCTTAAGTGTGCTTGGGATGTAAGCCTCTTAAAAAGTTGGAACCCTTTGAAAGAGAAACAAAGGGGATATACATAGGAGAAGAAAGGAGCTAAGTCTGGCTGCAAAGAGAGGAGCTCAGCCAGTCCACAAGGCTGGCTGAGGCTACCTGGTGGTTAAGCCTACCAACCAATAAAGGTGATAGGGACAGGTTTTGACCGTCGCGCGCAGGTTGCGCTCTGTCGCGCGATGGATGCCCCCTGGCGCGCGATGGTTCTCAACCAACGCATGCCAGTAGGGTTTTTGGCTTTTGGAAGTTGCTTAAGACTAGGTTAGGTTCAAGGGTTTTGTAAACACTCAAAGCTCAAACACTCGACATTCCTGGGGTGTTCTTGATCCATTTCATCATCGGGGAATCAGAAACCGAAAGTAAACTAATCTAGAAGCCCAGATTGGGGTGTCTACAGGATGCCACTTGGCTAAAACAAAATCTAGCTCCCTTTGGAAAGTAAAAGCAACGGCCGAAGGTTTGATATCTCGGCCGCAATTCTGATTCCTCAGCCGTGCCATCAATTCGTCGGCCGATACTTCATTTCATACAATTCCATGTTCAAAACAATTTTAGAGCCATGTTTTGACTATCACATACAAACTCAAGACATTTAAGTAGCATGTAAAGCTTTTCTCATTTCATAAACAAAAGCTTGATTACAAAATCATCATTGTGGTTGCTTTCACTATACAATTTATGCTTGTCTCTTTACTAACTATGAACAAGAAAAGAAAAAATCCTAAAGCTGGTCGTGACGGTGTCTCCGAGACGATCTCTGAGATAAAGAAAGGGATTGTTGGCTATCCTCCCCACTAGCAGCTGGTGCTCGTTCAGCTTCAAGCTACAGAAAAAGAATACGAACATTCAGATTCAAGAAAAGATGCAAAGGAAATGGAGTACATGGGAAAAATCATACCTCGAGGATTTGACGGCGTTGCCTCCGAACCAAAGCCTCCGCACTTTGATAAGCACGCAGCCATTCCTATACTACCTCAGTAGGCACCTGTGCAAGTAACCAAGCATTTCAAACATTGGAACGCAAGATACAATGATAAAGCAGGAAAATGAAATCAGAAATGAAGAGACACCTGTGAAACCCCAGTGTGTAAAGCTGGGTCAAATAAGGAGTAAGCACCAAGCACTCCTCCTCTCCATCATCAGAGTGGAAGGAGACGAAAGTAGGGGCCCGTGCCCGTGGCCAAACAGGAGCAATTGGAGGAACAACAAGTGGAGTCAAGAAGAGGAGACAGTACTCCATGTAGTCACCCGCCTGGAGAAGCAAGCCCGCCTAGTCTCTAATTCGAGCATTCTTCAAGTCTTCCTTAGACATCAAGGAAGTAGATCTCATCGACACCGGAGGAGGAGGAGGAACGAACTAAAGAGCCTCAGCACGCGAGCGCCACTGGCTAGCCACCCGGTCACCCAGGTACCAAGCTCGGCAAAAAGGACCCTAGAGCAAGCTACGGGTACGATCCAAAACCCTGGAACGCGCAAGAGGAACGTCTTTTGGAACACCGCTCCAAGGTTCAAAACGCACCTACAAATAGGATCAAATCAGCTACAGCATAAGGATATGCAAACCTGAAGATAAAGAACACAAGAGAAGAGAGGTACCTGATCGACCGTCAATCGGTCCAAAACCCGTTGCCACTCGGGAAGGCTCAAAACTGGTGACCGTGGCTTCCGTTGGCCCACCAGCCATCGCTCGTAGCGAGGAACACAGTTCGCATCCTCATGCTTGGTATTAGTCGAAAACTGAAGAAGATGCTCGAAAGCCCAGAGCTGAAAAGAGAATTAGCAAACAGGTTCAAAACCAAGAAAAATCAAAGCGAGAAAGGAAGGAAGTAAAGAAGAAGGATATACCTTAAGCACTCGGTAGTGATCTTCAAGGATGAGGCTCTTGTCCCGTGAACAAGCCCCAAGGTTGCCGTATAGGGTAGCTAAAGCAGATGCTCCCCAATCAAGTTCCCAAACAGCCTCCAGATGCTGCAAAGGGGCCAAAAACTATGTGCACCGAGATATCCTTGTTGGCAAACATTGTCTGCCCAAGGAGGTAGAGAAGGAAAGCCCGTGTCAGCTGCTCGACGCTCACCTGAGTCAAAATATCAGCCTTCATAAAAGTCTTGCTCAGCCAAGAGACGTCAACATGACCGCGTGAATGAAGAGGAGGCACCTTGCCCAAAAACCACTCCAAAGCCCCCTCCCGTTGCCAAAGCTTGGGATCAATCCGAAGAGGGGCTCCACCTACCCGCAAACCAGTCAAAAGGGAGAAATCGCTCGGCGTGATCGTCATCTCACCGGCAGAAGGGAAGTGGAATGTGTTGGTGGTATCCCACCACCTCTCAACTAGTGAGGTCATCAGCGACCAATCAATCTTCGGAAGATTGAGGCCCAGAACAAATACCTCAAAACCTGCAGCACGTACCAGTTCCTGAGCTCGCTCTGGCAACGTCGAAAACCACTTATGCACCTCCTTGCCTCCACCACGGGCTTCCAATCTCCTGTTTCGCTGCAAAGTTCCACCAGAAACAAACTGGGAGTTAATCTCATGATTGCATAAACAAATGAAAAAACTAGGAGCATCAAGTTGACATCTATAAAGCATGCATTGCCTAAATAGGGGGCAGAGATTTCTAATCTTTTTCAAAACAGATTTGACCGTACTGTGGGTTCTTCTCATTTATGCTCCTAGCTAAAAGGGATTTCATCCCGCAAATAAAATTCATTTTTAAATCATGCAAGTTTAACTACGAATTAACAAAAGCAAACTTTTTATTTTCCAGGAAATTCGGAAAGCTTACCGGAACGTTGAGAACACTCAAGTGCTACTCAGGCTCTCTACGAACTACCTCGGCCTCTAAGCCACCAATGGGAGGACGATACTGCAGGAATCCGCTAGAACCTAACCTACGCGAAGGAAGCACGTACGTGGAAGCATCGAATGGGACAAGCTCCTCAACCGCCTCCTCGTCGAAAGAAGGATACTCACACCTGCATGGAGGGTGCGAAGAACCCGCAATGTCTGTAGAGGAGAATGGCGGCAAGTTGGCGGTATCAGAAGGTGGCGTGGCCATCGCATTCAAAGTAAGAGAAAAAGAGAGCAAGCAAACGACGACGGCAGCCGATGACACCGGTGGTCCAAACCGACGGAGATGGTGGAGAACGACGGCGAACGGTGGTCGGAGGAATGGGGGACGGATAGGTCTTGGATGAAAGAAGGGAGAAGGAGGAGAAAAGTAAAAATGAGCCGTGAAATCAATTAAACCGAACTTAAATCGAATTTTTCGACTTTTGGCTTTCTCACGGCCGAGACATCAATTATTCGGCCGAGAGATCGATCTCCTGGCCCCATAATCAATCTCCCACAGCAGCGTCGGATTTTGCTCAACGCACTAATTCAACTAAATATGAAGTTCTGGGTCCATGACCAACATAAGCAATGATGGAATTAGCCTTGGGGGCATCCCTGAGCACAAGCATTGAACCCACTTTGGAATTCTCCACAGGCTCTCTCCGTAGCAATAAACTCACCAGATGCCGATCACTTGACCAACTATAAACCCCAAGCTCCGGCTCTATGCCCCAGTTACTGTGCTCCGGAAGTACAACAACTATCACATCCCATGATCAGCGGCCCTACGCCCATAAACTCATGTATTTCAAGATTCGTAACCTCGTTATTCAGCAACTCCACAACTCCTGATGGCTCAGTAACTCCGTATTTACTCCTCCAATAAGCTCCATACTCACTACTTCAGCTATTTAGCAGCTTCATGCTCATGCCCGCTACTACCGAAGCTACTCAAACAGCTCCACCATCTCAACAGCAGTTCCATGCTCACAGCACCGGATGCTCACTATCTCACTACCTCAACAACTCTGTGCGGCCCCGTACTTACTTACCACCATCAAACTACTCCATCTTCATAAATCCTTGCCACCTAGCAGTTCAGTACTCACCACCAAGCTACTCAATGGCCTTGTGCTCTCATCCAGCAACACTTGTCAGGCTATTTAGCGGCTATACGCCCATAAGCTCACTGCTTCAAGTTCCTCCACATCAATAGCTCCATCACGTTTAGCAGCTCTAAGCTCACTCCACAGCTCAAAGCTAACCATCTCAGCAGCTCTATGCTCGCTATCTCAACAACTTCGCCATCCCAATTACTCAGCGGCTCTATGCCCACGTTCACCATCTCAGCAGTTATATTCCACCATTTTAGCGGCTCTACGCCCGTAACTGTTCAGCGACCTCGCGCTCCCTATCCCACTTCAACAACTCCATCTCCACCATCAGCAACTCTTGGCTCGTATCCAGCAAGCTCTACACCTCGAGCTTTGTAGCCTCGTGTTCAGTGGCTCTACGTCCGTACTAACTAAGCAAAGGTTCACTCAACAGCTCCAAGCTAACCATCTTAGCCGCTCCACGCTCGCTATCCCAGCAGCTCCATGCCCACCATCTCAGCAGCACTACATGCTCATTATCTCGCTACTTTGCCAATCTCAGCAGCTCTACGCCTATACCAAGTCATTCAGCAGCCTCAGCAACACAACTACTTCAGCAGCTCTACGCTCGCTATCTCAGCCGCTCTACGCTCGCTACCTCAGCAGCTTCACATACTCCAAGTCACTCAGCAGCTCTATGCCCGTATTCACCATCTCAGCGGCTCTACGCCCATATTCACCACCTTAGCGTCTCTACACCCGTATTCACCATCTCAGTGGCTCTACGCCCATACCCACTATCCTCAACTGGCTCTACGCCATAACCAAATCAACAAGATATCATTTGTTCTCAAGCTCTATGCTTGAATGCTCAAAATCCAACATTTTGAATGCTCAAAGCTCTTCGAATGCCCCACCACTGTGTACTGGATGCTCAAGTTCTACACTTAAATGCTCAAGCTCTACGCTTGAATGCCCAACCACTGCGTACTGGATGCTCAAAGCCTGTACTTTGAATGCTCGGATTCTGCCCTCCGATTGCTCGAGCTCTATGCTCTGAATGCTCAAGTCCAGAACTTGAAAGAAGCTCTACGCTTAAATCAAACACACACGCACGGGCCCGTGCATATAAGCATCAATTGCATCACCATTATCACATCGAGTCTGCATCAATTACATCACCATCATCATATCTGTTCACATCTAACTATCATCATATACACATTTTGCATCTATCTCTTTCACTCATGAAACAGGTCAATCCTGCAATCAACCGGCTCTATGCCTCGATTTTATTGATCGGTCCAGCGCCTCGATCTTTTGGCTCTACGCTAAAATTTAAGATGGGAAAGCTCCGTGCACAGACCTTCAGAATGCAACCAACTCTACGCTTCGGTTCAATCACTTCAAGCTCTAAGCTTTGACTCCTCAGGTTCTCGCCTTATAACTGCAACCGGCTCTACGCCTCGATTCATCATAGCTCCGACTCCTCAAGCTCTCGCCTCATGATTGCAACCGGTTCCGCGCCTTGGTTCTCTCATCTCAAACGCTCTGTGCTCCAGTTACTTGCCTCGTGCCCCCCATATCTCAGGAAATGGTGTCTGACTCGTCTCCAGAAGATGGCTTGGATTCCACCCCATATCTCAAAACCGGCGTCCGATTGTCTCTAGCAGATGGTTCAGATTTCACCCAATTACATCAATTCCTTCTAGCTCATTCGCAAAGATAAGCTACTCTACCAAGCTCCCCTCAGTCAAAGTAAGGATGATCAAGAAAAACAAACGACTCACCCGCTGTGTATTGATCTACCCTAAAAATTCTGAAGATGCTCTCCGCAAAAAAAATTCCCCGGCAGCTTGGCGCTCCTTCAACTATTCTCCGCCAAAATCCTAGCCTAGCCTAGGTACGTTGCACTACGGCTTTTTAAGCCTAAAGGTATGTCTTCTGTCTCTAACCCTATAAACTTTTTTTGGTACGTCTTCTGTCTCTAACCCTATAAACTTTTTTTCTTTTTATTGCCCCTCCGAACTACGGTTGGTCTGAATTTCCCTTGTGGAATACGTTGGCAGCCTCCCAGCCCGACAATAACTAAAACCTTTTTCAAAAACCCTTGGAATAGTGGTTCGACCAAATTGAGTTGCTTTTACAGCTTTGACTCTTACTTAAACATGTCTCGCGATCCATCTAAGTTTAGTCAAAGAGGGGCATCTGTAGACACCCCAATTTGGCCTAACGATTATTTCAAGTTCCACCTTGGGGACCATCCCGATGATGAATGGATACAATTGTAGACACCTCCCAAACGAGGCATCGCCATACAGATTGATCATGTTTGTTTGCTCGATTGGTTGCTTGCTTCGTAAACCAAAATCATGGACATTCCCATGGCTAGGAACATCACCACATGATAGCGGTTATCATCAAAACAGAGTCGCCACCCAGTTTATTAAAACTGGGAAAATAGATAGAGATTCTGGATACGGGAGCCAAAAGTACAATAAGGGGAAGGTGTTAGGCACCCCTCTTTGCCCAGTCGTGAGACTGGCCCATAATCATTCAACATAAGACGTATAGATGCTTTGTTTAATTCCAACATATAGTCTGTTTATTTATTCCTTTAAACAGTAAGCAAAGTGAGCCAGTGCGATAATTGAAGCATGCATCCAGAAAGCAGAAAAGCAAACAAAATGTCCCAGGGAGATGGATCCCGCGGCCGGTGAATGGATGTCACGGCCGAGGGATCCTCCTGGTTTAATGTACCGACCGAGGGATCGAAGCCCCGGTCGGTGTTCTTCCTCACACCAGACAGAAAGATTAACGGATAATCAAAACGCTATGGTTAGTTAGAAATACAGTAAATAAGACAAACCAGAGGCCGTTGGGCCTCACCACCTTGATCCCTTAGTTGCTTGATTGCTTTGGATTGGGCGTGATTGATTGATTGCTTGATTGAAAACCCTAAGGTTAGGGTTTGAACTTCGGGGTTTGATTGTCGGATTGACGGCTGCCTTCGGGAGGTTGGGGCTTTTGAAGTATGGGATTGAGAGAGTATTTGTGCAAAGTTTTGAGACTCGGAAGAGTGTGAAGGTATATCAATTTCGGAGCCCGAAGGCTCCTTTATATAGGCATAGGGATGACTCACTCCGGCCAATCGCAATGCACGATAAAAATTGGAGTTAGAGTGTGATTCTAACTTTCCATGGCAATCCTCTGACGTAGCCCGAACGCATCGGGAAGGTAGTGTAATCGGATCAAACGTCTGACAGAACACGTTCCAGAGTCTGGGAAAAGGTCGATCTGGCGGCCGTGGAAAGGATATCACGGCCGAGGAATGTATGTCTCGGCCGAAGGATTGATCTTGCGGCCGAGGGATTGATCTCTCAGGGAGATTTGGCTAGCAACAGGTTGCTCGGGTGAAGAAATGATGTAAGGGCCGTGGGATCGATGTCACGGCCGACAGATGGATTCTCCTAGGCTTTTGTATTTCTGTCTGAAAGGCTGTATGGCTTTGAATTGGGTCCTCTAAGTGGCTCAAAGTTCTTACCGAAAGTCCTAAGGTCCTCAAGGAAGCAATCAGCAATCATTGTATCCATTTCATCATCGGGATTGTCCCAAGGTGGGACTTGAAATAATCGTTAGGCCAAATTGGGGTGTCTACAACAATGATTGCTGATTGACTTCTCGTGAACCTTAGGATTTTTGGTGAGTACTTTTAGCCACTTAGAGGACCCAATCCAGAGCCAAATAGCCTTTCAGACAGAAATACAGTATCCCAGGAAAATCTATCTTTCGGCCGTACCATTGATCTCACGGCCTCAACATCATTCTTTCACCCATGAAACATGTTGCTTGAAAATCTCCCTGAGAGATTGATTCCTTGGCAGCCAGATCGATTCTTCGGCTGCTCAATCCTTTCCGCGGCTGCCAGATCTTTTAACCGGCTGCCAGATCATCTATTTTCCAGATTCTGGAATGTTCTGTCAATCGTTTGATCCGTTCACAAAACTAGCCGCCAAATTCCGATGCGTTCGGGCTACGCAAGGAGATTACCATAAAGAGTTAGAGTTGCCCTATAATTCCAATTCTAATCGTGCATTGTGATTGGATTGAGTGAGTCACCCCCATTCCTATATAAAGGGGCCTTTGGCTCTGAAGTTATACACACAATTCATCTTCTCTAGCCACAAAACTCTGCAAAAACACTCTTAAATATCCCCTCTACAAAAGCCCTTACTTTTCGAAGGCAGCCGCAATCCAACAATCAAACCCCGAAGTACAAACCCTAACCCTAGGGTTTCGAGAAGCAAATTAGTCAATCATCCCCAATCCGAAGCAATCAAGCTACTGAGGGATCAAGGTGGTGAGGCCCAGGGGCCTTTGGTTCGTTTTATTTACAGTTTATGCATACTAACTGTAGTATTTTAACTCTCTATTAATCGTATAGTCTGGTGTGAGGAAGAACCTCGGCTGGATCTTCGATCCATCGGCCGGTACATTGAACCAGGAGGATCTCTTAGTCGTGACATCCATTCACTGGCCGTGAGATCCATCTCCCTGGGACAACTTGTTTTATTCTATCATTCTGATGCATGATTTTAATTACTGTCTCGGCTCACCATTAATTGTTTAAAGGCTAAATAAATAGACTATGTGTTAGAATTAAATAAAGCATGTATTAATCGTATGTCGAACAACTATGGGCCAGTCTCACGACTGGGCAAAGAGGGGTGCCTAACACCTTCCCCTTATTATACTTTTGGCTCTCGTACCCAGAATCTCTATCTGTTTTTCCTAGTTTTTATAAACTAGGTGGCGACTCTATTTTGATGATAACCGTTATCGTGTGGCGATGCTCCTAGCCATGGGAATATCCACGATCTTGGTTTATGAAGAAAACAACCAAACGAACAGCAACGATCAATCTGTATGGCGATGCCCCGCTTCGGGAGGTGTCTACATAGGGAGCCACTGATTCAGCCAATACATTAACTTTAGTGGCCAGAGCTTCAATCTTCTTGTCAGCCATCGCTGTCACGTCTAAGACCAAACCCAAAATTTAGGAAAAGCAAGAACTTAGTTACGCTCAGGTTGAGATGTCCAAAATCAAGTGATCGTGCAGTTCACCTATGCCTATTGCCCCCTAAAATGCAAGTTGCCCCTAGTATGATGACCTATGTACCATGTTTACAATCAAGTGGCTGAACAACGTACTAGTACTATGAAGCTATGCGATCAGGTAACAATGCAATACAGTTGGCAATCACGCAATAATTATGTAATCAAGAGATCATATATACAATATGCCATACAAGATACAAGATTGATAAAACCCCCACTTTTTCTTTTCTTTTTCTTTTAAAAGATCCTAGCAAAAATAAAGAAAGAAAGAAATTTATGAAAACTTAAAGAATAACGAAAGATTCTCTCTTTTTTTTGTGTGGAAAAGATCCTAACAAAGATTAAAAAGAAATAAATAAATTAAACCTAGAGGAAAGAGGAAGACTCCTCTCTTTTTTTTTTTTTTTGAAAAAGATCCTAGCAAGGATTAAAAAGAAAGAAAGAAATATAAAACCTAGAGAAAAAAGAAGACTTTTTTTTTAGAACTCCTCACAGTATAGGATTGTGACAACCTTTCACAAGTCAAAACCTATCTTAAAGAGAGACAGAGTTATGCAAGGACTTTTATTTATCTCAAGAGAGATAGACATCATCACAAACTCTCAATAAAATGAGCATGAAATTCCTCTTCTACAGCAATTAAAACTCTAGAGAGTGATAATCATTGAATCAAACAAGAGTTTGAGATATAATGCAACACACAGTCCTAACCTATTTGGGATTTCTTGTCCTAATTTGGAAAGAGTTCTATGGCTTTCTACAATATGCAATGTTCGGATAGTCTCAAAGGGTGCTCCATTAGGAGTTTGCTGGAACCCCTAACATAGCCCGTGACATGCCGGGATATTAGGTGAACTAAACGTGGGCTGTCCGCTCGATGCACATGAAAAAAAAATTAAATAAAGCAAATATTAATTCCATGTTAAATTTTCTGGTTATGGCTATCAAGTCCCCAACAGAGTCACCAAAATTGTAGACACCTCCCCGAAGGGGCATCGCTATACAGATATCCTCTTTACTTGTTTCGTCATTAATATCAATATCGTGGATATTCCCATGGCTAGGAATATCTCCACACGATAACAAATCACCGCTAAAAAGAGTCGCCACTTAGTTTATTAAAAACTAATTAAACAAGTAGAGATTTCGGGTACGGGAGCCAAAAGTACGATAAGGGGAAGGTGTTAGGCACCCCTCTTTGTCTGGTCGTGAGACCGGCCCATAATCATTCAACATTCAATTAATATTTGCTTTATTTAATCCTACACATTTAAACTAGTTATTAAGCCTTTAAAACAGTTAATAAGGTGAGCCAGGACAATAAGTAAATCACATGCCTTAGAATAAACAAAAGTAGCAAGCTGTCCAAGCATATGGATTCCACGTCCGATGAATGGATTTCACGGCCGTGGGATCCCACTGGATTAATATACCGGCTGTGAAAATGATGTCCCAGCCGATGTTCTTCCACACACCAGAAATACGAACAGTTAACAGAGAATCGGAATACTACAATTTCAATACAGAAAGGGAAAATAGAGTAAACCATTGGCCCCTGGGCCTCACCACCTTGATCCCTCAGTGCACAATTGCTTCAGATTGAGGGTGATTGATTGACTTCCTTCTCGAAACCCTAGGATTAGGGTTTGTAATTCAAGGTTTGACAGCTCGGATCACGGCTGCTCACGAAGGTTTAGGGCTTTTGTAGAGAGGATATGAGAGATGATTTTTGCAGAGTTTGGAGGTATGAGATGGAGGAATTGAATGTAAATTTTGTGACCCTAAGGCTCTCTTTATATAGGCTTTGGAGGATCCAATTTGGCCAATCAAATGGCGAGGATCCAATTGGAAGTTTAAGACGTCAAGAACTCCTATGGAAACTCCTTTCGTAGCCCCAAAGGAATGTAAGTTAGCTGCTAGGGTTTTGTGCGCGGATCAAACGAAGACAGAACATTTCAGAATTCAGGATTAATCAATTTGGCGGCCGCTCAATGGATCTTACGGTCGAGTAATTGATTTCACGAAGAGATTTTCCACAACCAAATTCCACGGGCAACAGAAAGATGTAGCGGTCGTAGGATCGATGTCACGGCCAGCAAGTCAATTAACCTAAAATGCTGCATTTCCATCTCAGAAGGACAAATGGGTTGGAATTGGGTATTCTAAAAAGTACTTATCAAAATCCTTAGGTTTACGAGAAGTCAATCAACAATCACTATATCCTATTCATCATCGGGATGGTCCCCAAAGTGGGACTTGAAATAATCGTTAGGCCAAATTGGGGTGTCTACACCAAGCGCTTTTTCATGGGATGTTTGAGTGTTCCGGTGAGCAAGTGTAGCATCGTTGCCTTCGTGGGCATTTTATCTCTTTCGTTTTGGCGCTAATTTTGTTCATTTTTGCCAAGGCATGCATGTATTTGAGTTGCATGTGAGTGAGGAGGCGAAAATCTTTCGGTCCACCTATTTATTGAACTGCATGCATAACCTTCGTATCTATCAATATTTTTTTTAATGACCCAAATTTTTGCCCTAATTTTTTTTCAAATAAAATTTATATTGATATTTTGAATTTTATTAAGTAATCAAACTAACTAGTATCTATCAATAATTTTTTTAACCCATATGTTATAATGATCCGAAAATTTTAATAAGTTAAATTATAATTTAATACAAAAATTATATCTTTATTAAGTTAGTTAATTAATTATAAATTGTACTCTATATTAGTTCAAATTGAATTATCAAAATTCCTTATACGTGTGTCTGGTGTGCCACATGTATCATAACATTTTTCCACCACCATTCATTCAATTTTGGCCCTCTTCTTTCTCTCTCTCTCTCTCTCTCTCTCTCTCTCTCCCCTTACGATGGCAGAGATTAGCAACAAAAAGCTAATCGTCGAAGTCTGCAATGCCAAGATCCTCTTCTTCCTTGCACCCCACTCCACCCCATCTCTATAAATACCTCTCTACCTCTCCAGAATTCAGGACACCAACACACCCCAATACAACTGAAATTGCAGAGAAGAAAAGAGGGGAGAAAGAGCTCGGAAATTCTGTCCATGAAGGTCTAGAGAGAGAAAACTAGTGGGTTTCTCGGATTTTGCCTCACACCCAGGGCCGGCCCAAGGGTTTTGAGTGCCCAAGGCCAATAAAAAAAAAGTGTGCCCTTAAAGAGATTAATTTAACAATTTTTTTACAGCAACAATCACGAGAAAACCAAACCAATATAAAGTTCTACTAATCATTACATACGAACACAAAATACAAAGTCTCCAAATAGGCAAATACATATTATCTCAAGAACGCATGAGTATCACTTGAATATTACTCGTCTTGCATTTCGATATAATTACACGATCTATCGTAGGGGCAGGGATTTGGGAGGAGGGAGTATTATGTTACGTATAGCCTTGGAATCGGCATCGCAATGCGATTGAGGAGCCTTGGATAGCTCCAAGTGTTGGGTCAAGTTTTTGACGTCCTTTTCTTCCCTCAGACAACCGACGAGGTCATCGCCGAACGCGATTAGCTTCTCTACGTCGATCTCTCTTGTCAAATCTCCCATTTTTTTCCACAGGCCAGTCCGACTCTAGATATTCCTCTTGAAGTAACCTAGGGTTTTTCTCTCTCTCTCTCTCTCTTTCAAAATAGCAGAAAAAAGATAAGTAATTGACCTGTGAGAAGAGCATCTTACTGTGATACCTTCATCAGGATCTCCGTGGACATTGACAGTGATTTCCAATTGAGAGGAAAGTGAGACGGTCAGAAAAGCTGAATAGGGTTTTAATTAAATGGACCATTTAGATCTCATATTTACAAATATGCCACCGTGTGTTTTTTTGGGCCTCATTTGATTCGTGTGGGCCGCTGGTGATTTTAATATGGAATGGGCCCTTTTTTTTCTTTCTTTTGGACCAAAAAAGACTTCTACTCAAGCCCAAATAGAAAATTGTGTAGAGTGCCCCTAAAATTTGGCCTTTGTGGGATGCCTAAGGCCCAGGCCTCTTGGGCCTTGGGGTTGGGCCGGCCCTGCTCACACCCATCACCAAATCAAGCTACACACCTACTAGAATGTTCGTCGGCATCACCGGCCCATTCCCCCACTCACCCCGAACAGTCCCTGAAGTTCCCTGCCGTTGTTGTCTTTTCAACAAGTCCGAAACCATTACTCATGTTTGCGGCCGAAACCGAGGTAGATTAATCCCTCTCCTACCTCTCCTTAATTATACTAATGTTGTAGAATGTTTATTATTTTTGGTAGCAAAATGCATCGAGCCCATGGATCAAAATTTCCAGAACCGCCGAAACCCACTTCTTGGCATTTATACTGTTCATAGCCGTTTGTTTAAAAGATTGGTAGAAATTACAATTTTCCCCTTTGTCTTTTAAAAGGTTATACTTCGGCCAGTAAAGGAATTATTAGTGGTATTCCTTTTACAGTCAAACCCCCAATATGATTTTGACCCAAGTTACTATATTTTGGTCACTTCCTACTGCTAGTAACAATAAAATGCTGTAAAAAGAAAAGGCCTACATGAGCTTACAATATTTAGTTGTCTAAGTAGAAACATAATTTGATAAAAATAATCCAGTCTGATTAAAACATAGCATGCACATTATAATAAGTTGAGTAAATACTACAAATGTTCTTAAAAGCATTACAATTATTATTTTATTATGTTTTGATGATAAGAAAATCGTTCATTTATGTAACAACTCCGATTTTTAGTAAATAAAAATCAAGTTTAAATATTTGGAAATTCTTTAATTTCTTTAAAAGTTTCTTTTAACCTTAATAATCCGTCATAATTAGATTTAAGACGATCAAAATCAAATCTTTTAGTATCGGACATTCTAGTCCTTTTCCAAAGACAAGTATGCTTGTAAAAGCACTTGTATATTTTCCTATCAAGTAAATAAAGCCTTTAAATTAAATAATTCTTGGCTAGAAATCCTACTTGGCAAGTAGAATTAGTTTCCAACCATTTAGTTAGGCAAACCTAAGTACCACCAATTGACTTGGTTACCTTTCCCTAACATTTATAAACCATTGGATCATAAGAAGCCATCATTTTGCTTCCAAAAGAAGAAAAACTAGCCTTGCCATGCATGCACACTTAATATAATCATGTCTATTATGCCTAGGTGCACTTTCTAGGAAACTAATACCCATTGGACAATGTTCTTGTCATTGAAAGCCACCTTTAATCATTACCCTTTCCTTAGACCTAATAGGACTACTATTGCCTAAGTATACTTAGCTATATGTATATATACTTTCTAGGATATATATTATCCATTGGGTAATGACTAGCATTGAAGGCTTTAACCTTTAATCATTTCTCTTCTCCTAGCCTTATAAGCCTACTTAAACCTAACACACTTAGTCTTACACATATATATACACATATATATAAGCACATGGGAAAAGGAGAGAGAGAGAGAGGAGAGAGGAGAGAGAGGCCGAGAGAGAGGGAGGAGAGAGAGGCCGAGAGAGAGAGGAGAGAGAGAGAGAAAAGTGCATGTGTGTGCTTTTGTTTGTACACTTACACAAGCTACCTCTTTAGCCCTTAAGCCTAATTGCCATGCCAACCTATTTCTAGTCTTTTTCAAGCACACAATCTAGCCTTTAATCATCCTAGAACTTAGCCCTTAACCACCTATATTTTGACTACAACCTAGACCTAGGAATGACTAAACATGGAAGGCTAACATCTTAGACTTGTAAGACTTACAACCTCGCCTAGGATTGACCTAAAGCCTTAGAAAATCTCCATGATGACCTAGCCTTACACCTAAGTTGGATTGACAAGGCATGGTATGCTTGAAAGGCTTGATTTGACAAGACCATGGAGCAAACAAATGAGAGGAAGAGAAAGAGAGGGAGGCCGGCCAAGAGAGAGGGAGAGAGCCCAAGATTTTTGCTATGAATAGCACCCCATTCTTGCCATTCAACTCACACCTCCAATCTTTCAACTTCTCTCTCTAGAATTTCTAGTGTTCTTGCTTGTTCTTGCTTTGTTCTTCATTGTTCTTGAGTTCTTCAACAAACTCATCCAAGGCTGCCACTAAACCACCACTCGACCACCCTCTCGATCCAAAAAGTTTAGTAATTTAGTCAAGATTTAGTTTCGAGAGAAACCCTTCTCTTTCGAAGCTACCGTAAGCTTTCCGTAGGAAGTTACTCCGTCCGATAGCTGACTTACTTTCCGTAGCCGCCCTACCACCAAGAAGAACGGTAGAATACCTCTACTTACTTACTCTTAGTATATGTAGTTTATCCTTGTACTCTAATGCTAAGTATAATAGAAATGTGTATATTGTTTGTATGTTGAAATGCATGAGAAATTGAAACGTACTTTACTAAAGTTTTGAAAAGGAAGGGAAGTATGTTGAATATTCCAACTTGATTTTCCAGAAAAACACATGTTGTTTTGAAATTCCCAAAAAGGAAGAAAGAACAGATTTTTTGAAATATAAACTTAATGGAAAAGTATTCGTATTTTAATCTTAGGATGGTTATGATCATGTATACGTGATTACTTGAATTACTTGTATGATGTGTGATAAAGCATAAGTAGTTTTTCACTCCAAAGGTGTCCGTCTATGTGACACTATGCTTATTATTGTGTGCTAAATGTTGGAGCATGACTATGTGAAAATAGGAAGTTATGACATGGTATCAAAGAAATAGAGTTGGATGATCTTGCTAGTTTAGTTTCAAGATTACAATGAATGATTTATGTGTACGTACATGAAAGTCCTACCGTGGAGTTTAGACATGTAACGAGACACGGAAATTGAGAAAGTAGAAACATGACACCTAGGGTGTGTTAAACACAAGGTGTGTCTTGAAAAAGGAAAGTGTTTGAAAACCGCAATGTGGCCGGATGTGGTAGCCCATTGTGTGGTGTATGTGTGTGTGTGTTCCAATGGGAACCCGGAACGGCGAAACCATTGTGAGGATACTCGGGAACCCGGAGCGGCGGAACCGAGGTTTGAATTATGGCTTGGTTATTCGTGGAGAGGAGCCAATGCAAGTTGTGTGCCAATGGGAACCCAGAATGGCGGAACCATTGTGAGGATACTCGGGAACCCGGAGCGGCGGAACCGAGGTTGGGTGTGTAAAACGATTTTTGAAATGTTGATTTGGCAAATGAAAAGTGAAAATGGTGACACGGTCTACGAAATGTTGCATAGGAGAAACACAGATAACACAAGACACCAACGTTAGAATAAGGAATGTGGATGTGTCATTGTTAATTGTTGTTGAATACGCATGTGCTAGTTAGACATCGTTGAATATCTAAGACTTGTTATGTGTAAGTTATGAGTTAGTGGGTATGAGATTATTCTGCTAAGCCTTTAAAGCTCATGGTGTTACTTTGGTGACCCTGACATATTATACCGGGGGCGACGCTGGTATAACGTGTCAGACCTTGAAGATGAGTAGGGTGAGTTATACACCTTGGAGGCTTTCGGTGCCGAGGAGCTGGCTAGAATGGTGGAGCAGACGGAGCAGTAGTTAGGAACTCTAGTTTTCCCTACTTTTGTTTAAATGAATGTACTCTTGAGAGAATTATGTTGTAATAATGAGCCAGGCTTTATTTAGAAATTCAATAAAATTGTTTATTTAACGTTCCTAAAAATCGGGGCGTTACAATTTATTTATTTTTTACAAAAAGTAAATGAGTTTACTGAAACCAAACTTAACATAAGAGTAATTCCAAACACTATTAAATAAGTTAAAAATTACAAACGTAGAGCTATTCGCTTACAGTATGACTTGTTGAATGTAATTTCATCACATGCGCTTTATTGCACATATTAAATGCTATGATGTTATTCTATGATCTTGAACTATTGAATTATGTTAATTTTTGCTACAATTGTACATGCTAGTTTGGACTTAGTTTCATGGGTTGGTTTCTCATAGCTTTCACATAGACGACGCTAGTTCAATGGAAAAATGGTAAAGTGATGGAGTTGTGAGATTGTGGATTATGATTTGGGCCATGGCTATGGCAAGGGTTTCTAGTTGGGCCCTGTATCGAAATGGGATACTTGCGGGGCCCGGTGATGTTATTGTGGCGACTGTAACTTATGGTACGCCATGATTAGTTCCAAAGTGTAATTGTGCCCTTGCAGAACAAGCAAGGGGGGATTGTACCATGACACAGTCATAGTTAGTGTTTTAAGTATTGTGGCGACCCTAACTTACAATACGCCATGGGAAGTTCCAAAGGGTAATCGTGCCCCTTTCTATGGTCTTAAATGAATTCATGCTACGTACATAATTTAGGTGTACTCATTTAGGACCCCGAGTACAGGACAAGCAAGGGGGGATTGTCCCATGACACGGTCATAGTTAGTGGATATGGCAGGAAAGGATCTCGCGGATGAGATCTTAGATCACAGGTCAGGCTAATGGATAGTAATAAATCGGTTTATGTGTGAAATTTCTGGTTTACTCTTTCACATCGATATTATATTGTTTACCTGCTAGCTGTAAAGTAAGAGGGGTAGTTGCGATGGATTATTCTACTAGGTGAATTATCACTCACGGATACGTCTTTATCCTGGTAAATTGGTTGCTTCGCCGATCAATTTGCCAGAGGGTGCAGGATTCAATGCTGGAGCAGTTTGACACAGAAGGAATTCTAGGGGCGGAGATCGAGTATGCTTGGGATCTGTATCTAGACTAGAGTGGCTCTAGAATTATTTCAATAAAAATTTATTTTTTAATGCCTTCGAAATTCCTTGGAAAATCAGGGCGTTACAAATGGTATCAGAGCATAGGTTCAACTCTCGACCTCGGGTACATTGGGTAGATCACTATCTGAGAGTGTATACCGAGTTATTATAATCGTACTTATTACTTGAGATACCTTATAATATTTTCTTTTTAAGTTTAACATATAAATACTTTTGGTTGTCATCAAACTTAGACTTCGGGAGAGTACCGTGAGAAAACATAGGCTTTACTTGTTTGACTAGCAGCTAAGCTAATTGTAAATGGTATGTGTCCGGTCTATGTGATGTTCCCTATATTGATATGTGACTAGTTTTACTTAACTATTGCTAGTGCTATAATAATAATAATAATAATAGTCAGGAGAGAGGAAAATATTAAGTAGCGCTACTTTTGTCTAAGACAAAAGATATGAAATTTAAGTTACAATTTCACTACAAAACATAATTTAAACAAGATGAATACGATACTTTTTTTTTAACCTAAAGCTTCAATGACATCCGGCAATGCACCCCGGCACTCCACGCTATACACCTTGATTGATACCTGAAAATGGAAGGATTGAGCAACACTAGCCCAGTAGGAAAATCTACACTAACTCTATATGCATTTGGGATGATAAGCACGGAAAACTTTTAACAAGAACTACTAACTACAATTAAAGTAATGACTGGGTCATAAAATGGTGTTACCAATCTAGAATCAAAGAACTCACACGCAAACCATTCTCTTTAAAAATCTCAGTTTGTTATCACTAATATCAGTTCATGAATCACACTTTCTTCTCAATGATTTCAAAGAAATTTTTTTCAGTTATTATTATTATTATTCTTATAAAAATGTATATATATATAATAGTAATATTATTATTATTATTATTCTTGTAGCTTCAAAATCCTTGTCACGAGACTGATTTGTTAAAATGATAGTTAGAAACCTTCGAAACCCTAAACCTAACTTTGTGGAGTAGTCATTACAAGCTTGGTTCAAAAGGTCATCGACATTATTCTCTACGGTCATTTTGTTGACCCCACCAACAAAGACAATACGCGTAGCCATGATGCCAACAATAACGTTGCTTGTGCGAATTCCGAGGTCATGCCATCGCTAACCCCCACGCAATATGCACCTGAAATCAACAAAATCACTCGGCTACTACTAGTGATCGCCAACACGGCTAATTGACACATAATCTTGAGCACTGTAAGTTCTTCAAATCAGTAGACCGACGAATAAAAGCATGATGTCGTTCAAGTCCTACAAACGTCGACAGCTTTCACTGCATGCAAATAAAACCCGACGACGGCACCATCATAGGTCAAACAAATCGAGAAGTTGCTTGAAGTCATGAATGTCCAAGAAGGTGGGGGCAATTTTCTCGCAAGAAGGTTCTATTCTTTTAAGGGGGATAGAAGGGACTACTGACGATTGTTCATATAACCCCATCCCATTGTCAGTCAATCTTATCCTAACCATCCAATATCTTCAAACCTCATTTGACTCTTCCGAAGTCGTCTACATGGGGAATCTTCATTTTTGGAAGAACAAATCCAACAGAACTGGTGCTGTTAAAAACCTCGTAAAATTCAAACACCCCAATTCTTGTCACACTACTCTCCTTGATATATATTTTTTAACCGATAAGATTTGGTCGTTGAAGTTGCCCTTTTCAAGAAACAGCTTAATGAGCCATTTTATCCGTACCCTTGAAATTATCTTTCAAAACAACTAGAGTTAGATACTTGTTTTGAAACATGATATATCTAGTTTGAGTTTCCATTGTACAACCTCAAAAATCAATTCAAAAACCTCTTGTAGTAAATTTACTTTCCTCATGAGAACCCTTGTTTATCTAGTGCAATTTTTCCTACATCTTAAAGGACCAATTATTACGATCACATGATCACTACCATAGTAATGTGACCATTGAGTTCGACTTGGTCATAGCCATTTTATTTCATAATTCACCCACCTAGACTTTTGGGAATAGATATAATATTCACTTTTCTGTTACCGTCTTGACCTTCAAACTTTTTGACTTGCAACATTCGAATTATAGAAGTGGTTAGCTTCACTATCCGTCATTTTATGTAAATCTACCTTTTCCACAAAAACATTTTTGTTCCAATCACACGATAGATCTAATTCTCCATATCATAGAGATATGACCATTCTATAAAAAAAAAATTGTCAAAATCTTTTTGATTTGATCAGAGCCACTTTTGTTCTAGTGAGTCACGTGTACTTAGTCTCTCTGAAAAAGATCTATTCGCTTTCCCTTTAAACACCGTGACGTTCAACTACCTGACTTACGACCTTCAATTCATAGCGATGTTGACTTCGATACCAATAATAGATTGACCATCCGCCACATGTTTTCATAAACTGCTGTCAGAAGATGATGACGACTTATTCTATAAAGAGAACGTGTTCCAAATTAAAGGAGGATAGACAAGACTTGCATCCTCAACAACTCATTGATCTAGGTGACAACTACACGCAATAGCAAGCAACTCTCTAATTTCAAGGATGAAATTGTTTTAATAGGAATAGGTTGTTACGACCCTAATTTTTGCCCTAATTTTTTTTTCCGAATAAAATTTATATTGATATTTTGAATTTTATTAAAAAATCAAACTAACTAGTATCTATCAATATTTTTTTTAACCCATACGTTATAATGATCCAAAAATTTTAATAACTTAAATTATAATTTTATACAAAAATTATATCTTTATTAAGTTAGTTAATTAATTATAAATTTTACTCTATATTAGTTTAAATCGAATTATCAAAATTCCTTATATGTGTGTGTGTGGTGTGCCACATGTATCATAACATTTTTCCACCACCATTCATTCAATTTTGGCTTTCATCTCTCTCTCTTTCTCTCTCCCCCTTACTTGCTCCCCAATGCAGCAAAAACATTCCCTTTTCCCTAAATTTTGGCTGCTCTTAATTATCTTCTTCCTCTTTGCACCCCACTCCACCCCATCTCTATAAATATCTCTCTAGAATTCAAGACACCAACACACCCTAATACCAATGAAATTCCAGAGAAGAAAAGAGGGGAGAGAGAGCTCGGAAATTCCGTCCATGAAGGTCAAGAGAGAAAACTAGTGGGTTTCTCGGATTTTGCCTCACACCCATCACCAAATCAAGCTACGCACCTCCTAGAATGTTCCTTGGCATCATCGGCCCATTCCCCCACTCACCCCGAACAGTCCCTGAAGTTCCCTACCGCCGTTGTCTTTTCAGCGAGTCCGAAACCATTACCCACGTTCTCGGCATTTATACTGTTCATAGCCGTTTGTTTAAAAGATTGGTAGCTAAATTACAGTTTTCCCCTTTGTCTTTTAAAAGGTTATACTTCGGCCAGTAAAGGAATTATTAATGGTATTCCTTTTACAGTCAAAAACCCCTCCCCCTCTATGATTTTGACCCAAGTTACTATATTTTGGTCACTTCCTACTGCTTGTAACAATAAAATGCTGTAAAAAGAAAAGGCGTACATGAGCCTACATTATTTAGTTGTCTAAAGTAGAGACGTATTTTGATAAAAATAATCCAATCTAATTACAACATAGCAAGCACATTATAATAAGTTGAGTAAATACTACAAATGTTCTTAAAAGCATAACAATTATTATTTTATTATGTTTTGATGATAAGAAAATTATTCATTTATTTTTTTTTACAAAAAGTAAAAAATAAATGAGTTTACTAAAACCAAACTTAACATAGGAGTAATACCAAACACTATTAAATAAGTTAAAAATTAAAAATGTAGAGCTATTCGCTTACAGTATGACTTGTTGAATATAATTTCATCACATGCACTTTATTGCACATATTAAATGCTAGTTTGGACTTAGGTTCATGGGTTGGTTTTGAGTAGCTTTCACATAGACGATGCTAAGTTAATGGAAAAAAAGGTAAAGTGTGGGAGTTGTGAGATTGTGGATTATGCTTTGGGCCATGGCTATGGCAAGGGTTACCAGTTAGGCCTTGTATCGAAATGGGTTACTTGCGGGGCCCGGTGATGTTATTTTGAACTTATGGTACGCCATGGGAAGTTCCAAAGGGTAATCATGCCGTTGCAAAACAAGCAAGGGGGGATTGTCCCATGACACGGTCATAGTTAGTGTTTTCTGTATTGTGTCGACCCTAACTTATGGTACGCCATGGGAAGTTCCAAAGGGTAATCGTGGCCCTTGCTATGGTCTTAAATGAATTCATGCTAAGTACATAATTTAGGAGTACTCATTTAGGACCCCGAGTGCAGGACAAGCAAGGGGGGATTTTCCCATGACACAGTCATAGTCAGTGGATATGGGAAGAAAGGATCTCGTGGATGAGGTCTTAGAACACACGTCAGGCTAATGCAGGGATGGGATCAGAGGGGGTCTAGTGGCGGCGACCACCACGACAAGAATTTTAGGAAATGCAATTATTATATGTAAAAAAAAAAAATTATGCCCAACTTATATAGTCTCGCCACCACTAGATTTTTTTAGTATACATTTCGCCACTACTAGAGTAAAATCCTGATTCCGTCCTTGGGCTAATGGATAGTAATAAATCAGTTTATGTGTGAAATTTCTGCTTTACTCTTTCGCAACGATATTATATTGTTTACCTGCTAGCTTTAAAGTAAGAGGGGTAGTTGGGTTGGATTATTCTATTGGGTGAATTATCACTCACGGATACGTCTGTATCCTAGCAATTGGTTGCTTCAGCGATCAATTTGCTAGAGGGTGCAGGATTCAATGCTGGAGCAGTTTGAAATAGAAGGAATACCAAGGGCGGAGATTGAGTATGCTTGGGATCCATATCAAGACTAGAGTGGCTCTGGAATTATTTCAATAAAAATTTATTTTTTAATGCATCCGAAATTCCTTACTTGTTTGACTTCAGGAGAGTACCATGAGAAAATATAGGCTTTACTTGTTTGACTAGCAGCTAAGCTAATTGTAAATGGTACGTGTCTGGTCTATGTGACGTTCCCTATATTGATATGTGACTAGTTTTACTTAACTATTGCTAGTGCTATAGTAATAATTATTATTATTATTTTAAAAATGTATATATATATATATATGTATAATATAATAATAATAATAATTATTATTATTATTATTCTTGTAGCTTCAAAATCCTTGTCACAAGACTGATTTGTTAAAATGACGTCATTCTCTATGGTCATTTTGTCGACCCCACCAACAAAGACAATACGCGTAGCCTTGATGCCAATAACAACGTTGCTTGTGCGAATCCCGAGGTCATGCCAATGCTAACCCCCACGCAATATGCACCTGAAATCAAAAAAATCACTCGGCTACTACTAGTGCTCGCCAACACAGCTAATCAACACCCAATCTTGAGCAATGTAGGTTCTTCAAATCAGTAGACTGACGAATAAAAGCATGATGTCGTTCAAGTCCTACAAACGTCGGCAGCTTGTACTCCATGCAAATAAAACCCGATGATGGCACTATCATAGGTCAAGCAAATCGAGAAGTTGCTTGAAATCATGAACGTCCAAGAAGGCGGCGACAATTTTCTCGCAAGAAGGTTCTATTCTTTTAAGAGGGATAGAAGGGACAACCGACGATTGTCCATATGACCCCATTCCATTGTCAGTCGATCTTATCCTAACCATCCAGTATCTTCAAACCTCCTTTAACTCTTCCAAAGTCGCCTACATGGGGAATCTCCATTTTTGGAAGAAAAAATCCAACGAGAACTGGAGTTGTTAAAAACCTCGTAAAATTCAAACACCCCAATTCTTGTCACACTACTCTCCTTGATATATATTTTTTAACCGATAAGATTCAGCCGTTGAAGTTGCCCTTTTCAAGAAATAGCTTAATGAGCCATTTTATCTGTACCCTTGAAATTATCTTTCAAGACAACTAGAATTAGATACTTGTTTTGAAACACGATATATCTAGTTTGAATTTCCACTGGATAGCCTCAACAATCAATTCAAAAACCTCATGCAGTAAATTTACTTTCCTCGTGAGAACCCTTGTTTATCTAGTGCAAATTTTCCAACATCCTAAAGGACCAATTATTACGATCACATAATCACTACCATAGTAATGTGACCATTGATATCCAATTCATTGAGTTCGACTTGGTCATAGCCATTTTATTTCATAATTCACCCACCTAGACTTTTGGGAATAGATATATTCGCTTTTTTGTTAACAATTTGACCTTCAAACTTTTTGACTTGCAACCTTCGGATTATAGAGGTGGTTAGGTTCACTATCCGTCATTTTATGTAAATCTACTTTTTCCATGAAAACATTTATTGTTTCAATCACATGATAGATCTTGTAACACCCCTCATTTTCGGGTACGTTAAATAAACATTTTATTGATAAAATCAAATAGAGTCTGGCTCATTATTACATCAACAACCACACAAAGGAGTACATTTATTCAATAAGGGAGGGAACTAAGGTTCCTAACTACAGCTGCGCCTGCTCTTCCATCCTAGCCTGCTCTTCAGCTCCAAAAGCCTCCAAAGTGTACATCTCACCCTGTTCATCTATAAGGTCTGACACATTATACCGGCGTCGCCACCAATATAATATGTCAGGGTCACCAAAGGCAACACCGTGAGCTTACAAAGCTCAATAGAATAAACCATACCCACTAACCCTTAACTTACAACTTAACTTACAACAAAGAAGCATATAAACAATTACGCATGCTCATTCAAAAACATAGTTTAGCAATTACACAATCACATTCGCTATCTTTCTATCGTAAGTGTCCGTGTCATCAGAGTTTCTCCTACGCAGCGTTTCGTAGACCGTGTCACCATTTTACCTTTTATTCACCAAATCAATATTTCGAAAATCGTTTCTTTTACACACGCACACCACACAATGGGCAAGTCCGGCCACATTGAGGTTCTTAAAGCACACACAGCCTCACAATGGTTCCGCCACCACGGATTTCCATTGGAACACACCCAACCTCAATTCCGCCGTTCCGGGTTCTCGAGTATCCTCACAATGGTTCTGCCGTCCCGGGTTCCCATTGGCACACATCTTGCATTGGCTCCTCTCCGCGGATAATCAAGCCATACCTCACCATGGTTCCGCCGGTCCGGTTTCCCATGGGAACGCACACAACCTCACAATGGTTCCGCCACCACGGATTCCCATTGGAACACACACAGCCTCACAATGGTTCCGCCACCACGGATTTTCATTGGAACACACACAGCCTCACAATGGTTCCGCCACCACGGATTTCCATTGGAACACACATAGATCTCCCATTGGGCAAACGGCCACAATGTAGTTAAAAAAATATTTTATCCAACGGCCACAGTGTAGTTTCAAAAATATTTTATCCAATGTCATAAATCTTTCTTTTACACCACACGACTCACATAATGACTACCACATTGGTCATTATGTACTTTCAAAAATATTTTACCAGGGCCATACCTTTAAACACACCCTAGGTGTCATGTTTCTAACGTTCTCGGTTTTCGTGTCTCGTTCTCATGCTTAGACTCCGCGGTAAGACTTTCATAGTAATCTTGAAACTAAACTAGCAAGATCATTCAACTCTGTACTAAGTATCATGCTCACTTTATCACGTTATCATGCTCAACATTTCATTACACAAAAATAAAGCATAGTGCCACATGGACGGACACCTTTGGAGTGGTAAACCACCTATGCGTTATCAACAACAAGTAGACAAGTAAACACGTATACATGCTCATAATCATTTCAAGATCAAAGAACGAATACTTCAAATTAAGCTACGATCATTCTCTTCCAAAATTCATTCTTCCTTTCAAGATGTTCAAAACAACATATGTTTATTGAATTGCAATGCATATATCAAAATAGTGTAGATGGATATTCTACGTTTTTATGGGAGAAGTGGTCTACTATCAATTCGAAATATGCATACAATACGCTATACTTTTAGGGGTAGGTTCTATCTACATTCATTTCAACAACATAACTTTATACACGTACTATTTATAGTAAGTTTGGGATAAACTACATAAACACACGAATATCAATACTTAGGATTTGAGTGGATGGAATAGTCTACAATCATTTCAAAATACGCATATCATACGTTACATTTAGAGTTAGAAAACATAGGTAAAATCCACATATACTTAGAGTGTAGGAGGTGTAGGAAAATCCTACCTTGATCCGAAACTAGTCGGGGCCGAATAAGCTTGTTGGAAAATTCTACGGGCGGTGAAACTCCAAATTCGGACTCAACTTTGGATGGCAGTAACTTGGTCAATATTTGGCCAAATATGATCGCTCTTGAGTCAAAATCGAAGCTCTAGAAGTGCTCTACAACTTTCATGAAGGAAGTTGATCCTAGAAACTACTTTAGGTAGGAGAAATATGGTGATAAAGGAATGGACAGTTTGCTGTCTGGAATCTGGAATCCGAATTTTTGACTGAACTTCGGATGTCAATATCTTTGTCATTTCTTGACCGATTAGGGTGGTTCTTGGGTCTAACTTGAAGATCTCGAAGTGCTCTACAACTTTCCCGAAGGAAGTTTATCCTAGAAACTACTTTAGGTAGGGGAAATAAGAGGTTTCGTGGAGGGCAGTAGGCTGCCTGGAAAAACAGAAATGGTTTCTAGAGAGAAGTTGGAGTAATGCTTGAAGGTGTGAGTTCAAGGCTTGAATGGCTTGCTATTTATAGGCCAAGCTCTCCTCTCTCCTCTCCCTAGCCGGCCTCTCGCTCTCTCTCTCTCTCTACATCTCATTTTTTTATTCAACCAAATCAAGCTTCCTTGGAAGATCAAGGTCTAAAACTAGGCTTGCATGGCTATGGATTTGGTACTTATTAAATCTACTAGATTTTCAAGACTAAGACTTTCATTAAAATAATCAATACACATGTGTTCTATTGAAATATTATATATATATCATTATATATATATATCAAAATACACACACACACACACATATATATATATATATACACAATAGATGTACTTACAATCTAGGAAGATTACAATTCCTAATAAACTAATCAATAGCACACATGTTCCCATATAATACTAGATATGGTTGTCCTAGGTTTACAAGTGCAAGAAAAACCCTAGATTTTGGTGGTACAAGATGATGTAGGAAGATTGGCCAAGATTGGGCTAAATTTGGAAGGTACACTAGCACACACATCACTCTCCCTCTCTCCCTCTCATCCGGCCATCTCTCTCTCTCTCCCTCCATCTCTCTCTCGGCCTCTCTCTCTTTCTCTCTCTCTCTCTTTCTTCTTCCCTTGAACTTATATATACATATATAGGTGAAAGAATACAAGTACTCTAGTACCTTTATGATCTTCCTAGATTTCTAGGTCAAGATATCCTAATAAACTATGTCAATTGGCACATGTTGTTTATAAAATATAACCTAGAATTCTAGGGTGACATATACCTATCTTAATACTTTAATGAATTAGGCACATGTTGGTAGATAAACTAATAAGACCTTGGTACTTGGCTAGGCTTGAAAGATTGATCAAGAGTACAACATATCTTGGTTTTCTCTCTCCTATCTCTCCCATCTCTCTCGGCTCTCTCTTCTCTCTCTCTCCCGAATTCTCTCTCTCTCTCTCTCTCCCTCTATCTCCCTTGTACTACATTAGTATATTAATATAGATATGTATCTACCTAATAGATTTTGGAAGTACAAGTAATTAATAAACTAAGGGGATTTTGAAAGAACAAGATTTCCTAATTAAATAATGAATTGAACACATGTTTTCTACCTCTATATTATATTGGGGTGGTTGTACTGGTACCCTATTATAATATTCATATAAGTACTAGAGAATCTGGGTGGATATCTAGTCAAAATTTTATAATATAAAGCTCCGATTTGACACATGTCTCTTTATAATACAATATTTGTACTCAGAGAATCCTAGAACCCAATATTATATTAGATACTCTTCCAATTCTTTAATGGGAGAATCCCATGGGATTCTAGTCATTGAATTAACTATAATATAATAGTACTAGTCCTATTATCCAATGGATAATAATTCTACTAACAACTATGGACCAATGGACAAAGGTCAATGGTTGACTTTTTGGTCAAAGGGTTCAAAAAGGTCAAAAGGTTCAAATGGTTCGAGGAAGGTCAAAGGTTTAATTAGGTTATCTCCATGGATTAGATTAGAGGCTAACTAGACTTGCTAAGTAGGATTTCTAGTCAAGAATATAATCTAGGTTTAAGCTTGATGGTTAGGAAAGTAGTCCAACCTACTTGTCTTTAGAAAATGATCTTATTGCTCGGAGTGAAGAAATCTAATTTTTATAAGTCTAGAATTTAGTAACGACGGATTTTTGGGTATTAAAAAGGAATTTTAAAAGAGTCCAAGTAATAAAATTCAAATTTTTAACGAAATTTTCAGTGACCAAAAATCAGGGTCGTTACAGATCTAATTCTCCATTTCATAGAGATATGACCATTCTATTAAAAAAAATTTGTCAAAATCTTTTTGATTTGATCAGAGCCACTTTTGTTCTAGTGAGTCTCGTGTACTTAGTCTCTTCGAAAAAGATCTATTCGCTTTCCCTTTAAACACCGTGACTTTCTACCGCCTGACTTGTCACACCCTCGATTTTCAACATAATTATAAAGGATTTTCATAAATAAAACCTCGCAAATATCCGTACAATACCCCAAAAGAGTTTAACATCTTCATTCCACAATTACACCTCATCATCTAAAAGTGTCCAAAAGGATTACAACTTTGGCTCCGAGGCCCAAATTAACATAAATACCAAATATTAAAAGTTAAAGGTTTACAACATTTTTAAGTCAAAAGAATTATCGAATGAAGTTACGATACATCTTCCAAAAATAAATAACAAAGATGACTTGGTAACTCCTCTATGTTAGCTTTCAAAAGAACATCCACATCCATGCACTCCTAACATGAAGTTATTGCCCTGGATTAGTACCTGAAAGATAATGTAAGGTTTGAGCTACACTAGCCCAGTAGAGAGCTCTAATCTAACAATGTATGCAAATGAAATGTAGAAATGAACACATGATAAACAATGGCAACAAGGTTCGATAATCGGACAATGATAGCAATCCAAATCCAACTTTTCATTTTCAAAACCAATCGTATGTCTCATTGAATAACCTTTGAAAGAACCATGTGTCCGAATGTGTCACGTACAAGTGTCATGAGCCGAAGCTCCTGTCGGGCCAGTTAAAGGACCCCAATGTCCTTTGCCAGGCACCTTACCCATAGGGAGGTCCTGAAGTATCAAATATTGTAGACACCTCCCAGACGGGGCATCGCCATACAGATTGATTGCTGATTGCTCGATTGGTTGCTTGCTTCATAAACCAAAATCGTGGACATTCCCATGGCTAGGAACATCGCCACACGATAGCGGTTATCATCAAAACAGAGTCGCCACCCAGTTTATTAAAACTAGGAAAACAGATAGAGATTCTGGGTGCGGGAGCCAAGAGTATAGTAAGGGGAAGGTGTTAGGCACCCCTTTCTGCCCAGCCGCGAGGCTGGCCCATAGTTATTCAACATAAGACATATAGATGCTTTGTTTAATTCTGACACATAGTCTGTTTAATTAAGCCTTTAAACAATAAGTAAAGTGAGCCAGTGCGAAAATTAAAGCATGCATCAGAAAGCAGAAAAGCAAAACAAACTGTCCCAGGGAGATGGATCCCGCGGTCAGTGAATGGATGTCACGGCCGAGGGATCCTCCTGGTTTCATGTACCGACCGAGGGATCGATGCCCCGGTCGGTGTTCTTCCTCACACCAAACAGAAAAGTTAGCAGATGATCAAAACGCTACGATTAATCATGAATACAGTAAATAAAACAAACCAGAGGCCGTTGGGCCTCACCACCTTGATCCCTCAAATGCTTGATTGCTTCGGATTGATTGTGATTGACTGATTGCTTCTTCAAAAACCCTAGGGTTAGGGTTTGAACTTTGGGGTTTGATCGTCGGATTGATAGCTGCCTTCGGGAGTTTAGGGCTTTTGAAGAGGGGGTTTGAGAGAGTATTTTTGCAGAGTTTAGTGGCTTGAGAGAGTATGGAAGTATACGAATTTTGTGATTTTCGTTGTTGTTATTTTCGGAACCCAAAGGCCCTTTATATAGGCAATTGGTGACTCACTCCGGCCAATCATAATGCACGATTGCAATTGCAATTGCAATGCAATACAAACTCTTCGTGGTAATCTCTGAGCGTAGCCCGAACGCATCGGGAAGGTAGTGTAGTTGGATCGAACGTCTGACAGAGTGTTCCAGAGTCTGGAAAACATAGGATCTGGCGGCCGAGGAATGGATGTTGCGGCCGAAGGATAGATCTTGCGGCCGAGGGATTGATCTCTCAGGGAGATTTTCAAGCAACAGGTTGCTCGGGTGAAGAAATAATGTTAAGGCCGTGAGATCAATGTAACGGCCGATAGATGGATTCTCCTAGGATTCTGTATTTCTGTCTGAAAGGCTATATGGCTCTAGATTGGGTCCTCTAAGTGGATCAAAGTTCTTACCAAAAGTCCTAAGGTTCTCAAGATGTCAATCAGCAATCACTGTATCCATTTCATCTTCGGGATGGTCCCCAAGGTGGGACTTGAAATAATCGTTAGGCCAAATTGGGGTGTCTACAGATGCCCCTCTTTGACTGAGCTCAGACGGATCGTGAGACATGTTTGAGTAAGAGTCAAAGCTGTAAAAAGCAACTCAATTTGGTCCAACTACCATTCCAAGGGATTTTTGAAAAAAGGTTTTTGTTATGGTCGGGCCGGGAGGCTGCCTACGTATTCCACAAGGGAAATTCAGACCAACCGTAGTTCGGGAGGGCAGTAAAAAAGAAAAAGTTTGGAGGGTTAGAAACAGAAGACGTACCTTCGGGCTTTAAAAGCTGTAGTGCAACGTACCTGGGTTAAGCCAGGGTTTCGGCGGAGAATAGTTGAAGGAGCGCGGGGCTACAGGGGAAGTTTTTACGGAGAGCATCCTTAGTATTTTGGGGTAGATCAGTACACGGCAGGTGTGTTTGCTTTTCTTGATCATCCTTACTTTGACTGAAGGGAGCTCGGTAGGGTAGCCTATCCTTGCGAATGAGCTGGAAGGAATTGATGTAATTGGGGTGGAATCCAAGCCATCTACTGGGGATGAATCGGATGCCATTTTTGAGATATGGGGGCGCAAGGCTAGTAATTAGAGCACGGAGCTTTGGGGAAGAGGGAACCGAGGCGCGGAGCCGGTTGTAGTCATGAAGCGAGAGCTTGAGGCGATAGAATTGAGGCCTAGAGCCTGCTGTGGTCATGAGGCGAGAGCCTGAGGAGATTGGAGCTTGATATAACCGAAGCGCGGAGCTGGTATTGATCATAAGGCGAGAGCCTGAGGTGTCGGAGCTTAGAGCTTGACGTGATTTGAACCGAAGCGTAGAGCTGGTTGCATTCTGATGGTCTGTGCACGGAGCTTTCTCATCATAAGTTTTTGGCGTAGAGCCAAAGGATTGAGGCGCTGGACCGATCAATGAAAACCGAAGCGTAGAGCCGGTTGATTGCAGGGTTGACCTCTTTCATGAGAGATATGCGGAGTGTATATATGTGATGATGTTGGTCGTTAGCTATGAACAGATATGATGATGCAGACTCGATGTGATAATGGTGATGCAATTGATGCAATATGTGCACGGGCCCATGCGTGTGTGTTTGATATAAGCATAAAGCTTCTTTCAAGTTCCGGACTTGAGCATTCAGAGCGTAGAGCTCGAGCATTCGGACGGCAGAATCCAAGCATTCAAAGTACAGGCTTTGAGCATCCAGTACGCGGTGGTTGGGCATCCAAGCGTAGAGCTTGAGCATTCAAGTGTAGAACTTGAGCATCCAGTACACAGTGGTTGGGCATTCGAAGAGCTTCGAGCATTCAAAATGTTAGATTTTGAGCATTCAAGCTTAGAGCTTGAGAGTTGATGATGTCTTGATTGTTGGGGTGGCGTGGAGCCTTTTGAGATAAATGTTACGGCTTCGAGCCAGTTGAGATAATGGGCATGGAGACGCTGAATTGAGAGGCGAGGGCGTAGAGCCGCTGAGATAGTCATTACGGCTTCGAGCCAGTTGAGATTGCTTTGAGTATGATTGTAGGCGTAGAGCCTGCTGCTGGGATAGCGAGCTTAGAGCTGCTGAATTGAGGGCTTGGAGCCGCTGAGAAGGCGAATATGGGCGTAGAGCCATTATGATAATGGGCTTCAAGCCGCTAAGTAATGGGCGTAGGGCTGCTGAGATGGTTGTTACGGCTTAGAGCCATTTGAGATAATGGGCTTGGAGCCGCTGAGTGAGTTGATGGTTGTATGGTTGCTAGAGTGGCAAGCGTAGAGCTCCTGAGTGAGTTGATATGGGTGAACATGGGCACGGAGCTACTGAGTTGTTTGAATTCGAAGCTACTGGTGGTGCAAGGAGCATGGTGTTGTCGAGTGACTTGTGCACAAGGCTACCAAGCGTAGAGCTGCTGAGTGATTTTGACAATAGTGGGTACGGAGCAAGAGCTTAGTTTTGATAATCTTCACGGTCAAGTGACTGGTTGTTGTGAGCTTGCTGCTACGGAGAGAAAGAGTTTCCTTCTGCTTGGATATGCCCCCCAAGGCTAGTTCTGATCGTTGTATTTGCTTGGGGGTGCCCCCAAGGTTAATTTGATTTTGCTTCTGTTGGCCATGGACCCAGAATTCCGTAATGACTTGAGTTTTGTGCACTGAGCAAAATCTGATGTTGCTGAGGGAAATGAATTGGAGGGCCAATATATCGATCACTCGGCCAAAGGATTGATGTCTCGGCCGAGGAATCGGTTTCTCGGCCGTGAGATAGCCAACAGTTAGAAAATTGATTTAAGTTAAGTTCGATCGATCTCACGGTCCATTCGATCTTTTCCTTTCTCCTCTCTTTCTCTCGTTCGAGCGATCTCCTCTATCCTCCTTTCTCTGGTTACCGTTGTCCCCTCGTCCCCGTCATTCTCCAAACCACCGAGGTTCCGGCCACTGTTTTTCTCGACTGTCATGGCTTCGTCACCGCCTCCTCCTCCGTCATCTGATGTTCCTGCCGCGTCTAGGGACACGGGCAAAGCTCCGGCTGTTGAGGCCGCGATTCTTGGTGAGGTTTGGAGTACCCGCGTCCTACGTTCGAGTCGGCGCAGAGCCACTGTTGGAGGGAGCTCCTCATAACCCATCCCTCATGAGACAGAGCTCGAGGTTTCTGTTGATGTAGGCGATAGTGCTTTACCGCCATTTGATGCTGCCACATATGCCCTTCAGGTTCACATGATTGGACGTGGTGGTTCGTTGCGTTATCGTCCTCCTCTCAGTGATGTCCCACCTGAGGTCTTGCACAGAGAGCCGGAGCAGCACCTTGGTTTCACCAATAGGAAGGTAAAATTTTATCCTGTCAAACAATTTTTGTATATAAGATTTCGCGAAGCGATAATTTGATATTTGATAAGGAATTTGAGCTCTAGAAGTTGCCCCCTGTATAGGCGATGGTTTTGTATTGATCTCTTCTTTGTATTTTGTCAGGCAAATGAGAGGTTGCGTGTGTGGGGAAGCTGTCCCCAGGTGTTTGAGTGGCATGAGAGGTTTCCTCGGGGTGCCAAGGATGCGGTTGCTTTGGCTGGCTTTGAGCCTTTGATATTTGGCTTTCACCTTCCGAAGGCGGAGTTGGGGTTGACCACAGCATTGGTAGAGCGGTGGTGGGATACCACCAACACTTTTCATTTTCCCGAGGCTGGAGAGATGACGATCACCCCAGGTGACTTTGCTTTGCTTATAGGTCTGAGGGTCGGCGGCGATCCTCTTCCGATCGATCCACGGATTCATGAGCGGGAGGGTTCATTTGAATATCTCTTGGGGAAGGTTCCCATTGTGTCAGAGAGCGGTCACATCACATATTCTTGGCTTCGGGAACAGTTTGATTGTGTAGGCATCGAATCTGAGGTGTCGGTGCAACAATTGGTGAGGGCTTTTCTCCTTTACCTTCTTGGCAAAACCTTGTTCTGCAACAAGGAAAACTCGGTGCACGCCCAGTTTTTTGCTGCCTTGGTGCACTTGGAGACCATAGCAGAGTTCGATTGGGGAACTCCTGCTCTAGCCACGCTGTACGGGCACCTCAGTGCTTGTTCCCAGGGGGTTAGTTTGTCGCTTGGCGGACACCACTGTATTCTTGAAGTACATACTTCGACTTCCTATGTTGTTCCTTTATTGCTTTTATCTCTGTAATTCATGTTTGTTTTTTGTCTTGGTTTGTATCTCTGGGCTTTTGAGCACTTGTTGCAGTTCCCTCCTCCGACCAGGCATAGAGAGCCTAGGTTTGTTCCACGGGCAGCCCGTTGGTTGAAAGGAGTTCGGAAGTCACGATCGCCTGCCATGGACTTACTGGCTTGGAGGCGAGTTTTGGATCGCTTGACGCTGGATCAGGTATGTTGCATTCTATTTCATGTGATTTCTTCATTTTGTTATTTTAATGTTACTTCCCTTATTGTAGGTGCGATTCGATCCGTGGGGCACTTTGCTTGACGATGCCCCTTTGGAATTGACCTCAGCTCGGGCCTTGGACAGCTAGCACTTCCTCCTAGAAGGACCTTTCTCGAGGGCTTGGTATCTCGGTGAAAGGGTGGCGAGTCAGTACTTCCCATATTCCGAGGCGTTAGAGCTTGTTCCTCTCCCTCCTCCAGTCGGCATGAGGTCGACTCACCACTTGACAGGAGAGGGTTTGCTTCTCGCTCTTGAGAGACAGCCAGCCATGGGTTTTCTTGTAGCGGGAGATTACTCGGCCTTTCGCTTGGCCTCGCTAACCCTACCTACTGCTACCATTGCTACTGCTCCTCCTGTTTGGCCACGAGCCCCCAGCTTCATCTCTTTCCACAATGCTAATGGAGAAGAGGAATGCCTGACGCTAACCCCATGTGCTACTCAGCTCTACGTGCTTCCTACCGTAGTTCAGCTGGTAATATTGTAGACTCTGCTTTAGTTTCCTTCAGTATTATTCCCCTGTTTTGCTATATATGTGACTATTTCCTCTGTAGGTGCCTGCTGATGTTGTTCAGGAGTGGTTGCGTGCATTCCAGAGTGCAGAGGCCTTGGCTCGACGGCAGCAAAGCCGGATAGTCATGGTATATGTCCTTTCATCTCTTCTTTCTCCAACCCATGTTTTATGTGAACCTGAATGTCCACAAACTATGTTTTGCAGCTTGAAGCGGAGCGGGTGCCAACAGTGTCAGTTACTCAGAGTGCTGGTGTGAGCGAGGGTGGGAGTACCAGGGCTGGTGATGGAGATGCTGGAGCTGATGATGGAGGCGAGGGACAGAGGATCAGCGTCCCAGTTCCTGAGCGTTTTCGTCCTTCTTCTTCTCATCATGCGTCCAAGAGGGGTCGCGGGCAGTAGTTTGCCCTTTTCTTTATACCTGTATTCGTTAGTTCTAAAAACAGATAATGATATTGTATTTTTATGAAGCAACTTCAGCTTGTTTAGCAAAATATTATGATTTGTGCTTTGTCTCGAGATACTTCAGATTTGTCTGCAATGGTTTAAAGCTTTATTAGTGTTAAAGCAATTTTTGTAACAGATTAAAACATGGGCCGAGGAATGGATTGCTCGGCCGAGAATTCCATTCTTCAGCCGCTACTTCGATTTCCTGAAGAAGCTGGACTTTTTGTTTTAGCCAAGTGGCATTCCTTCCTTCTTACGCTTGAATTCAATTTATGCCTTTTATTTGCTTTTGCTGTTTCCGCAGTCTCTTTGCCGTGTTTTTGGGATTTTTAGGATATCTTGTCCTTTATGTTGATGACTTTGGGGTCAGAGAGGACGAGCGATGATTCTCACGTGCCTTTGTCTTTGTCAATTCCCTGAAAAATGACTAACTCATCTTTTGTGAGCTCAATACGCAGGGTTAGCTATACGTATCGTTGAGCACAAGTCTTTTGATGTTTTTCCTTCTCTCCAAATGTTTGGGCCGCATCTCGATGTGAGATTGCCTACGTATCCCAATCAGGGAATCAGGCCTTTTACGTAGTTCCAAAATCACCACCTTTGGGGTTGGGTTTTCACTCTTGGTTTTTCTTTTCACATGCTCTAAATTTTGCCTAGGTTACCTGATGGAGGTTGAGTCCCTAGCGAGCTTTTGAATGCCTTATCTTTTGCCTAGGCTGCGTTTTTGCATTTTCTTGTCCTAGCAGGCTTTGCTCTTACTTTTGCTTGGGTGCCTTAGGCTACCCAGCGAGCACTTCTCTCAAGAGGCTTTCTATATTTTGGAGAGGGACTTTAGCGGAGATGCTTTCATGAATCATTTGTGCTTTCACAATGGATAAGCTAACCCTAAGTGTTCTCACGGAGATAGCGTCTTCTTCCTAAGTTTTGACAAAAACCTAGTTCTAAGTAATCAGGGTTCGTCCCTTCTTTCCTTTTTGTTAGCAACATGAAGAATTAGATTCTTAAGACCCTTTCATCTTTGGTAGAGAGACTGTAGCGCACAACAATTGCAATTAAAGATTGAATCATTTAACAAGCATAAGATGATAAAAAAGGGAATTTATTTAGCTATAGAAATTGCCCAAATAGGGGCCCAAAACATGTCCCAGCTTGTCTTTAGGAAATGAAAGTAATGTTTCCGTCATGTGATTTACTGCAGTATCTCGGGAGTGGCTCCTTTTTCCTTGCCTTTCGTAGTTTTATACTCTTCTTCACCCTCTTCTTTGCCAAACAGAATTCTTAGGTCAAACTCAGCTAGCACCTCGATCCAGTCTTCGGGAGTGGGAGATGAATTTGTTGGTTCTTCTTCCATATCACTGTCGGTCCATTCTTGATCAAAGAAGATTTGCATTCCAGGATACCTTTGTTTGGTAGTTTCATCTTCCCATGTTTCTGCGAAACCGCAGAATGGGAAGTCTTCTCCTTCTCTTACAAACCAACCGTTGAGTGTTTTTGGGACCATGAGTTTTTCTTCTTTGATCCTGCTTCCTCTTGCTTTGGCTTTTTCCATGCTTCTCTTCTTTTCTATCTCAGCTTCTGTCGGGGTGTAGCCAAGACCAAAGGCGTATTGATTATGAGGGGGATCAATCATTTGCGGGATGCCTTGTGATCTTTTGCCTAAACCCAATCCAGGGAAGTAGTTTTGTTTCTTCATCATCCATATGGCAGGGGTGTTTATGTAGAAGCTTCTTTCAGCCATCAAGGCTTGCACAACAGTTGCTTCTTCAAGACTGAATCCAGTGAGGAAGGTTTCCTCGGTCCCTACCTCTTGGACAGGTGTGTCAGAATGAGTTCGGATTGATGAATCCCCTAGAATGGTTATGACTCTCCCATCTACTGCAAATTTGACTTTCTGATGCAAAGTGGAAGGCACTGCCCCAGCGTCATGTAACTAAGGTCTTCCTAGTAAAAGATTGAAGGAGGATGGTATATCCATCACATGGAACTCTACGTCTCTTTTGATCTTTTCCACTTCTACTGGCAATGTGACGCACCCGACCTCTCTTCTCTTTGAGTTGTCATAGCCCCTTACACCTTGGCTTGAAGGGCGTATGTCGGTAGCGTCTACCCCTAGCTTGTTGAGGGTCTTTTGAGGACATACGTTTAAAGCAGACCCATTATCCACCAAGACCAGTGGGATCCATTTAGTGAGACATTTAAGTGAAATGTAGAGAGGTTTGTTGTGTGCAGGTCCTTCAGGAGGTAGATCCTTGTCAGTGAAAGCTATTGTCGGTTTTGGAGCTTTTGACGTCGTTATGAAGCCTACCAGATCTTCGGGGGTGATGTCGATAGAAACTTTAGCTTTTCCCAAAGTTTTGAAGAAGGAATTGCGATGCTCGAAGGAGGACATAAGCAATCCCCAGATAGAGATATCAGCTTGGATTTTCTTCAGTTGTCTTAGCACTCTGTCTTCCTCAGGTTTGGTCCTTTGGCTCTCCTCTTCTTCTTCTTCTTCTTCTTCTTCTTCTTCCGTTACTCGTGTTGAGGTTGAACTTTCCCCACTTAGTTTAGGAGGTTTGTACACTCTTCCGCTTCGGGTGAGGTGACCTATTTCTTCTTCTTGGGTGCCCCAAGGATCAACAGGCTCAATTCTTCCAACTTCCCAATCACTTGGTAGGGCTTGGCGTATGTCCAACCACCAATCTCCATCATCAATGGCATAGATGTGGGGTTCTCCTCCTGTTGCAAAGCACTCGTCATTCTTAGAGAAAATCAGGGATAGTTTGGCTTGGGTGTTTGGGATAATGTGTTGGGTAGGATTATATGTGGGGCTATTGGATAGGCTTATGAGATTGATGTTTTGAGGCGGTGGTTCGTTATTGTGAGCGGGAAGTGGATTGGTTTGCACATTAGGCTTGGGAGGTTTTATAGCTCGACTATCAATGAGATCTTGGATGTCATGACGAAGACGCATGCAGCGGTCTGTCTCATGTCCAGGGTGCTGGTGGTAAGCGCATTGTTTATTGGTGTCATAGCTTGGGCCGTAAGGTGGCTGAGGAGGTGGATTGGTCAAGAGCCTGAGATGCCCTTGGCGGCTTAGGATGGCTAAGGCTTGGGATGGAGTCATATAGAGAGGGTCAAAATTGCGGCGGGGGCGATTTGTGTTTCTAGATGAGCTAGTCTGAAAAGGGTCTTGTGGTGAGGCTGAGTTAAGGGTGTTGACGGAGGCAGGAGATGTACGGGTTGGAAAGGTTTTCCTGGGTGGAGAAGTTTCTTCTTTCCCAATGAGGCCCAGCTTGATTCCATCTTCGATTTGTAACCCAGTGGCATGCAAGCGTTTGAAATCAGTGATAGCCTGAGTGTAAATGTGGGTGAGGTATTTAGGTTGCAGATTCTTGACAACTATCCTCACTTGATCTTCCTCGGAAAGGCGGTTCTTCATCTTGGCAGCCTTTTCCCTCCATTTTGCCACAAAGGTAGCAAAGTCCTCATTAGATTCTTGTTTGGTCATCTCCAAATCTCGAGTAGTCAACTCAATTTGGACATTGTATGCATACTGCTTGACAAAAGCGTTGGCAATTTCTGGCAAAGTCTGATAGTGCACAAATTCCAAAGTGAGAAAAAAATCGAGAGCGCTCCCGGTGAGAGTTCTTTGAAACAGTTGAGCGATGAGCTCATCGGTTAAGCCCATAGGCTTCAGAGTGTTAATGACATGGCGAACATGGCTGGTAGGGTTACCAGTCCCATTGAACTTCTCGATGTTTGGCATTTTGAACCGCTCAGACAGCTGAGATTCTGGAAAGAGGCAGAGTCCTTCGAAGTCTAGAATTTGGTCCCCGTGTGAACGAGCCAAAGCGTGCTTGATCTCCTTGACTTGTTTGACCAATTCAGGGTTTTCTGTAACTTCATGAGGATTTTCTGCTTCTTCCTCGTCTTTCTTGTCTTCAACATCTCTTGCTGCTTTTTCGGCTTGTAAATAGGCAATTTGGGCTCGGAGCTCGGTGATAGTAGCATCATTGTCTGCCATTTTTGGGATAAGGGTAGGGAGATTGCTTGGCGAAGCTCGAGATTGAGTAGATAGTCGGGTTTGTTGAGAAGATGACCACGAAATCCCCAGAAGTGATTGGGACCGTTGCGGTGAGGGTGTCTTGACAGGTGAAGGTGACAGACGAGATGATTGCAAAGACTTCTGTTTGGTGTGACTTCGGGTATTGTAAGAGTATAAAACTGGCTGAGGTTGCTTCTTTAATCTACCTATTGTGCTTGCTTGAGAAAGTAGAGTACCTGAAGGTCAGTACCTGGCTTGTATAGGGTCAGGATTTGGGCTGAAAATTGATGAGCATAAAATGTAGTACTTAAAAGACGTCCATACTTGCATTGTTAGTCTTGACTTTATAATTATTTATTTCGTATTATCATTTATTTATGTTTTGTAGGTATTTTGGGCTTTATCACGCAAAAACGTTTCTTCCGAGAATTATGAGCTGAAGTCTGATTCAAGTGGGCTCAATCCAATTCAAATTAGAAGATCCAAAAGAGCAAAACCCAAAATCAAGCTCACGGAATTTTCCTACGATGGAATTGATTTTAGAAGATTTGGATTGCAAAGATTTGGTTCTCTGCACGTGGCTTGCACATCTAATACTAGAACTCTTAAGGCAAGTATTGTTTAAGGAAAAAAATACTACGCAATCGGTAATTGACGAGAAGTGGATGGAAAAGGAATTTTCTTTCCTTTTAAAGAGGATTCTCGGCACCTATTTAATGAGGCAATGGGGCTTTGAAGAGGATCACTTTTTTTTCACGCAAAAACAGAGAGCACAGCACGACGGCAATTCGAAGATCAGAGGTTTCGGCTGGAGGGTTAAGTGTTGAACATCTTTTCTTATTTTCTTTAATGGAGTTCTATTATTATTTGATTATGTGTTTTGACTCCATGAGTGGCTAAACTCTTCAACTAGGGTTGAGGATGAAGCCCTGTTAATGACTATTATTTATTTATTCATGAGAATTGGTTTTACCCGAATATTTGGTTTGATTTTGATTAAGTTGTTCTTACTCCAAATCAATTGTTATGGATAGATTCTGGATATGAGTTCAATCATGTTTTTCTCATGATTTGGAATTGTCTTTAACATTGACTGCTGGTTTTTCATTGTTAACTATAAAACTGGATATTTATTGTGATTTGTTCAAAGCGGATACAATTAATGATTTGGTTTTATACTTGCGAGCGGAGAGGAACATACATTAGACTTTTTAATAAATTTTCACGATGATATTTTCCATGGTAATAGAATTAGCTTTCAGATTATCATGAAGAAATTTGGGTGAAGTCAATGATCATGAATATATAACGGTACGAGTTAATGGGTGTGGATTGTAGACACCTCCCAAACGGAGCATCGCCATACAGATTGATCACGTTGTGTTTGCTCGATTGGTTGCTCACTTCATAAACCAAAATCATGGACATTCCCATGGCTAGGAACATCGCCACACGATAACGGTTATCATCAAATAGAGTCGCCACCCAGTTTATTAAAACTGGGAAAATAGATAGAGATTCTGGATACGGGAGCCAAAAGTACAATAAGGGGAAGGTGTTAGGCACCCCTCTTTGCCCAGTCGTGAGACTGGCCCATAATCGTTCAACATAAGACGTATAGACGCTTTGTTTAATTCTAACACATAGTCTGTTTAGTTATTCCTTTAAACAGTAAGCAAAGTGAGCCAGTGCGATAAACGAGCATGCATCAGAAAGCAGAAAAACAAACAAATGTCCCAGGGAGATGGATCTCGCGGCCGGTGAATAGATGTCACGGCCGAGAGATCCTCCTGGTTTGATGTACCGGCCGAGGGATCGAAGCCCCGGTCGGTGTTCTTCCTCACACCAGACAGAAAGATTAATGAATAATCAAAACGCTATAGTTAATCAGAAAAGCAATAAATTAAGACAAACCAGAGGCCGTTGGGCCTCACCACCTTGATCCCTCAGTTGCTTGATTGCTTTGGATTGAGTGTGATTGACTGATTGCTTGATCGAGAACCCTAGAGTTAGGGTTTGAACTTCGGGATTTGATCGCCGGATTGACGGCTGCCTTCGGAAGGTTAGGGCTTTTGGAGTATGGGATTGAGGGAGTATTTGTGCAGAGTTTCGAGGTTTGATTGAGTGTGTAGGTATCTCAATTTCTGTGTGTTAATTCAGAGCCCAAAGGACCCTTTATATAGGCATAGGGATGACTCACTCCGGCCAATCAAATCACGAGATGGCAATTGCAATTGCAATGCATCTCTAACTCTACGTCGTGATCTCCGAACGTAGCCCGAACGCATCGGAAAGGTAGTGTAGTTGGATCAAACCAAACGTCTGACAGAACGTTCCAGAGTCTGGAAAAAGGTCGATCTGGCGGCCGAGCAAAGGATGTCGCGGCCGTGGAATGGATGTCTCGGCCGAAGGATAGATCTCGCGGCCGAGGGATTGATCTCTCGGGGAGATTTTGCTGGCAACAGGTTGCTCGGGTGAGGGATTGATGTTATGGCCGTGGGATCGATGTCACGGCCGACAGATGGATTCTCCTAGGCTTCTGTATTTCTGTCCGAAAGGCTGTATGGCTTTGAATTGGGTCCTCTAAGTGGTCAAAGTTCTCACCGAAAGTCCTAAGGTCCTCAAAGAAGCAATCAGCAATCATTGTATCCATTTCATCATCGGGATTGTCCCAAGGTGGGACTTGAAATAATCGTTAGGCCAAATTGGGGTGTCTACAGATGCCCCTCTTTGACTGAACTCAGACGGATCGCGAGACATGTTTGAGTAAGAGTCAAAGCTGTAAAAAGCAACTCAATTTGGTCCAACCACTATTCCAAGGGGTTTTCGAAAAAGGTTTTGTTATGGTCGGGCCGGAGGCTGCCTACGTATTCCACAAAGGAAATTCAGACCAATCGTAGTTCGGGCAATAAAGAAAAATGAAAAAGTTTGGAGGGTTAGAGACAGAAGACGTACCTTAGGGCTTTAAAAGCTGTAGTGTGACGTACCTAGACTGAGCCAGGGTTTTGGCGAAGAGTAGTTGAAGGAGCGCGGGGCTACCTGGGGAGTTTTTTGCGGAGAGCTTCCTTAGTATTTTGGGGTAGATCAGTACACTGCAGGTGCGTTTGCTTTTCTTGATCATCCTTACTTTGACTGAAAGGAGCTCGGTAGAGTAGCCTATCCTTGCGAATGAGCTGGAAGGAATTGATGTAATGGGGTGGAATCCAAACCATATGCTGGGGATGAATCGGATGCCGGTTTTTTTGAGATGTAGGGGAGGCGCAGGGCCAGTAGCTGGAGCACGGAGCTTTGGCGATGAGGGGACCGAGGCACGGAGCCGGTTGTAGTCATGAGGCGAGGGCCTGAGGTGATTGATAGGACCGAAGCGCGGAGCTGGTGTTGATCATAAGGCGAGAGCCTGCGGTGATTGGATTGAGGCGTGGAGCCTGCTGTGGTTTATGAGGCGGAGGCCTGAGGTGAGCTTAGAGCTTGATGGGACCGGAGCGCGGAGCTGGTATTGATCAGGATGAGAGTCTGTGGTGTCAGAGCTTTGAGCTTGACGTGATGAACCGAAGCGCGGAGCTGGTATAAGGCAAGGGCCTGAGGTGAAAGAACTGAGGCATGGAGCCCGAAGTGATTGAGGCGTGGAGCCTGCATGCAGTCTTGAGGCGAGGGCCTGAGTTGTCGGAGCTTAGAGCTTGACGTGATATGAACCGAAGCGTAGAGCTGGTTGTATTCTGATGGTCTGTGCACGGAGCTTTCTCATCATAAATGTTGACATGGAGCCAAAGGATCGAGGCGTTGGGCCGATCAAATAAAACCGAGGCATAGAGCCGGTTGATTGCAGGGTTGACCTGTTTCATGAGAGATATGCAGAGTGTACATGTGTGATGATGGTTGTTAGATGTGAACAGATATGATGCAGACTCGATGTGAAAATGTTGATGCAAATGTGCACGGGCCCGTGCGTGTGTGTTTGTTTTAAGCTTAGAGCTTCTATCAAGTTCCGGACTTGAGCATTCAGAGCGTAGAGCTCGAGCATTCGGACGGCAGAATCCGAGCATTCAAAGTACAGGCTTTGAGCGTCCAGTACGCAGTGGTTGGGCATCCAAGCGTAGAGCTTGAGCATTCAAGTGTATAACTTGAGCATCCAACACACAGTGGTTGGGCATCCAAGCGTAGAGCTTGAGCATTCAAAAAAATGTTAGATTTTTGAGCATCCAGGCGTAGAGCCTGAGAATAGATGTCTTGATTGTTGGGGCGGCGTAGAGCCTGTTGCTTGTTTACGGCTTCGAGCCAGTTGAGATAATGGGCTTGGAGCCGCTGAGTTGTGTAGGGATGATGGCTTGGAACCGCTAAGTTTAGTGATTACAGGTGTAGAGCCTGTTGCCGTGATAGCGAGCATAGAGTTGATGAGATTGCTTGTTTACGGCTTTGAGCCAGTTGAGATAGCAGGCTTGGAGCCGCTGAGGTGAGATAATGGGCGTAGAGCCGTGACAGCGGGCATAGAGCTGCTAAGTTGAGGGCCTGGAGCCACTGAGATGGTAGGCATAGGCTTTGAGCCTGTGGAAGTAATGGGCTTCGAGCCGCTGAGTTGATAAATATAGGCTTCGAGCCTACCAATAATGGGCTTGGAGCCGCTGAAGTTTTAAGCTCAGGGCTGCTGAGTGTCTTGTTTTGCTAGCCAGTAGTTTGTGGAGAGAGATTTTCGATGCTTAGGCATGCCCCCAAGGCTGGTTTTGATCATGTTGCATTGGCTTGGGGATGCCCCCAAGGCTACTTGGTTGGTTGAGAACTCAGAAGTCTGTAGTGGCTTGAATTGGTGCACTGAGCATGATCTGATGTTGCTGAGGGAATTTGATTAAGGGACCAGGAGATCGATCTCTCGGCCAAAGAATTGATGTCTCGGCCGAGGAATAGATATCTCGGCCGTGAGAACGCCAAAAGCCAGGAAATCGATTTAAGTTCAGTTAAATCGATCTCACGGCCCATTTAATCTTTTCTTCTCCTCCTCCCTTATTCTCCTCCGTTCCTCTCGCCCGACGACCACCGTACGCCGCTGCCCTCCTCCACTACCGTCGGCCACCATCATCTCCGGCGACCATCCTCTCCGACCACCGCCGTCATTGCCGCTGCTGCCGGCTTCGGTTGTCTGAAACCGTTGGTTTTCTTTCTTTCTTGGTTCAGACGTGATGGCCACGCCATCTTCGAGTGTTGTAGGTTCATCCTCGCACCCTTCATGTAGGTGCGAGCATCCATCTTCCGATGAGGAGGCGATTGAGGAGCCCGGTTTGTTTGATGCTGCTACCTACGTTCGTCCTTCGCGTAGGCTGGGTTATGGCGGTTTCCTGCAGTACCGCCCTCCTGTTGGTGGCCCAGAGGCCGAGGTGGTTCGTCGAGAGCCTGAGTTTCACCTGAGCATTCTGAACGTGCCGGTGAGTTTCCTGAAAAAGTAAAAAGTTTACTTTAGTTCAGAGTTTTGGAAATCCTTGTATTTAGAATAAAATTTTGCTTGCGGGACGAAAATCCCTTTTGGCTAGGAGCGTGAATGTGAGAAACCCATGTTCGGGTTGAATGTTTTTTTTGTTTAAGCAAACTAAAACAACTATGCCCCCTGTCTAGGCAATGCATGCTTTTAGATGTTAATTTGACGCCCCTTAGCATTTTCTTTGTTTATGTAATCATGAGATTAACTCCCTTTTGTCTTTGGCAGAGAAATAGGAGGCTGGAAGCTCGCGGTGGTGGCAAGGAGGTGCATAGATGGTTCTTGAAGCTGCCAGAGCAGGCTCGGGAACTAGTACGTGCTGCGGGTTTCGAGATGTTCATTCTGGGCCTCGATCTTCCGAAGATGGATTGGTCACTGATGACCTCGCTGGTTGAGAGGTGGTGGGATACCACCAATACCTTCCACTTTCCTGCTGCTGGCGAGATGACTATCACTCCGGGTGACTTTTCTTTGCTGACTGGCCTACGGATAGGCGAAGTTGCTCTTCGAGTTGACCCCCGGCTTTGGGAGCGAGAGGGTGCTTTGAGGTGGTTTCTAGGCAAGGTGCCCCCTGTTCGTTCCCGGGGTCATATTGATCTTGCTTGGCTAAGCAAGGCTTTTATGGTGGCTGACATTCTGACCCAGGTGAGTGCCGAGCAGTTGACATGGGCCTTCCTTCTTTACCTCATTGAGCAAACGTTGTTTGCCAACAAGGATGGTTCGGTACACACGCAGTTTTTGGCTCGTCTGCTTTGGCCACTTTGTATGGTAGTCTTGGAGCTTGTTCGCGGGACAAGAGTCCCATTCTTTGTGGTCACTTTCGAGTGCTTGAGGTATGTATCGTTCCTTTGTACTTCTGTTTTCACTTTGGCTTTTTCTAGTTCTGAACTTGCTTTGGTTAATCTGCTTTTCAGCTCTGGGCTTTTGAGCACCTTCTCCAGTTTCCTCCTGAGACTAGGCACGGTGATGCGAACTGCATACCTCGTTACGAGCGATGGTTGGTGGGGCAACGGAGGCCACGGTCACCGGTTTTGAGCCTTCCTGAGTGGCGGCGAGTTTTGGACCGACTGACGATCGATCAGGTACCTTTTCTTTTGTACCTCTTGTCCTTTAGACTTTCATATTCTTGTGTCGAGACTGATTTGTCCTTGCTCTTATAGGTACGGTTTGACCCTTGGGGTGGTGTACCAGAGGATGCCCCTCTTGCACGTTGTAGAGTCCTAGATCGGACCCGTAGTTTGCTCGAGGGTCCATTTTGCCGAGCCTGGTACTTAGGCGATCGAGTGGCCAGTCAGTGGCGGCCACGCGTTGAGGCTCTTCGGCTTGTTCCTCCTTCTCCTCCAGTATCTATGAGGTCCACTTCCTTGATGTCGAAGGAAGATCTGAAGAATGCCCGGATCAGAGATTGGGCAGGTTTACTCCTCCAGACAGGTGACTATACGGAGTACTGCCGTCTTTTCCTGACTCCCTCTGTTGAGGCTCCTCCCGTTGCTCCTGTCTGGCCACGGGCTCCTTCGTTTGTCTCCTTCCACTCAGACGATGGGGAGGAGGAGCGCTTGACGCTGACTCTCTGCACAACCCCGCTCTATACTTTGCCAGTCGGGGCTTCACAGGTATTTTTAGTTTCCTGTGTTAGCTTTAATCACTTTGCATTGTATCCTTGCTTTTAGATGTTTGTAATGCTTGGCTGTTCTACAGGTGCCTGCCGAGATAGTGCAGGAATGGCTTCGTGCCTACCAGAGTACAGAGGTCTTGGTTCGGAGACAGCGCCGTAGGATCCTCGAGGTATGACTTTCTTCATGAGCTTTTATCTGCTATGCATTATCCCTTGAGTCTGAATGCTTATATCTTCCTTGGCTGCAGCTTGAGGCTGAGAGAGTACCGGCTGCTGAGGGGAATGTGGGGACCAGTGAGCAGCCTTTGCCTTCTTCTCAGAGATCGCCTAGTTTTTAGGGCTTTTCTTTTCCCTGTTCATAGTTAGTAGATGATAGACAGAAACTATATTTGTATAGTAAAAGCAATCACAGCAACGGTTTTGTAAACAAATTTTTGAGAAATGAGAAATGCCTTTCATGCCCCTAAATGTCTTGAGTTTGCATGCGATAGTCAGAACATGGCTTTTTGAACAAGTTTTTGCTGATAGACAAGTTATTTTGAAAAATATTTGGCCGAAGAATCGATCACTCGGCCAAAGGATTATTGTTGCGGCCGAGGTATTGATTGTCCGGCCGTTACATCTATTTTTCCAAGGAAGATAGGTTTTGCTTTAGCCAAGTGGCATCCTGTTTCATATTCTTTCCTATGCTTAGTCTTTGATTTGCTGTCTCTTGCTTTTGCCATGCTTTACAGCCTGATTGCCAAACTTAAGAGTCTTTTGAAGGATCATACCCATTGCGTTGACGACTTTTGGGTTAGAGGGGATGAACTGTAATCCTTACGTGTCTTTGTTTTTGCCAATTCCTTGGAAAATGACTAACTCATCTTTTGTGAGCTCAATACGCAGGGTTAGCTATGCCTATCATTGAGTACAAACATGTTGATGTTTTCCTCTCTCCAAATGTTTGGGCCGTATCTCGACGCGAGATTGCCTACGTATCCCAATCAGGGAATCAGGCCTTTTACGTAGTTCCAAGATCACCACCTTTAGGGGTTGGGTTTTCACTCTTGGTTTTTCTTTCTTTCATGCTCTAAGTTTTGCCTAGGTTACCTGATAGAGGTTGAGTCCCTAGCGAGCTTTCCTTCAAATGCCTTAACTTTTGCCTAGGCCGCGTTTTTCGCTTTTTCTTGTCCTAGCAGGCTCTGCTCTTACTTTTGCTTGGGTGTATAGGTTGCCCAACGAGCATTTTTCTCTTAAGAGGTTTTGTGTTTTGGAGAGGAATCTGATGGAGATGTTTTTATGAATCTCCTTGTTGCGTTTGTACTTTCACAATGGGCAAGCTAACCCTAAGTGTTCTCACGGAGATAGCGTCTTCTTCCTAAGTTTTGATAAAAGCCTAGTTTTAAGTAATCAAGGTTCGTCCCTTCCTTCCTTTTGGTCGGGGACACAAAGGTTTTGATCCCTTCGAATCCTTTCTTTGTTTCGGCAATGAGAGTATAGTGCATGGCAATTGCAATTTAGAAATTTGGATTTAGATAAGCATAATCTGAAAGATGAAAAAGGAATTCTCTTAGCGGAAAATAGAATGCCCAAACAGGGGCCCAAAACTCGTTCTAGTTTATTTGAAGCAAAAATAATGTTTTAACGTTTCTTATTTGCCATGTTGTGACTTCTCAGCTACTGCAGCATGTCGGGGTCATTTCCCTTGTCTTTTGCAACTTTGTACTCTTTCCCACCCTCTTCCTTGCCAAACAGAGCCTTTGAACCGGGCTCATCTTTTGCACGATGGCTACCTCCTTGAGCCATGAGTAATCCCCAGATGGATGTGTCAGCAGGAAACTCCCTTTCTCTTTCCTCATTGATTGCGTGGTCATCAGCTATTTCTTTCTGACTAAATAGTGATGCCAAGGAGGTTTCATCGAGCGGATCATTGCACTCTTCTTCCATTTCATCAAAGTCGCTTTCCCCTGTTTTATAGGGTTCTGTATACATGAAATCCGGATCTTCTCTTTCCTCTATCCACTGACTATAATCGCACTCATCGTAAGGGTTGACCCATGGTTGCATTTGGAACTCCTCTACTTTCTCAATGAGATTGATTGTTTCCCAAACAATGGGCGGTGTTGGAATTTTGGGACGGTTGATGCGTACCACTTTTTGGGCGGGCTCGAAGCGAGCGTGCCTTCTCATCATGATGACCCTTTCTTTTTCCTTCTTCCTTTTCTCAAACCAGATACGAAGCCACTCGTCATCTTCTACAAATGGAATGTCTGGATCCTCCAAATTGTGTTTCGCCCAAGAGTGTTCCTTCCACTTCCTTAACTTTTCCTCCTCTGCCTGATCTTTGCTGCTTATGTCGGACATATCAATGTCGATTACTTCTGACTTATCAGAATTATCATCCTCCTCCATCATGAAACATTCGTCCTCCTCGGGGAAGGTTAAGGTAGGTTTGGTTTGGTTGTCTTGGACAATGTATTGGCTGGGATTGTATGTGGTGTTGTGAGATAGATTTATGAGATTGATATTTCGAGGCGGCGGCTCAGCATTGTGAGTTGGGAGTGGGTTGGTTTGCCCATCAGGTTTTGGTGGCTTTATGGTTCGACTATCAATAAGGTCCTGAATGTCGTGACGAAGACGCATGCAATTGTCTGTTTCATGCCCAGGATGTTGGTGGTAGGCGCATTGTTTGTTTGGATCATGGTTTGGACCGTAGGGCGGCGGAGGAAGTGGCTTGTTTAGAGGTTTGAGATGCCCTTGACGGCTGAGAATGGTTAAGGCTTGGGATAAGGTCATATAGAGAGGATCAAAGTTGCGACGAGGTCGATTTGAGCTTCGGGATGGGCTAGTTTGGAAAGGGTCTTGAGACAAGGAGCCAATGGCGTTTACGGAGGCGTGAGATGTACGGCTAGAGAAGGTTTTCTTAGGTGGAGGAGTGACCTCTTCTTTTCCAATGAGTCCTAGCTTGATTCCATCTTCGATTTGCAACCCGGTGGCATGCAAGCGCTTGAAATCGGTGATAGCCTGTGTGTAAATATGCCTGAGATATTTGGGTTGCAAATTTTTGACAACTATCCTCACTTGGTCTTCCTCGGAGGGACGGTTCTTCATCTTGGCAGCCTTTTCCCTCCATCTTGCCACAAAGGTGGCGAAGTCCTCATTGGAATCCTGTTTGGTCATTTCCAAATCTCGAGTTGTTAGTTCAATTTGGACGTTGTATGCATATTGCTTGACAAAAGCATTGGCGATTTCTGGCCAAGTTTGATAATGTACAAACTCCAGAGTAAGGAACCAATCGAGAGCACTCCCGGTGAGGGTTCGCTGGAACAACTGGGCGATGAGCTCGTCGTCCAAGCCCATCGGCTTCAGGGTGTTGATAACATGGCGGACATGACTGGTAGGGTTGCCAGTTCCATTGAATTTCTCAATGTTGGGCATCTTGAAATTCTCAGGTAGCTTGGATTCTGGGAAGAGGCAAAGTCCCTCGAAATCCAGAATTTGATCCCCTTGCGAACGAGCCAAGGCTTGTTTGATTTCCTTGACTTGTTTGGTCAACTCAGGACTTTCTGCTAATATCACTTTATGGGGATTCTCGTCTTCCATTGATTTTTCCTCATCTTCAGCATCTCTAGCTGCCTTTTCTGCTAGTAGTGCAGTGATTTGAGCTTGGAGGTCGGCAATAGTGGCGTCGTTGTCTGCCATGAAGGTAGAAGGATTGCTTGACGAAGCTTGAGATCTAGTGAATGACGGGGTCCGTTGAGGGGGTGACCGGGAAGTTCCTGAGAGCGGTCGGAATCGTTGTGGTGAGGGTGTTTTGTCAGATGAAGACGATAGACGGGAGGGTTGCAGAGACCTTTGTTTGGCGTAGCTTCGGGTGTTATAAGAGTACAAAGTTGGCTGTGGTTGCTTCTTTGATTTACCTATTGTGCCTGCTTGAAAAGTAGAATACCTGGAAGTCAGTATTCGGCCTGTGTAGGGTTAGGATTTGGGCTGAAAATCCCAACCCTTCTGCACAGAAAGAGTTAATTACAACAACAGATGGTACAAGGTGTGAGGAAGGACTTGGAAGTGAAAATGCAAGTAGGTTCCTAGCCTGTAGGTTCCTGTCTTAGTTTGATAAGTTCTATGGCTTTCTAAAGCATGCAAGGTTTAGGTAGTTTCAGGGTGCTCCGTTGTCAAAGGGCACCAATCCTCTCACCAGCCCATCATAGGCGGCGATTGGGTGATTTCCTTTTTGATATACCACTAGGTACGAGTGACTGTGGAGTTTGCTGGAACCCCCAACATAGCCCGTGTCATGCCGGGATATCAGGTGAACTCAACGGGTTGCCCGCTCGATGCATATGATAAGTGAATTAGACAAGGCATGTATTAGTCTTATGTTGAACTTTTTGGTTATGGCTCTCATGTCCCCAGCAGAGTCGCCAAAAACTGTAGACACCTCCCAAACGGGGCATCGCCATACAGATTGATCACGTTGTGTTTGCTCGATTGGTTGCTCACTTCATAAACCAAAATCATGGACATTCCCATGGCTAGGAACATCGCCACATGATAACGGTTATCATCAAATAGAGTCGCCACCCAGTTTATTAAAACTGGGAAAATAGATAGAGATTCTGGATACGGGAGCCAAAAGTACAATAAGGGGAAGGTGTTAGGCACCCCTCTTTGCCCAGTCGTGAGACTGGCCCATAATCGTTCAACATAAGACGTATAGATGCTTTGTTTAATTCTAACACATAGTCTGTTTAGTTATTCCTTTAAACAGTAAGCAAAGTGAGCCAGTGCGATAAACGAGCATGCATCAGAAAGCAGAAAAACAAACAAATGTCCCAGGGAGATGGATCTCGCGGCCGGTGAATAGATGTCACGGCCGAGAGATCCTCCTGGTTTGATGTACCGGCCGAGGGATCGAAGCCCCGGTCGGTGTTCTTCCTCACACCAGACAGAAAGATTAACGGATAATCACAATGCTACGGTTAGTCAAAAATACAGTAAATTAAGACAAACCAGAGGCCGTTGGGCCTCACCACCTTGATCCCTCCGTTGCTTGATTGCTTTGGATTGGGCGTGATTGACTGATTGCTTGATCGAGAACCCTAGAGTTAGGGTTTGAACTTCGGGGTTTGATCGCCGGATTGACGGCTGCCTTCGGAAGGTTAGGGCTTTTGGAGTATGGGATTGAGGGAGTATTTGTGCAGAGTTTCGAGGTTTGATTGAGTGTGTAGGTATCTCAATTTCTGTGTGTTAATTCGGAGCCCAAAGGCCCCTTTATATAGGCATAGGGATGACTCACTCCGGCCAATCAAATCACGAGATGGCAATTGCAATTGCAATGCATCTCTAACTCTACGTCGTGATCTCCGAACGTAGCCCGAACGCATCGGAAAGGTAGTGTAGTTGGATCAAACCAAACGTCTGACAGAACGTTCGAGAGTCTGGAAAAAGGTCGATCTGGCGGCCGAGCAAAGGATGTCGCGGCCGTGGAATGGATGTCTCGGCCGAAGGATAGATCTCGCGGCCGAGGGATTGATCTCTCAGGGAGATTTTGCTGGCAACAGGTTGCTCGGGTGAGGGATTGATGTTGTGGCCGTTAGATCGATGTCACGGCCGTCAGATAGATTCTCCTAGGCTTCTGTATTTCTGTCTGAAAGGCTGTATGGCTTTGAATTGGGTCCTCTAAGTGGTCAAAGTTCTCACCGAAAGTCCTAAGGTCCTCAAAGAAGCAATCAGCAATCATTGTATCCATTTCATCATCGGGATTGTCCCAAGGTGGGACTTGAAATAATCGTTAGGCCAAATTGGGGTGTCTACATGGATTCCGAAACCCTAGTATTTTCTCCTTTGGTTAAAAAGAAAGCTTTAATTTTCTCGTCTTTGATAATTTAGATCATTGTTTTTACTTTTCACTTTTAGTTTAAAAATCAATCACAACTTTTGTCAACTAGGTTAGGGTTTAATCGGTTTAAGTTACTTATTTTTCCTACAAAAATACACAAGTCCCTGTGGGTTCGACCTCGCACTTGCATACCTATACTTCGATACGATTCGTGCGCTTGCGAGTACATTAAAATTTCACATCAAAAATCCCAACCCTTCTGCACAGAAAGATTTATTTACAACAACAGATGATACATGGTGTGAGGAAGAACTTGGAAGCAAAATGCAAGTAAGTTCCTAGCCTGTAGGTTCCTGTCTTAGTTTGATATGTTCTATGGCTTTCTAATACATGCAAGGTTTAGGTAGTCTCAGGGTGCTCCGTTGTCAAAGGGCACCAGTCCTTTCGCCAGCCCATCATAGGCGGTGATTGGGTGATTCCCTTTTTGATATACCACTAGGTACGAGTGACTGTGGAGTTTGCTGGAACCCCTAACATAGCCCGTGTCATGCCGGGGTATTAGGTGAACTCAACGAGGTTGCCCGCTCAATGCATATGATAAATGAATTAGACAAGGCATGTGTTAGTCTTATGTTGAACTTTCTAGTTATAGCTCTCATGTCCCCAGCAGAGTCGCCAAGAACTGTAGACACCTCCCGGACATAGCATCGCCATAGGATTGATTACTGATTGCTCGATTGGTTGCTTGCTTCATAAACCAAAATCGTGGACATTCCCATGGCTAGAAACATTGCCACACGATAGCGGTTATCATCAAAACAGAGTCGCCACCCAATTTATTAAAACTAGGAAAACAGATAGAGATTCTGGGTGCGGGAGCCAAGAGTGCAGTAAGGGGAAGGTGTTAGGCACCACTTTCTGCCCAGCCGTGAGGCTGGCCCATAGTTATTCAACATAAGACATATAGATGCTTTGTTTAATTTTAACACATAGTCTGTTTAATTAAGCCTTTAAACAGTAAGTAAAGTGAGCCAGTGCGATAATTAAAGCATGCATCAGAAAGCAGAAAAGCAAAACAAACTGTCCCAGGGAGATGGATCCCGCGGCCGGTGAATGGATGTCACGGCCGAGGGATCCTCCTGGTTTCATGTATCGGCCGAGGGATCGAAGCCCCGATCGATGTTCTTTCTCACACCAGACAGAAAAGTTAATAGATGATCAAAACACTACGATTAATCATGAATACAGTAAATAAAACAAACCAGAGGCCGTTGGGCCTCACCACCTTGATCCCTCAGTTGCTTGATTGCTTCGGATTGATTGTGATTGACTAATTGCCTCTTTGAAAACCATAGGGTTAGGGTTTGAACTTCGGGGTTTGATCGTCGGATTGATGGCTACCTTCGGGAGTTTAGGGCTTTTGAAGAGGGGGTTTGAGAGAGTATTTTTGCAGAGTTTCGTGGCTTGAGAGAGTATGGAAGTATACGAATTTTGTGATTTTCGTTGTTGTTATTTTCGGAACCAAAAGGCCCTTTATATAAGCAATTGGTGACTCACTTCGTCCAATCAAAATGCACGATTGCAATTGCAATTGCAATGCAATACAAACTCTTTGTGGTAATCTCTGAGCGTAGCCCGAACGCATCGGGAAGGTAGTGTAGTTGGATCAAACATCTGACAGAACGTTCCAGAGTCTGGAAAACATAGAATCTGGCGGCCGAGCAAAGGATCTGGCGGCCGAGGAATGGATGTTGCGGCCGAAGGATAGATCTTGGGGCCGAAGGATAGATCTTGAGGCCGAGGGATTGATCTCTCAGGGAGATTTTCAAGCAATAGGTTACTCGGGTGAAGAAATAATGTTAAGGCCGTGAGATCAATGTAACGACCGACAGATGGATTCTCCTAGGATTCTGTATTTCTGTCTGAAAGGCTATATGGCTCTGGATTGGGTCCTCTAAGTGGCTCAAAGTTCTTACCGAAAGGCCTAAGGTTCTCGAGAAGTCAATCAGTAATCACAGTATCCATTTCATCATCGAGACGGTCCCCAAGGTGGGACTTGAAATAATCGTTAGGCCAAATTGGGGTGTCAACAAATATGAGCATATAGCTCCTACCGAGCCAATTAAAGGACCCCGATGTCCTCTGCCAGGCACTCACCTGTCGATGAGTCCTGAATGTTCTCGTCGCATTCATAAAGTTTCAAAATCCTTTTTCCATCACGTTTATACTATTCAACCCAACTTTGATACATAAAGCAATTTTTGTGAAATCGTGTCCAAACGAGCTTTAGAGTCATGGGAACATTCAATGAGGTCTTCGAATACAAGTAATCAAGTTAGGGATCATTCGGGAAGTGTTTGGAGTAGATTAGAAGTGATCGGAACCCAAAATAGTGGAGTAGGGATCAAAATCAGCAAAATTGTCCAAATATATGATGTTATCGATACCATGGAGAAAGGTATCGATAACATTTTGGTCATGATCAGTCTAGACGCAAGGGTAGCGATAACAAAGGTCAAAGGTATCGATAACAATGGGTTTTCTGGGTTTTGGAATGCAATGTTATCGATAACAAGGGAAATGTTATTGATAACAAGGGAAATGTTATCGATAACAATGGCTGTTCGAGCAGATTTTCAACAGACTTTCATGGGTTTCACAGCAACAACAACAACAACAATGATCAATGGCAAGAATCAAGCTACAAGAAACAAGCCATAAACATATATTGAAAGTTAGAACTCCCTACCTCAAAGATTGAAGAACAACTCAAGTGATTTTCCAAGCCCTAGCTCCAAAGCTTACAATCAGGAGGATTACGCCTCCACCGAGCTCAAACCAACGCAATACGGGCTGCAATATGCGAAGGAGTGAAGGATTGAAGGTGGGTTTAGGTGGGTTTTGAGTGGAGTTTGAGTTTGAGTGAGAGTGAGAGTGAGAGAGTGAGGGAGCCAAGAGAGGGAGACGGACGAGAGATGGAGAGAAGAGAAAAAGGGAAAGTTATTCCCTATACACACACACACACACACACACACACACATCACACATTTGCTCCTCAAATAAAACATTTTAACACATTAGCCCTAAATCTCAATATTCCAACCAATTTCCTCCTTTTATTTCTCGTAAATCATTTAAATCAATTATACGAATTTTCGGGTCACTACATGACTTATGAACTTCAATTCATAGTGATGTTGACTTCGATACCAATAATAGAATGACCATCTGTAGACACCCCAATTTGGTCTAACGATTATTTCAAGTTCCACCTTGGGGACCATCACGATGATGAATGGATACAGTGATTGCTAACTGACTTCTCGCAAACCCGTGGACTTTTGGTGAGTACTTTTAGCCACTTAGAGGACCCAATTCAGAGCCATATAGACTTTTAGATAGAAATACAACATCCTTGGAAAATCCATTTGTCGGCCGCGAAATCAATCTTATGGCCTCAACTTCATTTCTTTCACCCATGAAACATGTTGCTTGAAAATCTTCCTGAGAGATCTATTCCTCGCCCGAGAGAACCATTCCTCGACCGCCAGATCGTCCTTTTTCCAGATTCTGGAATGTTCTGTCAATCATTTGATCCAATGCTCAAAACCATAGCAGCCTTTTTCCGATTCGTTCGGGCTACGTTAAGAGATTACCATGCAGAGTTAGAGTTGCCCTACACTACCAAATTAATTGTGCATTGTGATTGGATGAAGTGAGTCACCCCATGCCTATATAAAGGGGCCTTTGGGTTCCGAACTTCTTAACACAATCCACCATCTCAAGTCACAATATTCTGCGGAAATACTCTCTCATACTCCCTCTACAAAAGCCCTAACCTCCCGAAGGCAGCCAGAATCTGACGATCAAACCCCCGAAATACAAACCCTAACCCTAGGGTTTCGAGAAGTAAATCAGTCAAGCACCTTCAATCCGATGCAATCAAGGTGGTGAGGCCCAGGGGCCTATGGTTTGATTCTTTTTATAATTCTGTATTTTAATCGTAGCATTCTGATTCTCTGTTAATCATTTAATCTAGTGTGAGGAAGAACATCGACTGGGATATCATTCTCTCGGCCGATACATCGATCCAATGAGATTCTTTGGCCGAGACATCCATTCACCGGCCAAGGGATCTATTTCCTGGGACAGTCTGTCTGTTCTGTTTATTTTTGATGCATGCTTTCATTACTGTTCTGGCTCACCATATCAACTGTTTAAAAGCTAAAACCAATTTATGTGTTTAGAATTAAATAAAGCAAGTACTAATCATATGTTGAACAATTATGGGCTAGTCTCATGACTGGGCAAAGAGGGGTGCCTAACACCTTCCCATTATTGTACTCTTGGCTCCCGTACTCGGAATCTCTGTCCATTTTTCCTAGTTTTTATAAACTAGGTGGCGACTCTATTTTGATGATAACCGCTATCGTGTGGTGATGTTCCTAGCCATGGGAATATCCATGATCTTGGTTTATGAAGTGGAACCAAAAAAGCATGATCAATCTGTATGGCGATGCCCCTTTTGGGAGGTGTCTACAGTTTTTCGTGACTCTGCTGGGGAACTTGAGTGCCATAACCAGAAACTTCGACATAGGATTAATACTTGCTTTATCTAATTCTTTTATCATATGCATCGAGCAGGCAACCTCGTTGAGTTCACCTAATATCCCGGCATGTCACGGGCTATGTTAGGGGTTCCAGCAAACTCCACAGTCACCTGTACCTAGTGGTATATCAAAGAGGGAATCAACCAATCGCCACCTATGATGGGCTGGTGAAAGGACTAGTGCCCTTTGACTATGGAGCACCCTTGAGACTATCCAAACCTTACATGTGATTAGAAGAGCCATAGAACTTATCAAAATAAGACAGGAACCTGCAGGCTAGGAACCTACTTGCATTTGTTTGTAAAAGTTCTTCCTCACACCTTGTATAAATTGTTGTTGTAACATTTCTTTCTGTGTAGAAGGGTTGGGATTTTTAGCCTAAATCCTAACTCTATACAGCCAAGTACTGACTTATAGGTATTCCATTTTCAAGCAGGCATGATAGGTAAGCCAAGAAAGCAACCATAGCCAGTTTTATACTCTTACAACACCCGAAACCACGCCAAACAGAGGTCTTTGCAGCTATCCTGTTTGTCATCCTCGCTTGTCAGAACACCCCCATCACGGCAATCTCAATCACTTCCTAGGACTTCGCGGTCATCTTCTCAGCAAACCCAATCATCCACCAATCCCCAAGCTTCACCAAGCTATCCTCCCACTCCCATCTCGAAAATGGCAGACAACGACGCCACTATTGCCGATCTCCAAGCTTAAATCACTGCTTTGCTAGCCGAGAAAGCGGTAAGAGAGGCTGAGGATGAGGAAGACAAGGAAGAAGATGAGAATCCTCTAAAAGTAGTAACGATAGAAAGTCCCGAATTGGCCAAGCAGGTCAAAGAAATCAAACATGCTTTGGCCCGTTCACAAGGGGACCAAATTCTGGACTTTGAAGGACTTTGCCTTTTCCCAGATTCTCAATTGCCTGAAAGATTCAAAATGCTGAACATTGAGAAGTTCAATGGGATTGGTAACCCTACTAGTCATGTTCGCCATGTTATCAACACCATAAAGCCAATGGGTTTGAATGATGAGCTCATTGCTCAGTTATTCCAAAGGACTCTCAGTGGAAGTGCTCTCGATTGGTTCCTCACTTTGGAATTCGTGAACTATCATACTTAACCAGAAATTGCCAATGCTTTTGTCAAGCAGTATGCATATAATGTCCAGATCGAGCAAAACAACTCGAGATTTGGAGATGACCAGGCAGGAGTCGAATGAAGACTTTGCTACCTTTGTGGCTAGATGGAGAGAAAAGGGCGCCAAGATGAAAAACCATCCCTCTGGGGAAGATCAAGTGAGGATAGTTGTCAAGAATCTGCAGCCTAAATATCTTAGGCATATCTACACTCAGGCTATCACCGATTTCAAATGCCTGCATGCTACTGGGTTGCAAATTGAAGAAGGGATCAAGCTGGGACTCATAGGGAAAGAAGAAGCTCCTCCACCCAATAAAACCTTCCCAACTCATACATCTCATGCTTCCATAAACACCCTTGACCCAGCCTTACCACAAGACCCTTTCCAAGCCAGCTCATCCCAAAACTCAAATCGCCCCCACCGCAATTTTGACCCTCTCTACATGACTTGATCCCAAGCCTTAACCATCCTGAGCCGTCAAGGACATCTCAAACCCTTGAACAAACCACCTTCTCAGCCGCCTTATGGCCCTAACCATGACCCTAACAAATAGTGCACCTACCATCAACACTCTGGGCATGAGATAGACCGCTGCATGCGTCTTCGCCATGACATCCAAGACCTCATTGATAGCCGAGCCATAAACCTCCATAACCTAATACGCAAGCCAATCCACTCCCCACTCACAATGCTGAACCACCACCCCGAAATATCAATCTTATAAGCGTATCTCACATCCTCATATATAATCCTAGCCAATACATTTTCCAAATTACCCAAGCCAAGCCAACCTTGACCTTCCCAAAAGAGGATGGATGTTTCATGACGGAGGAAGAAGAAAACAGCGAGTCCGATCAATCAGAAGTGATTGATCCTGACATGTCTGACAAAAGTGATGAAGAAGAGAAAGCAAAAGAGGAAAAACTAAGGAAATGGGAGGAGCATTCCTGGGCAAAACATAATTTGGAGGATCCAGATATTTTGTTTGTAGAGGACGATGACTGGTTGCACATCTGGTTCGAGAATAGGAAGAAGGAAAAGGAGAGAGTTATCATGATGAGAAGGCACGCCCGCTTTGAACCTACTCAAATAGTGGTACCCATCAATTGCCCAACAATCCCGACGCCTCCCATGGTCTAGGAAACAATCAATCTTATAGAAGAAGCAGAGGAGTTCCAAATGCAACCATGGGTCAATCCCTACGAAGAGACTATAGCCAATGGGTAGAAAAAGTAGAGGATTTAGATTTTATATACACAGATCCATACAGAACGGGGAAAGTGACTTTGACAAAATGGAAGGAGAATACGATGATCCGCTCGATGGAATCTCCTTGGCATCACTGCATAACCAAATGAAAGAAACTGATCTCCCTTATTGTTGCACAATCAACAAGAAAGAGGAAGAGGTGATGAAAACCCAGGTTGACATTTCCATTTGGGGACTGCTCATGTCTCAAAGAGGTAGCCATTATGCAAGCTTTGAAGATGGATCTAGTTCAAAAGCCCTATTTGGCAAAGAAGAGGGTGGAAAAGAGTTGTGGGCAGCATGCCCTTAAAAAGGATTTCGTTCCTTTCCAATGGCAAGGCCCTCAGATCGAGGGAGCGCGAGCGGAGAAGCAAGCACTCGGAATACAGAGTCGCCACTCGGGTTTGAAGGTCCGACACCCAAGGAACCGTATTTCAAAGCACCTGCCACGCTGTTTGATTTGAAAAAGTGAAGGAACCAGTCCGTCATAACCATATCTGGGTTCGGGAGCCAGGTTACGAGAGAGGAAGGGTTTTAAGGCACCCCTCTCGCCTAATCCGGAGATCGGTCTCTACTTAAGCATTTTGAAAACATCGCGATTCTTCTTTTATTGATCAACTTTAGCCAGTTAGGGCGGGGGAACAGTTAATCGGGGATGAAAACTGTAACACTTTGCAGGATGTGATCAATATAGCATGGATGGATGGAAAATTGAACAATAAATGGAATAAAGTCTAACACAGAGACAAAACATCAAAACAGTGCTGTGTATGAGTTTGGCTCGAACAGTGGCCAACTTGCATGTATGGAACAACGTGCATGCAAGCACACCATCGCGCGACAGACCCATACACTCGCGCGAGTGTTGATGCCCCCCTTTGGGCTCTGGAAAGACCAGTGCACACCCAGGACAAACTAAGCAGTTTATAGTAATTAATGTACAGTTTAAAGGCAGTTTGAATGGGCTACAAAGCCACAAAATGGTTAAAACACCCCATAAACAGTGTGGGGACAAAACAGAGGCCAAGGCCTAGTTACCCGTGCAAAATCAGTCACTGGAAATAGGCAGACCAGCGCGCACGGGAGCCAAACTGTCCCGCAAGGGTGCGCCCTGGCGCGCGATGGTTACGCCCTGGCACGCGATGGTTCGATCCAATTTTCCCGTGTCTGGTTTTTCACATTTCTAGGTTCTGGGACAGGTCCAGAATGATTCCAGGGGTAATCCACAGCAACAGAACTGAACATTGAAATGTAAAACTAACATTTCTAACAAAGGAAAGCAGTAAACTGGTTATTAACATGCTTTACAGTGATCTATATGTAAGAAAAACATAAACCAGCAAGACACCAATCCCCACGCGGTCCACCGTGCGCAGCAACGGAGTGTCGCGCGAGAGAGTGGGACCGTCGCGCGCTGGTTCCTACCAAGACGGTTTTTGAAAGCTTGCCATCTTTAGGGCCAGGATTGGTATTGATTACCAGCCTTGACCCTGCCAGCCCCCCTCAGGGATCTGAACAGAGAGCAGAACAAAGGTAAGCTATACCATTGGCCTTTGAGATTTGAAAAGTGTTTGAACTTTGAGTTGAGATTGAGATTGAACAAGGTGATAGACTTTGGTAACTTTCTTCCTTTTTTTTTTTTGAACCCTTTCAATGGAAGCATAACGGGGGTATTTATAGGAGAAGAGGTGGGAAAGGTGTATGGAGGAGATACAACCAACCAAGAAGGGTTGGTTTGGCTTTGGTGGCTAAATGCTCTCCTTTGGAAAGGTTGGGTGATGCAAAGAGGGGAGCTCAGCCAGTCCATGAGGCTGGCTGAGGGTTACTTGGTGGTTAAGCTGCCCAGCAGATAAAGGTGATGGGGATAGCTTGGACCGTCGCGTGATGGAGCCAGTCTGTCGCGCGATGGTGCGCCCTGGCGCGCTGGTCAACGCTCCATTTGACCATCGCGCGATGGAGTCAAACCGTCGCACGACGGTGCGCCCCGGTGCACGACGGTTGTGCCCTGGCGCACGTCAGAAGGGTTTTTGGCTTTTGGAGGTGGCTTAAGACTAGGTTAGGTTCAAGGGTTTTGCAAACACTCAAAGCTCAAACACTCAACATTCCCGAGGTGTTCTTGATCCGGTTCATCATTGGGGAATCAGAAACCATAAGTAAACTAATCTGGAAGCCCAGATTGGGGTGTCTACAGTAGCCCCCCTTTGACGGCGCTTGGAGCACCATCGACTTGGTACAAGTAATGTCAAAGGTTTCTAGACACCCCTCAAGGCAATCCAGAGCAGAACATGCTAGCAAAGTAGACACGAATACTTAAAGAACCTGATTGGTTGAGTGGATGGACGGACCATCGCTGGGGTGGAAGTAGAAGTGGACGATTGCATTGCCACTTGTTGATCGAATTTGGACAGGACAGGCTGTTGCGGCAGATTTGGACAGGACAGGCCGTCGTTGCTGGGGATCAAGCTATCCTCGGCACAAAGTATTCCAACAAACACGGGTAGGTCGTGTCAGGTAGGTTGAATTCCATCTGTTGGGAATCAGAGCCATCTCCTTGTCAAAGACCATCCGAGACAGAGCAATAAGGCTGCTGGAAGATGCACTTACGGCTAGACTGAGGGTGATTGTCGTTCGGGAAGAGCCAAGGCGGACTCTCCTGGGGAACAATCAGCTGCGGATGAACGGTCCATCGGATGATAATTTGATCGTTGTTGTGGATTTGACAGGACTGGCTGTCGTGAAGGCGGACGGAATGATCAAACCGTTGAGGAACTGTGACAGGAGACGGGCTGATCAGTGTGCAGAATGATCAAGCCGTTGAGGGATTTGACAGGATCGGCTGTCGTTGATTTGGACAGGGAGATCAATGTGCCGAATGATCAAACCGTTGAGGAACTGTGACAGGAGACAGGCTGATCAGTGTGCCGAATGATCAAGCCGTTGAGGGATTGTGACAGGACCGGCTGTCGTTGATTTGGTCTAGATAGACGATATGGCTGACCGTCGTTGAATGACTGATATGGCTGACCGTCATTGATGATATGGCTGACCATCGGTTAAATGACTGATATGGCTGGCCGTCATTGATGATATGGTTGACCATCGGTTGAATGACGGATATGGCTGACCGTCATTGATGATATGGCTGACCATCGTTGAATGATCGATATGGCTGACCGTCATTGATGATATGGCTGACCATCGTTGAATGACTGATATGGCTAACCGTCATTGAATTGGAAGGGCGGATCACTATACAAAGTGATCAAGCCTTTAAAAATTGGACAGGACCGGCTGTCGTTGATTTGAATTGGGCAGATCAGTGTGCATCGCATCCCTTGGCAAACAAAATCGAGAGGATGGCAACCATTCTTGGTACTTTCCTGCTTTCAACATTTAATATACACAATATGCAAAGGCATGTATAATATTGAGAATGCAGATGCAAACTTAGGGCGGCTCCTAGAAGGACAATGACGCCTAAGGACTACCACTGAGCCTCATTAGTGTACTATCAGTTACTTTTGAGATGCGCACCCAGATAGATAGACGCTGAATGGGCTGGCGTGCCCCAGTTGATGCTTTAGTAATGGAATTGGGCATGCGTGCCCTTTCCTTGATGCTTGGGCAGATGTGCCCCAGAGATGCTTTGCTTGGCCTTGGGCTGACGAGCCTTTGCTGCTTCAAGAGATTCTGCTGCTAGTGGATTACTGATACTAGGGGTAGCAATGTAACAATTGCGTTTTCCAGTTTATTGACTCTCTTTTGCAAGTGTTGTGAAGAGAATGCAAAAACTAACCACTAATATCTAATTTGCATTGACAAGTGCTTTGAATCGACACACAGACGCGCGCACGTACAGACTCGCCTAGCTCGAACGAAAAGGGAGAAAGAGCCCTAGGATACAATGCGAACCCTTAGACACACGGAATACAATGAAATTTTGGGCATTAAGGGGCCAAAACTCACAACATTCCTTAGGCAGATGAAACTGACACTTACGAAAGATGCAGAAAGGTTCAAAGACCTATACAAACAAAACCGAGAAAAGCATCCTGATATGATAGTTGATTGAAAAACTGGAAAAATGTCGCAAAGATAGACATAAGACGCAGATGATGACTCGTATAGGCCTGGACTGAAACCGACACCCCCGTGCAGTCACATTAAGTCCATATGACTTGCATGGTATGACAAGACTTGGCAAAAGCCCCTAGAACAACATTCGAGGGTAGTAGCTAACTGCTACTGTCTGCTGCAAGAAGCGTGCGCAGGTTTGAGATCAACGCACATCACTTTGAACAAACGCGCTGCGGTTGCTTACACCAGACTTCGCTGAACTTAGAATAAACTGTGAGCCTGTTAAGGCCTCTAGCATTTCATTCTGTTTTTTATGCTTCCAATATTTTTAAGGCTTTATGCTCAGCCTGTAAACTGAAGAAGCAGTTTGTAATAAAATTTAAAGATGAAGGTTTTCCCCCTTCTGATTGCTCTAATGCAGCTTGATCTTCGATCCTCACTCGACCTTCGATGTGTACCCAAAGTCATCCATGGATCCAATTGATAGATTTGTGACCGAGTCTCAAAAAGAGACTGCCTACGTATCCCATTCTGGGGAATCAGGTCAGAACATAGTTCAGGCCAAGAGTTAACTCTCGAGTATTTACCTCTCCTTTTACGCTCTAACTTTTGCCTAGAACCTCCCATTCGGGTCTTCGGCCTAGCGAGCTTTGATTGATGGCCTATTCATTTTTTGCCTAAACCACCTTCATAGGTTTTAGTCTAGCAGGCTACTCTAACTTTTGCTTGGAACTGTCCACCCTTGGGGTTTTCAGCCCAACGAGCTTCTCTCAGGGAAAAGTAGCTTTTGAATTGATCCAGGTTGACCCTGGTAATGAATTTGTTGCCGTCGAGGTCGAAGACCTTTGGCTATAGCTCAAGATAATATGGCTTTGATGACAAAGAGTCAAGAGTGCTTCGGTTGGAAATGCCTTGCTCCGGGCCATTTTGTGCACTTTCTTCTTTTGTACTTGGCGGAATGCCACTATCATTGCTTTGAACATGGTACAAGGCCCGGAGCCTTCTGTGCTTCTTCTTTCTGGATTGGCACCCGGTAGCAGGGGATTGATACTTCTTCATCTTAGGATCAATGCCAGGCGTGTCTTGATGAGACAACGCCAAGATGTCGATGCTTTTCTGACCGGGCGTAATGCTCCTCTGGGAACAGCTTTGAACCAATTGAACCATTGGGAGGTTATACTTGTCTTTCAAGTTTATTTGAAACTACTTTTTCTTTTAATAGGCTGAGCATGCCTTTTCGTCTTCCCTTTCGACGAGGGAACACATTCCCTTGGGAATGATCCCATCGAAATCTATGACGTGGAGGGCCAAGAGGCACGAACTCCGACTCAAAGCTAGACTTAGACAAACGCAAAAGACTCTATGTCAGACTCAGACAAATCACCAATGCAAACGAGATGCGGTTTTGAAAATGCAATTGTTAAAAAGCTACCCATAGCTTCCACAAAAAAAAGGTAGGATCCAGCAGGTGTCAGGCCCAAACAACAGCACTTCGGCTTCCTCAGCTTCTTCGACCAAACCTACTCGGTGCTCCTTTGAACAATGGACCTCAGCTGGTCGGTCCACTCCTTTGCAAGCCCCTCATCACTGTCAATCCAGATGTTGGTAGTGAAAACCTCAGTTGCCCAACCTACAGCCATCATGTTAACCTCTGATTCGGACGGGATGGATACGATGGGTTTGGGTTGATGTGCTGGGATGATGTAGTGGCTAGGGTTGAATATGGTGGAGCTCAGGTTGATTTGAGTGGAGGTGATAGATACCTGACCAACCAGAGGGTCAGGCCCGTGTTGAGGCAATGAGTTGGAAATGACGTTGGGCTTTGGTGGAACTTGCACCGTGCCATCATCAATTAGATCTTGAATCTCATGTCGAAGACGATAGCACTTGTCAGTGTGATGGCTAGGCATTTGGTGGAAGGCACAGAAGAGGTTAGGGTTGTAACTGGTAGGTAAGACTTTGGGTGGGGAAGTTGGGGTCAAAGGTTTGAGATGCCTAGACTTGACAAGTTTCTCCAACACTGCGGATAGAGATGCCTCGAAGACGGATAAGCTCCGGGGTTGGGTTCGGGCTTGGAAGCTTTGAGTGTTTTGAACCTGATTGACATCGGCAGCGCGATTGGAGTTGAAAGCTGGAGCATCGCTCCCACTTGTAGCTGTATTGGAGTAGCTGCTGTTACCAAACAACGAACTACTATCTCCCGAATAAGTCCTCGGCTTAGCTCTTTGAGAAGAAAAAGACGCCCATCTTGGCAGAATTCCAGTTTGCAGCGCATCCTCGATGGCTAGGCCAGATTCAAAGAAGGTCTCGAAGTTGGCAGATGCTTGAACCAGCACAAGGTGCTTAGCACAGTCGAGATGCAGGTTACGGGAGATAATGCGGAGTTGATCTCTCTCGCTTGGGCGCTCAGTCATTAGAGCGGCTTTGGCTCTCCACCTTTTCACAAAGTCCGCAAAGGACTCTTTAGCTTCCATCTTGGTGGATTCCAACTCTCGAATAGTCATCTTGAGTTGAGAGTTGTAACTATACTGTGAGAAAAAGGCAGCCCCTATGTCTTCCCAAGTACTTTGCTTGGAGATGCCGAGCAATAGGAACCAGTGGAAGGCAGGCCCAGAGAGGGTTTGAGGGAAAAGTTGAGACATGGCCTCATTTTCAACACCCAGTAGCTTCATGGCGGCATGGTAGCCATAGAGATGAGTTTTGGGGTCACCGCTCCCGTCGAACTTAACCAAGTCAGTCATCTTGAATCTGTCAGGGGACTTGGCATTGGGATACAAGCAGAGACTATCCAAGTCGATTCCCCCTGCGCTGATTTTTTCAGATTTGGAGACTGCCTCCTCCAGCTTCGCCATCTTGGCCATGAGAGCTGCCATATCCGGATTCAAAACAGGCATGCCACCTGCCGGATTTGGGTTTGCAGCAGGCGCACGAGCCTCCCTAGGGTTGAGCTGAACAATGAGACGCCCCTCGTGATTCAGATCTGGGACCAAGACAGGTTGTTCCTGGTCGGCCTCATCGTCCTCGCCTTCCTCTTCGAGAGGAGGTAGAAGACGAGTGTTGATAAGGTCATTCAGACGGGCGATGGAAGAATCAGTCTGGATAGCCCTTTGCTGCATAGCGGTGATGCTATTCTGGAGGTTTATGAGCACAGCCTCTAGAGTGAGCGGTTGATCTGCCATAGCTGGCCTTGAAGATGTTGAAAAAGGGGAAGCCGACGGCGTGGCTTTTTGTAAAATCGATGGCGAACCCGACTGTAGGGCGGCCAACGATGAACCTGGAGAAGCCTCCGTTGCAACTGACTGAGTTTCGAGCCTGACAAGTCTTTGAACTGGATTTCGAAGACGTTCCCAAGTAGGTTTGGCTCTTCCTTTCGGTACTCTCTTGCTCGGTGCAATGGCTTCAAACTTGACAATAAAGTAAGGGAAAGCTCAGTGGCGTTCCTGCAGCAATTAGAATGCAATGTACACGTCGTCGTCGGTGTCAACCCTAGACTCTAGAACTAGAGACGAGTTTGTCTCATGATGTTCGGACGCTGTCAAAATCCTCAGATTTCTTTTCGAGGGTGTATCCTATAAATAGATCAAACTGATCCTAAGAGATGTCAAAACAGACTAAGTCTTCGACTAGTCCCTTTTGAAGATTCAACTTTGAACTTGAAACAACTCGGTATTGATGGCGTGATACCTTAATCGGGGTGGCGTGGGCAACTTAGTGCTTTAGCCGAGGTGGTGTACGTGCTTAGCACGATAACCAAAGTGACATCAATATCACGACATTAATACTTTGTGGTTCCTTATTGTCGGTTGAATCCTCAATTAGGCATGAGCCGAGGATTTAATAAGGTTTGATTTCTCGAAGTCTCACTGATCTAAGGACTTTGAAAAATTAACAACGCGTACCATCGAGATGCACGACTCTTCATCGGGTCTAGCAGCGTCCTAATAAGCATAAGACATACTCGAAAGAGAGAGACAACCTAAAAGCCGCCCTAAACATACTCCTACGCAAAAATGAAATGTATGTATGTACAGTTCTAGAGACAAGTTTGCCCCACAAATTTCAGACGTTGCTGGAATCCTCAGAATTCTTTTCGGCGATGTGTCCCTAAGTAGATCGACAGATCCTAAAAGATGTCAAAAATAGACTAAATCTTCAGCTAGTCCCTTTTACAGATTCAACTTTGAACTTGGAACAACTCGGTATTGATGACATGGCACCTTAACCTTGAATGCCGCAGTGTATAGTGACAACGCACTTCAACCTGGGTGGTGCCAGTGACACGGCATCACTACTCTGTTGTTCCTTATTGTTGGTTGAATCCTAAATCGGGCATGAGCCAAGGATCTAGCAAATTTTGATTTCCCAAAGTCTCATTGAACTAAGGACTTTGCGATTGATAACGAACATTCGACAGAATGAACGACTCCTCATCGGGTCCAACAATGTCTTAGATAGCGCAAGACAAACTAAAAAGAAAGAACCGCCATAAGCATGCTCCTATGCAAAACAATGTATGTACAGTACGTGCGATAGGGAAAGCGGTAACACATAGGCAGTATATGGGGTTAGATGCAAATAGATCTTACCCTGCGGGTACCTATCCTAGTTTGGAGAGTTCTAGTGCTTTGTATATGCAAAGGCCGGTTTTGGTTCGTAACGGGTTCCTCGGAGTAAGGCCATAGATATACCTCCCGCTGCTCGCGTGATCGCAGTGCAACAGTCAAACGGTAGCATGACCTATCATCGTCGAAGGTTGTTGGTCATTCAGGGTCCCCGGGCTCCGGTAAACCGTGCCGGATTGCCAAAACGATCCAACGAGGCTATCTCACATCGATGCAAATGAGAATGCTAGAAATTGATTAAGAGAAGAAGAATCGCAAATTGCCCTTTCAAATTTGGCTCACTTTATTTAATCCATCTTTAGAGGAAACTACGCAAATGAACAATCGAAGAAGCCCCAGATTAGAATGGCCGGACACGAGGTCCTGTTAAATCACCATTCCAACCTTCGGCAGCGCGAAGCTAACCGTTTTGACAGGCTTTTAGGGATTGTTCACAAGTGTATTAAACTCTAAGTATAGATCAATATTAGTTCGATTATCCCCTGCAGAGTCGCCACTGTGGGCATCATGCCCTTAAAAAGGATTTCGTTCCTTTCAAATGGCAAGGCCCTCGGATCAAGGGAGCGCGAGCGGAGAAGCAAGCGCTCGGAATACAGAGTCGCCACTCGGGTTTTGTGGGCAGCATGCCCTGGAAATACCGGTTTCCAAAATGCAAGGGCCCGGATCGAGGGAGCGCGAGCGCAGGTGGCAAGCGCTCGAAAATACAGAGTCGCCACTTGAGTTTTGAAGGTCCGACATTCAAGGAACCGTATTTCGAAGCACCTGCCGCGCTTTGTTTGAAAAAGTGAAGGAAACCAGTCCGTCATAACCATATCTGGGTTCGGGAGCCAGGTTACGAGAGGGGAAGGGTTTTATGGCACCCCTCTCGCCCAATCCGGAGATCGGTCTCTACTTGAGCATTTTGAAAACATTGCGATTCTTCTTTTATTAATCGATTTTAGCCAATTAGGGCGGGGGAACAGTTAATCGGGGATTAAAACTGTAACATGTTTGCAGGATGTGATAGATGGCATGGATGAGCAGCTAGTATAGGATGAGAACAGACTGCTGTGGGAGTTTAAACAGACTGGAAAGCTCCTGTCTTGGAGTGTCGCACGCAAGAGGTAACCAGTATGCACTGATCAAGTCAATGCATGCTGATCATACCTGCGCACGCTACTACAAGACCTGCGCGCGCCAGTAAGCCTAAGCCCACAGCTCTTATTCTCAAACCCTCTGGGCTCTGGAAGGACCAGTGCACACCCAGGACAAACCAAGCAGTTTATGCAGTCATAATATACAGTTTAAAGGCTGAAAAGCCTAATAAATAAGCAAAAACACCCCATAAACAGTGTGGGGACAAAATAATAGCCTAAAACCAAGTTAAACATGCAAGGCCAGCCACTGATCGGGTATAAAAAATCGCGCGATGGTTCCAAACAGTCGCGCGAGGGTGCGCCCTGGCGCGCGATGGTTACGCCCTGGCGCGCGATAGCTGCGCCTGGGCGCACTGGTCAACTCTCCTTTTGACCATCGCGCGAGTAATTGGGAGCATCGCGCGAGGGTATGGGCTGAACTTCCAGTGCTTGGCTTTGCTCATTCCAGGTTCTGGGACAGATCCAGAATGATCCCAGGGGTACTCCAACAGAACAGAAATGAATATTGAAGTGCAAAGCTAGCATTTTTAAGTTAAAGAAAGCTGTAAAATGGTTATTAGCATGCTCCACAGTGATCTAATACCAAAATAAACTACACAACAGCTATGGAAATAACCAAAAATAAGAAATGACCAGCACCCCTTCCCCACGTGGTCCATTCTCGTGCAAACAGAACTGTCGCGCGAGTGAGAGGGACCATCGCGCGAGGGTTTGCTTGGCCACGGTTTTTGAAACCCTGCTAGCAGGGCATGGTATTGATGACCAGCCTTGACCCTGCCAGCCCCCCTCAGGGATCAGAACAGAGAGCAGAACAAAGGTAAGATATACCTTTGGATTTTGAGGTTTGAAAAGTGTTTGAGCTGTGAATTGAGGTTGAGTTTGTTTATGGTGTTTGAGTGGAAGAACAAACTATGTTCTTAGGGTGCTAGGTTGGAAACCAAATGTTGCACTTGCTAATGAAGGAGAGATGAACAAAGGGCTAGGGTTAGAACCTTTTTGCTTTCAATTTTTGGAACCCTTTGAAAGAGAAACAAAGGGGGCTCTTATAGGCTTAGCACCTTCCACTAATGGAAAGGCAGGTCTGGTCCAAAGAATGGAGGTCAGCCAGCCACGAGGCTGGCTGAGGGTTACTTGGTAATTAAGCTGCCCAGCTGAATAAAGGTGATGGGGACAGGCTCTGAGCGTCGCGCGACGGTTCCAAACTGTCGCGCGATGGCGCGACCATCGCGCGATGGTTTCAGTCTGTCGCGCGACGGTGCGCCCTGCCGCGAGATGATTGCGCCCTGGCGCGCGATGGTTGCGCCCTGGCGCACAATGGTTGTGCCCTGGCGCACGTCAGTAGGGTTTTTGGCTTTTGGAAGTGGCTTAAGACTGGGTTAGGTTCAAGGGTTTTGCAAACACTCAAAGCTCAAACACTCGACATTCCCGGGGTGTTCTTGATCCATTTCATCATTGGGGAATCAAAAACCGTAAGTAAACTAATCTGGAAGCCCAGATTGGGGTGTCTACAGTAGCCCCCCTTTGATGGCACTTGGAGCACCATTGAATTGGTACAAGTAACGTCAAAGGTTTCTAGACACCCCTCAAGGCAATCCAGAGCAGAACATACTAGCAAAGTAGACAAGCATACTTACAGAACCTGATTGGTTGAATGGACGGACGGACCGTCGCTTGTTGATCAAATTTGGACAGGACAGGCTGTTGCTGCAGATGCGGACGGGACAGGCCGTCGTTGCTGGGGATCAAGCTATCCTCGGCACAAAGTATTCCAACAAACACGGGTAGGTCGTGTCAGGCAGGTTGAATTCCATCTGTTGGGAATCAGAGCCAATCTCCTTATCAAAGACCATCCGAGACAGAGCAATAAGCCTGCTGGAAGATGCACTTTCGGCTAGACTGAGGGTGATTGTCGTTCGGGACAGGCCAAGACGGACTCTCCTGGGGAACAATCAGTTGCGGATGAACGGACCATCGAACGATGTTCTGGTCGTTGTTTGTGGATTTGACAGGACCGGCTGTCGTTGAAAGCGGACGGGGAGATCATTGTGCTGAGTGATCAAGCCGTTGGGGGAATTGACAGGATCAGCTGTTGATGCGGACGGGGAGATCATTGTGTTGAGTGATCAAGCCGTTGGGGAATTGACAGGATCAGCTATCGTTGATAGCGGACGGGGAGATCATTGTGTTGAGTGATCAAGCCGTTGGGGAATTGACAGGATCGCTGTCGTTGATAGCGGACGGGGAGATCATTGTGCTGTTGAGTGATCAAGCCGTTGGGGAATTGACAGGATCAGCTGTCGTTGAAGGACGGGGAGATCATTGTGTCGAGTGATCAAGCCGTTGGGGGAATTGACAGGATCAGCTGTCGTTGATAGCGGACGGGGAGATCATTGTGCTGAGTGATCAAGCCGTTGGGGGAATTGACAGGATCAGCTGTCGTTGATAGCGGACGGGGAGATCATTGTGCTGAGTGATCAAGCCGTTGGGGGAATTGACAGGATCAGCTGTCGTTGAAAGCGGACGGGGAGATCATTGTGCTGAGTGATCAAGCCGTTGGGGAATTGACAGGATCAGCTGTCGTTGATAGCGGACGGGGAGATCATTGTGCTGAGTGATCAAGCCGTTGGGGGAATTGACAGGATCAGCTGTCGTTGATAGCGGACGGGGAGATCATTGTGCTGAGTGATCAAGCCGTTGGGAACTTGGATGGGCGGATCATCAGTATAATGATCAAACCGTTGAAGCCTGGATGGGAGGATCAGCAGTATAAATGATCAAAACCGTTGAAGCCTGCATTTCGTTCTGTTTTTTATGCTTCAATTATTTTTTTTTAAGACTTATGCTCAGCCTGTAAATTGCAGAAGCAGTTTGGTAATAAAATTGAAAGACGAAGGTTTTCCCCCTTCTGGTTCCTCCAATGCAGCTTGATCTGATCTTCGATCCTCTTCGACCTTTGATGTGTACCAAAATGTCAATCATGGATCCAATTGATAGATTGTGACCGAGTCTCAAAGAGAGACTGCCTACGTATCCCAAGCTAGGGAATCAGGTCAGAATGTAGTTCAGGCCAAGGGTTAACTCTCGAGTATTTACCTCTCCTTTTGCGCTCTAACTTTTGCCTAGTACCGCCCATGCGGGTCTTCGGTCTAGCGAGCTTTTGAATATTGCCTATTCATTTTTGCCTAAACCTCCTTCATAGGTTTTGGTCTAGCAGGCTGCTCTAACTTTTGCTTGGAACTGCCCACCCTTGGGGTTTTCAGCCCAACGAGCTTCTCATAGGGAAAAGCAACATTTGAATTGATCCAGGTTGACCATGGTATTGAATTTGTTGCCGCTGAAGTCGACGATCCTTTGGCTGCAGCCCTAGATAAAATGGCTTTGATGACAAAGAGTCAAGAGTGCTTCGGTTGGAAATGTCTTGCTCCGGGCCGTTTTGTACACTTTCTCATTTGTGCTTGGCAAAACGCCACTGTTGCTGTTTTGAACAAGGTACAAGGCCCGGAGCCTTCTGCGCTTCTGCTTTCTGGATTGGCACCCGGTAGCAGGGGATTTGATGCTCCTTTGTCTCAGGATTAACGGGAGGCGTGACTTGGTAAGACCATGCCAAGACGTCTATGAATTCTTCGAGCCTGTCTGACCGGGCACAATGCTCCTCTGGGGGCGGCTTTGAACCAATTGAACCTTTTGGGAGGTTATACTTGTCTTTCAAGTTTATTTGAAATTACTTCTTCTTTTAATAGGCCAAGCATGCCTTTCGTCTTCCCTTTCGGCGAGGGAACACATTTCCTTGGGAATGATCCCATCGCAATCTATCCCTTCGTCGTTAAGGTTGACACAGTTTATATAAAAGCCAGCGAAGCATGTAGAAGCAAGATGGTGCATATCATAAAAACCCTCGGGGTTGCCAAGTACAGCAGACTCGAAACCTGAAACAAAAGCTACGACGTGGAGGGCCAAGAGGCACAACCTCCGACTCAGAGCTAGACTTAGACAAACGCAAAAGACTCTGTGTCAGACTCAGACACATCGCCAATGCAAACTAGACGCGGTTTTGAAAATGCAATAGTTAAAAAGCTACCCATAGCTTCCACAAAAGGAGGTAGGATCCAGCGGGTGTCAGACCCAAGCAACAGCACTTCGGCTTCCTCAGCTTCTTCGACCAAACCTACTCGGTGCTCTTTTGAACAATGGACCTCAGCCAGTCAGTCTTCGCCTTTGTAAGCCCCTCATCACTGTCAAACCAGATGTCGGCAGTGAAAACCTCGATTGCCCAACCTACAGCCGTCATGTTAACCTCTGGTTCGGACGGGATGGATGCGATGGGTTTGGGTTGATTTGCTGGGACGATATAGTGGCTTGGGTTGAATATGGTGGAGCTCGGGTTGATTTGAGTGGAGGTTATAGATACCTGACCAACCAGAGGGTCAGACCCGTGTTGAGGCAAGGAGTTGGAAATGACGTTGGGCTTTGGTGGAACTTGAACCGTGCCATCATCAATTAGATCTTGTATCTCGTGTCGAAGACGCAGGCAGTCATCAGCGAGATGGCCAGGCATTTGGTGGAAGGCACAGAAAAGGTTGGCATTGTAGTTGGCTGGAAAGACTTTGGGTGGAGAAGTTGGGGCCAAAAGTTTGAGGTGCCCAGACTTGACGAGTTTCTCCATTACTGCAGATAGAGATACCTCTAAGACAGAGAAATTCCGGGGTTGTGTTCGAGATCGGAGGCTTTGAGCGCTTCGAATTTGGTTGACATCGGCTGTTGATGGAGGTGGAGTTGTGATGACACCACAATCGACAAGATCTTGAACGGCATGTCGAAGCCGAAAACAGGCATTGGTAGAATGGCCAGGCATTTGATGGTAGGTGCAATAGAGGTTAGGTTTGAAGTTGGGTGATGGATTTTTGGGTAATGAAGTTGGATTGAGGGGCTTGATGGAACCAGCATCGAGGAGCTTTTCATAAATTGAGGCTAAAGGCGTAGAGAAGCATGAGAAAGTCCTTGGTGGGTTCCGGCGAGTGAACTGAGAATCCGAAGCGGAACCCTTGTCTGCTTTGCAGTTGCAACACATTGCCTCATCAACAGGATGCATTCTTTTGCCTTCAGGGCTGAATTCATCACTAAGCATGTCCTCCCCTTTGGCAAAGGCTTTGAACAAGGAATCAGCATCCTCCTTCGAATGAGTCCTGGCCTCATGAAACTCAACCAGGTCTTTGAACATGTCTCCTGAGCACAGCTTGATTCCAACTGTTGGAGGGTGGTAGGCTTGAGAAGGTTCTTTGACCAGTCCCATATCTGGTTGCGAGGCTGTGGAGGAAACAAGGCCAACGAGTCCCTGGACCATAATCATCTGTTTGTCCATCTTGTGACCCAATTCTTCTACAGCTTTCCTGAGCTCAGCCAGCTCCATTTGTACTGCCATTCCGAATTGATGAGCGAGGTAGGTGATATGACCTTGGAAGCAAAGGTGTAATAGCCCTGGCAGACTCTTCTAAGCAGGTTTGGCTCTTCTTTTCGGTACTTTCCGATGATGCAATGGCCCGAAGCTTTGACAGTAAAGTAATGAAAGCTCAGTGACACCCTTTCAGCAATTTATTGAAAGAATTGAAAGAACGAAAATGCAAAGATCATCATTGTCAGTGTCCTCCTAGACTCTAGAGCTAGAGACAAGTCTGTCTCATGATGCTCGGACGCTGCCAGAATCCTCGGATATTTTTTTCGAGGGTTTATCCTTTGAAAAGATCAAACTGATCCTAAGAGATGTCAAAACAGACTAAATCTTTGGCTAGTCCCTTTTGAAGATTCGACTTTGAATTAGAAACAACTCGGTATTGATGGCGTGATACCTTTACCTGGGTGGCGTGAGCGACAATGCGCTTTAGCCGGGGCGGTGTACGTGTGAAGCACGATAACCAAAATGACATCAATATCACGACATCAATACTTTGCGGTTCCTTATGTTCGGTTGAATCCTCAACCGGGCATGAGCCAAGGATTTAGTAAGGTTTGATTTCTCAAAGTCTCGCTGATCTAAGGACTTTTGAAAAACTAACAACGTGCACTATCGGGATGCACGAATCTTCATCGGGTTATAACAGCGTCCTAATAAGCATAAGACAGACTCAAAAGCGAGACAACCTAGAAGCCGCCCTAAACATGCTCCTACGCAGAACAGAATGTATGCATGCACAGTTCCAGAGACAAGTTTGCCTCACAAGTTTCAGACGTTGCCGGAATCCTCAGAATTCTTTTCGGCGATGTGTCCCTGAGTAGATCGACAGATCCTAAAAGATGTCAAAATAGACTAAATCTTTGGCTAGTCCCTTTTGAAGATTCAACTTTGAATTTGGAACAACTCGGTGTTGATGTCATGGCACCTTAACCTTGAACACGGCGGTGTATAGTGACAATGCACTTCAACCTGGGTGGCGCCAGCGACACGACATCACTACTTTGTTGTTCCATATTGTCGGTTGAATCCTTAAACGGGCATGAGCCAAGGATGTAGTAAATTTTGATTTCTCAAAGTCTCATTGAACTAAGGACTTTGCGATTGATAACGAACATTCAACGGAATGAACGACTCCTCATCGGGTCCAACAACGTCTTAGACAGCGTAAGACAAACTCGAAAGACAAAACAGCCTTAAGCATGCTCCTATGCAAAACAGTGTATGTACAGTGCATGCGATAGGGAAAGCAGTAACACATAGACAGTATATGGGGTTAGATGCAAATAGATCTTAACTTGTGGGTACTTGTCCTAGTTTGGAGAGTTCTAGTGCTTCGTATATGCAAAGGCTGGTTTTGGCTTGTAACAGGTTCCTCGGACTAGGGCCACAGATATACCTCCCGTTACCCGCGTTTTTCGCAGAGTAACAGTCGAACGGTAGCATGACCCATCATCGTCGAAGGTTGTCGGTCATTCGGGCGCCCCGGGCTCCGGTAAACCGTGCCGGATTGCCAAAACGTTCCGACGAGGCTTTTCCCACATCGATGCAAATGAGATGCTAGAATTGATTAAAAGAAGAAGAATCGCAAAATCGCAAAATGCCTTTTCAAATTTGGCTCACTTTATTTAGTCCATCTTTAGAGGAAACTACGCAAGCGAACAATCGAAAAAGCCCCAGATTAGAATGGCCGGACACGAGGTCCTGTTAAATCACCATTCCAACCTTCGGCAGCGCGAAGCTAACCGTTTTGACAGACTTTTAAGGGATTGTTCCCAAGCGTATTAAACTCTAAGTATAGATTAATATTGGTTCGATCATCCCCAGCAGAGTCGCCACTGTGGGCAGCATGCCCTGGAAATACCGGTTTCCAAAATGCAAGGGCTCGGATCGAGGGAGCGCGAGCGCAGGTGGCAAGCGCTCGAAAATACAGAGTCGCCACTTGAGTTTTGAAGGTCCGACACTCAAGGAACCGTATTTCGAAGCACCTGCCGCGCTTTGTTTGAAAAAGTGAAGGAAACCAGTCCGTCATAACCATATCTGGGTTCGGGAGCCAGGTTACGAGAGGGGAAGGGTTTTATGGCACCCCTCTCGCCCAATCCGGAGATCGGTCTCTACTTGAGCATTTTGAAAACATTGCGATTCCTTCTTTTATTAATCGATTTTAGCCAATTAGGGCGGGGGAACAGTTAATCGGGGATTAAAACTGTAACATGTTTGCAGGATGTGATAGATGGCATGGATGAGCAGTTAGTATAGGATGAGAACAGACTGCTGTGGGAGTTTAAACAGACTGGAAAGCTCCTGTCTTGGAGTGTCGCACGCAAGAGGTAACCAGTATGCACTGATCAAGTCAATGCATGCTGATCATACCTGCGCACGCTACTACAAGACCTGCGCGCGCCAGTAAGCCTAAGCCCACAGCTCTTATTCTCAAACCCTCTGGGCTCTGGAAGGACCAGTGCACACCCAGGACAAACCAAGCAGTTTATGCAGTCATAATATACAGTTTAAAGGCTGAAAAGCCTAATAAATAAGCAAAAACACCCCATAAACAGTGTGGGGACAAAATAATAGCCTAAAACCAAGTTAAACATGCAAGGCCAGCCACTGATCGGGAACAGAATGGAACCGTCGCGCGATGGTTCCAAACAGTCGATGGTGGGCCCTGGCGCGCGATGGTTACGCCCTGGCGCGCGATAGCTGCGCCTGGGCGCACTGGTCAACTCTCCTTTTGACCATCGCGCGAGTGTTTGGGAGCAACGCGCGAGGGTATGGGCCGAACTTCCAGTGCTTGGCTTTGCTCATTCCAGGTTCTGGGACAGATCCAGAATGATCCCAGGGGTACTCCAACAGAACAGAAGTGAATATTGAAGTGCAAAGCTAGCATTTTTAAGCTAAAGAAAGCTGTAAAATGGTTATTAGCATGCTCCACAGTGATCTAATACCAAAATAAACTACACAACAGCTATGGAAATAACCAAAAATAAGAAATGACCAGCACCCCTTCCCCACGTGGTCCATTCTCGTGCAAACAGAACTGTCGCGCGAGTATTCAGGACCATCGCGCGAGGGTGTGCTTGATCTACGGTTTTTGAAACCTTGCTAGCCTTAGGGCCAGGACTGGTATTGATTACCAGCCTTGACCCTGCCAGCCCCCCTCAGGGATCAGAACAGAGAGCAGAACAAAGGTAAGATATACCTTTGGATTTTGAGGTTTGAAAAGTGTTTGAGCTGTGAATTGAGGTTGAGTTTGTTTGTGGTGTTTGAGTGGAAGAACAAACTATGTTCTTAGGGTGCTAGGTTGGAAACCAAATGTTGCACTTGCTAATGAAGGAGAGATGAACAAAGGGCTAGGGTTAGAACCTTTTTGCTTTCAATTTTTGGAACCCTTTGAAAGAGAAACAAAGGGGGCTCTTATAGGCTTAGCACCTTCCACTAATGGAAAGGCAGGTCTGGTCCAAAGAATGGAGGTCAGCCAGCCACGAGGCTGGCTGTCTTGTGAACGTGACTGAATAAAGGTGATGGGGACAGGTTATGACCGTCGCGCGATGGTTCCAAATCGTCGCGCGAGTCAACGGCCAAACTTTGTCCATCTGGCAGTTTGACCATCGCGCGAGGTTCTGTCGCGCGACGGTGCGCCCGCGCGCGCGATGGTTGCGCCCGCGATCCGCGGCGCGATGGTGTGGCGCGCATCAGCAGGGTTTTTGGCTTTTGGAAGTGGCTTAAGACTGGGTTAGGTTCAAGGGTTTTGCAAACACTCAAAGCTCAAACACTCGACATTCCCGGGGTGTTCTTGATCCATTTCATCATTGGGGAATCAAATACCGTAAGTAAACTAATCTGGAAGCCCAGATTGGGGTGTCTACAGGTTTGAAGGTCCGACACCCAAGGAACCGTATTTTGAAGCACCTGCCGCGCTGTTTGATTTGAAAAAGTGAAAGAACCAGTCCGTCATAACCATATCTGGGTTCGGGAGCCAGGTTACGAGAGGGGAAGGATTTTAAGGCACCCCTCTCGCCCAATCCGGAGATCGGTCTCTATTTAAGCATTTTGAAAACATCGCGATTCTTCTTTTATTGATCAACTTTAGCCAGTTAGGGCGGGGGAACAGTTAATCGCGGATTAAAATTGTAACACTTTGCAGGATGTGATCAATATAGCATGGATGGATGGAAAATTGAACAATAAATGGGATAAAGTCCAACACAGAGACAAAACATCAAACAGTGCTGTGTATGAGTTTGGCTCGAACAGTGGCCAACTTGCATGTATGGAACAACGTACATGCAAGCACACCATCGCGCGACAGACCCATACACTCGCGCGAGTGTTGATGCCCCACCAACAGTTTGAATTTTATCCCCTTCTGGGCTCTGGAAGGACCAGTGCACACCCAGGACAAACCAAGCAGTTTATAGTAATTAATGTACAGTTTAAAGGCTGTTTGAATGGGCTACGAAGCCACAAAATGGTTAAAACACCCCATAAACAGTGTGGGGACAAAACAGAGGCCAAGGCCTAGTTACCCGTGCAAAATCAGTCACTGGAAATAGGCTGACCAGCGCGCGCGGGAGCCAAACTATCGCGCAAGGGTGCGCCCTGTCACGCGATGGTTCGAGCCAATTTTCCCGTGTCTGGTTTTTCACATTTCTAGGTTCTGGGACAGGTCCAAAATGATTCCAGGGGTAATCCACAGCAACAGAACTGAACATTGAAATGTAAAACTAACATTTCTAACAAAGGAAAGCAGTAAACTGGTTATTAACATGCTTTACAGTGATCTATATGTAAGAAAAACATAAACCAGCAAGACACCAATCCCCACGCGGTCCAGCGTGCGCAGCAACAAAGTGTCGCGCGCGAGAGTGGGACCGTCGCGCGCTGGTTCCTACCAAGACGGTTTTTGAAACCTTGCCAGCTTTAGGGCCAGGACTGGTATTGATTACCAGCCTTGACCCTGCCAGCCCCCCTCAGGGATCAGAACAAAGAGCAGAACAAAGGTAAGCTATACCTTTGGCCTTTGAGATTTGAAAAGTGTTTGAACTTTGAGTTGAGATTGAGATTGAACAAGGTGATAGACTTTGGTAACTTTCTTCCTTTTTTTTTTTTGAACCCTTTCAATGGAAGCTATATTTATAGGAGAAGAGGTGGGAAAGGTGTATGGAGGAGATACAACCAACCAAGAAGGGTTGGTTTGGCTTTGGTGGCTAAATGCTCTCCTTTGGAAAGGTTGGGTGATGCAAAGAGAGGAGCTCAGCCAGTCCACGAGGCTGTCTGAGGGTTACTTGGTGGTTAAGCTGCCCAGCTGATAAAGGTGATGGGGACAGCTTAGACCGTCGCGCGATGGAGCCAGTCTGTCGCGCGCCATCGCGCGATGGTGCCAGTCTATCGCGCGACGGTGCGCCCGGGCGCGCGACGGTGCGCCCCGGCGCACGACGGTTGCGCCCTGGCGCACGTCAGAAGGGTTTTTGGCTTTTGGAAGTGGCTTAAGACTAGGTTAGGTTCAAGGGTTTTGCAAACACTCAAAGCTCAAACACTCAACATTCCCGAGGTGTTCTTGATCCGGTTCATCATTGGGGAATCAGAAACCGTAAGTAAACTAATCTGAAAGCCCAGATTGGGGTGTCTACAAGAGTATAAAACTGTGAAGGGCAAAGAAAAGGAAGATGGCCCAGAATGCTGCAGCAGCTGAGGAAGTCATGACATGGTAAAAAAGCAATAAACATAAACTTTATTTTCTAAATTAAGCTAGGATATATTCTGGGCCCCTGTTTGGGCACTTTATTTCCGCTAAACAAATTCCTGTTTTATCTTCCGTAATTATGCTTAATTGAATTACTTGGTTCCTAAATTGCTATTACACCATGATCTCTTTGCCAAAAAAAAAGGGAACTTTAAGAATCAAGTTCTTTGTGTCCCTGACAAAAGGCAAAGAAGGGATGAACTTTGGTTGCTTAAGAAACTAGGTTTTTGTCAAAACTTAGAAAGAAGACGCTATCTCCGCGAGAACACTTAGAGTGAGCTTGCCCATTATGAAAGTACAAACACAAAGGAGACTTAGAAAATATCTCCACCAAATTCCTCTCCAAAAAAATACGAAAACCCTCTTGTGAGAAATGCTTGTTGGGTAACCTAAGCACCCAAGCAAAAGTAAGAGCAAATCCTGCTAGGACAAGAAACTGCAAAAGCACAGCCTAGGCAAAAGTTAAGGCATTTTGAAGAAAAGCTCGCTAGGGACTCAACCTCCTTTAGGTAACCTATGCAAAATTTAGAGCATGATAAGGAGAAAAACCAAGACTGGAAAACCAACCCCAAAGGCTGTGATCTCGGAACTACGTAAAAGGCTTGATTCCATGATTGGGATACGTAGGCAATCTCACATTGAGATGCGGCCCAAACATGTGGAGAAGGAAAAATGCCAAGAGATTTGTACTCAATGATAGGTAAAGCTAACTTTGCGTATTGAGCTTGCAAAAGATGACTATGCTTTTCTCGAAGAATTGGCAACAGCAAAAGACATGAGAATTATCGTTCATCCCCTCTAACTTGAAGGTCGTTGACATAATGGGTAGGATATCTTGAAAATTCTCAAATTTGGCAATGAGACTATGGAACATGGCAAAAGCGAAAGGCATAAGTCAAAATCAAGCATGAGAAGGAAGAAAAAGGAGGATGCCACTTGGCTAAAACAAAATTTAGCTTCCTTTAGAAAACAGGAGTAATGGCCGAAGGATTGATATAATGGCCGAAACATCGATTCCTCAGCTGTGTTATCAATTCCTCGGCCGGTATTTCATTTCACACATATTGCTGTAAACAACAGATACCTGTTCAAAACAATTTTAAAAGCCATGTTGTGGGCTACCACAGCCCCGGGTGGATCGGGGCGGCCCGAAAGACACACCGTTTTTGAATCGAATCGAAAAAATTTGAAGAGTCGCCACCCGGATTTATGGTTCGCCACCCGAGAAACCGCTTTGATTTGAAAATGATGATTTGAATTGAAAACCAGAGATTGTTTGAGGGTTCGGAAGCCATGTTACGAGCGGGGGAGGGTTTTACGGCACCCCCCTCGCCCGATACGAGATCGGTCTCTACTAAACGTTTGTGGGATTTTTCAAAAGGATTTTGTTTCATTAGACACATAGCAAATATCCGCAGGTATATCAAGTAAGAGGTGTATGTTGGTGCCAGTGTACATGCAAAGGGTGAAATAATGATGGACAAATGCATGACAGAAGAAAATTGGTCACTGCCACTGGTTTCACTCTCGAGCGCTCGAGAGTGCTGCTGGTCAATCCTGCAAAACTTGTTAGATACAGATAGAACATGATACTGGAAATGGAGGATAATATTACTCAAATGTGAAACAGGCTCAGCAGAGGGCTTGACTGATTAAGACCAGACTCCAATCCACCAAGCCATGCCTCCTTGCCTTTACAAAGTCAGATCTGCATTTTTAAAAGCAAATGGGCCTATCCCTGCATGAAATATCAGAAACATGGCTAGACAAGGGGAGTAATGAACTGCAATATCATGTAGACACTCCCGAGCTTGGAAGTGGACTGCATGTCAGCCTGCTTTCAAATAGGGAATGATCTTATTTTGGCATGCAGACATCCCAGCTTTGATCTTCTAAGAATAAAATCTCCTTTTTAACCTCGGGAAATCTTGTTTTAGCTCGAACTTTGGTGAAAAACATTTCCACTTGGAGGAAGTGGGTTTTCTATGTCTGCATGTCATGATAAGGCCATTTGATGTAAGAATGCACTTCATCCCTACCCACTGTCTACCAAAAATGCAAGGAATGGAACTGGAAACAGTCCCGAGCGCTCGGGAGCACTCTCGAGCGCTCGAGAGTGATTCCAGTGGGTTTTTGAAAAAAATGTTTCATGATCCCTTTGGTCTTGTTTTTACACTAAGGTCTCCCAACCATGCACCCAGTATTAAAGACTGGGACAGGCTGAGAGACCTCCCTCGGAAGGGAAGAACAACCTCTTGCTTGAAATCAAGGTAGATAGATTTCTACCTTCAATGAGAACCTTGCTTCTTGAAATGGTCTTGAGAGGGGGGAAATGAGGAAGAATGCCAGAAGTTAGATGCTGAAGGTGCCCTGAAGTCCTTGCATTTCTGGTGCTTAGGTCTTTTTCAAGGTATTTTGGAAAGTCTTTTGGGTTGGAAGGACCAAAATTTGCTTAGAGAGTTCAAAGGATTTTTGACAATGGAGAAGGGGGTAGAGAGAGAATTTTTCGTCGTCCTCTCTAACTGCTGACCAGAGGCTATATATATAGCAAATATAACCTAAGGTTTGATTTGAAAATGAAATGGAAATAAAATCTTTGTTTTTTTGGGGGGAAATCTTCAGGCCTGACTCCTTCTGACTGAGGTTGAGTGTTGCCTGAAAAGAAATCTGGCTCAAACGGCCGAAATGATGGCTTGCATGGAAAGTGGGGAACCTTTTTCACCCATTGGGCAGCACAGAGGTCTCGAGCACTTGGGAGTGGTCCCGAGCGCTCGGGACTGCCACTCTCGAGCGCTTGAGAGTGAGCCAGGCCCACAGCTTTTGAAAATGGTCTTGAGCCCTTTGGACTGCTCCCAAGCGCTTGAGATCGATTTTGACCATTTATTTTCCCTTTTCAAATCCTTCAAGAAGCAAAGTTTCAATTGGTTCGAGGCTTGTTTCAAACCAATTTCATCATCGGGGAGCCTCCGGGCCACAAATTAAGGAAAATCGACGAGTCCAAATTGGGGTGTCTACACATGTTCTGACTTTTGCATGCAATCTCAAGACATTTAGGGGCATGAAAAGCATTTCTCATTTCATAAACAAAAGCTTGATTACAAAGCCATCACTGTGGTTGCTTTCACTACACAAATACAATTTCTGCCTATCTTTTTACTAACTATGGACAGGAAAGAAAAAAGGGAAAATCCTAAAGCTAGTCACGACAGCGTCTCCGAGATGATCTCTGAGATGAAGACTATGAGTGTTCACTGGCTCCCACATTCCCTCCACTAAGCAGCAGGAGCCCGTTCAGCCTCAAGCTGCAGAAAGGATATAGGAGTTCAGATTCAAGAAAGAATACCAAGCAAAGGAACAAATGGGAGAACCACACCTCAAGGATTCGACGGCGTTGCCTACGGACTAAGGCCTTCGCACTCTGGAAAGCTTGCAGCCATTCTTGTACTATGTCAACAGGCACCCATGGGATAATCAAACATTATAAACATTGGCACACAGGATACAAGGATAAAGCAAGAAGAAACTGGAAACAAAGTAGCACCTGCGAAACCCCGGCAGGCAATGTGTAGAGCTAAGTTGAGCAAGGAGTAAGTGCCAAGCGCTCCTCCTCTCCATCAGCAGAATGGAAGGAGACGAAGGAAGGGGCCCAGGCCAAATAGGAGCAACGGAAGGAATAGCAGGCAGAGTCAAGAAGAGGCAGCAATACTCCATGTAGTCTCCATCCTGAAGGAGTAAGCCTGCCCAATCTCTAATCCGAGCATTCCTCAAGTCTTCCTTGGACATCAAGGAGGTAGATCTTATCGATGTCGGAGGAGGAGGAGGAACAAATTGAAGAGCCTCAGCACGTGGGTGCCACTGACTGGCCACCCGATCGCCCAGATACCAAGCTCGGCAAAAGGGGCCCTCAAGCAAGCTGCGAGTAAGGTCCAGAACCCTGGAGCGCGCAAGAAGGGCGTCCTCTGGTACACCACTCCAAGGGTCAAAGCACACCTGCAAACGGGGTCGATTTAGCCACATCACAAAGATATGAAAATCTAACGACAAGGAATACAAGGACAAAGACAAGGGAAATACCTGATCAACCATCAGCCGGTCTAAAACTCGTCTCCACTCGAGGAGGCTCAGAATAGGTGACCTCGGTTTTCATTGCCCCACCAGCCATCGCTCGTAGCGAGGAACACAGTTTGCATCCTCATGTTTGGTGCTAGGAGGAAACTGAAGAAGATGCTCAAAACCTCAGAGTTGAAAAATAGATTAACATTTCAATACCAAGAGAAATCAAAATGAGAAAGGAGGAAGAGGAAGAAGGGTATAGCTCAAGCACTCGGTAGTGACCACCAAGGATAGGACTCTTGTCCCTTGAACAAGCTCCAAAGTTACCATACAAGGTGGCCAAAGCAGATGCCCCCCAATCAAACTCCCAAACAGCCTCCAAATGCTGCAAAGGGGCCAAAAACTGTGTGTGCACCGAGCTATCCTTGTTAACAAACAATGTCTGTCCCAGGAGGTAGAGAAGGAAGGCTCGTGTCAGCTATTCAACGCTCACCTGAGTCAAGATATCAACCTTCATAAAACTCTTGCTCAGCCAGGAGATATCAAGGTGACCATGTGAGTGAAGAGGAGGCACCTTGCCCAAGAACCACTCCGAAGCTCATTCCCGTTGCCAAAAGAGAAGTCGCCTGGTGTGATCGTCATCTCACCAGCGGGGGGGGGGGAAGTGGAATGTGTTGGTGGTATCCCACCATCTCTCCACCAGCGAGGTCATCAGCGACCAATCAATCTTTGGAAGATTGAGGCCCAAAGTAAATGTTTCAAAACCTGCAGCACGCACCAATTCTCGAGCTTGCTCCGGCAATGTCAAAAACCACTTGTGCACTTCCTTACCTCCACCGCGAGCCTCTAGTCTCCTGTTTCTCTACAAAATTCCACCAAAGATGAAAAGGGAGTTAATCTCATGATTGCATGAATAAATGAAAAGCTACGGGCACTAAGATTGACATCTTTAAAAAAAAAAAAGCATGTATTGCCAAAACAGGGGGCAGGAATATTCTAATCTCCTTAAGCGAAACAATTTTGACCCTACTATGAGTCCTTCTCATCAATGCCCCTAGAAAAGGGATTCTATCCTGTAAATAAAAGAAATTCACCATGCAAAATTAACTTCGAACTAACAAAAGTAAACTTTTTGTTTTTCACGGGATTTGGAAAGCTTACCGGAACATTGAGAACGCTCAGATGTTGCTCGGGCTCCCTACGAACCACCTCGGCCTATGGGCTGACAACCGGAGAGCGATACTACAACAATCCGCCAGAACCCAACCTACGCGACGGAAGAATGTAGGTAGCAGCATCAAACGGACCAAGTTCTTCAACCGTCTCCTCGTCCGAAGGAGGATGGTCACACCCGCATGGGGGAACCGAGGAAGAACTCGCAACGAACGGTGGAAGGGTGGTAGAGGTGGTAGCCTCGGAAGAAGCCATCGCGGTCGAAAAGAAGAGAAAGAGGAAAAAAGGACGGTGGTGGCGGAGAAGAGCGACAACGACGGTGGTGAAGGAGAAGCGACGATGGTCGGAGGAGGAGAGGAATGGAAATACTCAGACGAGAGGAGAGGTGGAGGAGGAAAGATTAAATGAACCGTCAAATCGATTAAACCGAACTTAAATCGATTTCCTGACTTTTGGCTTTCTTGCGGCCTAGCCTTCGATCCTTTGACCGAGATATCGATTCTTCGGTCGTGAAATCGATCCACTAGCCCACCTATCCATTTCCTATAGCCACATCATATTTTGCTCAATACACCAATTCAAGTAATTATGAAGTTTTGGGTCCACAACCAACAAAACCAATAACGGAGGATGGTTAAAGCAAGCGTTGGGGGCATCCCCGAGCATGTGGAATCTCAAGTACCAGTATCAAACTCACTTTGGAAATTCTCCGAGGCTCTCTCCATAGCAACAACCTCACAATTATTTGTCACCTGACCATTGAGGATTGTCAACCCCAAGCTCTTGCTCACAAAACCAAAGGATCTTTGATACATCATACTCACCACCATCAAGCTATTCTGTAACTCTCAATCATTCAGCAACTCCATCTTGACAACTCTGCAACTCATGACCACCTAGTAGTTCAGTACTCACTACCAAGCCACTCAGCGGCCCTATGCCCCAACTTTAAGCTCACTAGCTCAGCAGCACCACGTGCTCATTACCTCGATGGCTCCACACTCAAGTCATACCACAGCTCTGCACTCGCTAGTCAAACAAGCCCTGAGCTCATTATCTCAGCAGTTCCATGCTCACTACCATCAAGCTACTCAACGACTCCATCATCTCCATGCTCAACAATTCAGCACCATCAGGTTACTCAGCGGCTCTACGCCCATAAACTCAAGCCCCGAGCTCGTTATCTCAATAGCTTCATATCCGCAGCTCTACGCTCACTCACTTAGTGGCTCTACACCCGTAACCATCACATCAGCTCTACACTCGCTATCTCGGTAGCTCTAAACTCACACTCAACAGCTCTATGCTCGTCTTAGACAGCCCTATCTCAGCAGCTCCGTGCTCGCCATCCCCACAGCTCTATGCTTAATCACTCAGCGGCTCTATGCCCGTGAACTCACTATCAGCAACTTGTAGACACCCCAATTTGGCCTAACGATTATTTCAAGTCCCACCTTGGGACCATCCCAATGATGAAATGGATACAGTGATTGCTGATTGCCTTCTCGAGAACCTTAGGACTTTCGGTAAGAACTTTGAGCCACTTAGAGGACCCAATCAGAGCCATACAGCCTTTCAGACAGAAAATACAGAAGCCTAGGAGAATCCATCTGTCGGCCGTAACATCGATCTCACGGCCTTAACATCATTTCCTCACCCGAGCAACCTGTTGCTAGCAAAATCTCCCTGAGAGATTAATCCCTCGGCCGCAAGATCAATCCTTCGGCCGCAACATCCATTACTCGGCCGTGTGATCCATCACTCGGCCGCCAGATCACCATTTTTCCAGACTCTGGAACGATCTGTCAGACGTTTGATCCAACTACACTTCCTTCCCGATGCATTCGGGCCACGTTCAGAGATTGCGACGAAGAGTTCGAATTGCATTGCAATTGCAATTGCAATCGTGCCATTTGATTGGTCGGAGTGAGTCATCAATTGCCTATATAAAGGGCCTTTGGACTCCGAAAATAAACACACGAAATTGATAAGCAAGATCGCTCACCCAAGCTCCGATACTCTGTCAAAATACCCTCTCAAACCCACTCTCAAAAAGCCCTAACCTCCCGAAGGCAGCCATCAATCCGACGATCAAACCCCGAAGTTCAAACCCTAACCCTAGGGTTTTCAAAGAGGCAATCAGCCAATCACAATTAAAATCCGAAGCAATCAAACAACTGAGGGATCAAGGTGGTGAGGCCCAACGGCCTCTGGTTTGTTTTATTTATCGCTCTTATACTTAATCATAGCTTTCTGATTATCTGTTAATTGTATGTCTCGTGATCCGTCTGAGCTCAGTCAAAGAGGGGCATCCGTAGACACCCCAATTTGGCCTAACGATTATTTCAAGTCCCACCTTGGGACCATCCCGATGATGAAATGGATACAGTGATTGCTGATTGCTTCCTTGAGAACCTTAGGACTTTCGGTAAGAACTTTGAGCCACTTAGAGGACCCAATTCAAAGCCATACAGCCTTTCAGACAGAAATACGGAAGCCTAGGAGAATCCATCTGTCGGCCGTGACATCGATCCCACGGCCATAACATCAATCCCACGGCCGAGCAACCCGTTGCCAGCAAAATCTCCCTGGGAGATCAATTCCTCGGCCGCAAGATCTATCCTTCGGCCGAGACATCCATTCCTCGGCCGTGAAATCCTTTACTCGGCCGCCAGATCGACCTTTTTCCAGACTCTCGAACGTTCTGTCAGACGTTTGGTTTGATCCAACTACACTACCTTCCCGATGCGTTCGGGCTACGCTCAGAGATTACGACGTAGAGTTAGAGATGCATTGCAATTGCAATTGCCATCTCGTGATTTGATTGGCCGGAGTGAGTCATCCCTATGCCTATATAAAGGGGCCTTTGGGCTCCGAAATAAACACACATAAATTGATAGACCTACACACTCAATCAAGCCACGAAACTCTGTCAAAATACTCTCTCAATCCCATACTCCAAAAGCCCTAACCTTCCGAAGGTAGCCGTCAATCCGGCGATCAAACCCCGAAGTTCAAACCCTAACTCTAGGGTTCTCGATCAAGCAATCAATCAATCACGCCCAATCCAAAGCAATCAAGCAACTGAGGGATCAAGGTGGTGAGGCCCAACGGCCTCTGGTTTGTTTTACTTATCGCGTTTATGGCTAACCGTAGCATTTAATCGTTTGCTAACTTTTCTGTTTGGTGTGAGGAAGAACATCGACCGGGGTTTCGATCCCTCGGCCGATAAATAAAACCAGGAGGATCCCTCGGCCATGAGATCAATTCACCGGCCGCGGGATCCATTTCCCTGGGACAGTTTTGTTGGTTTCCTGCTTTCTGAATGCATGCTTCAATTATCGCACTGGCTCACTTTGCTTACTGTTTAAAGGAATAAATAAACAGACTATGTGTTGGAATTAAACAAAGTATCTATACGTCTTATGTTGAATGATTATGGGCCAGTCTCACGACTGGGCAAAGAGGGGTGCCTAACACCTTCCCCTTATTGTACTTTTGGCTCCCGTATCCAGAATCTCTATCTGTTTTCCCAGTTTTAATAAACTGGGTGGCGACTCTATTTGATGATAACCGTTATCATGTGGCGATGTTCCTAGCCATGGGAATGTCCATGATTTTGGTTTATGATGTGAGCAACCAATCGAACAAACAACGTGATCAATCTGTATGGCGATGCTCCGCTTGGGAGGTGTCTACAGTTTTTGGCGACTCTGCTGGGGAATATGAGAGCCATAACCAAAAAGTTCAACATAAGACTAATACATGCCTTGTCTAATTCATTTATCATATGCATCGAGCGGGCAACCCGTTGAGTTCACCTGATATCCCGGCATGACACGGGCTATGTTGGGGGTTCCAGCAAACTCCACAGTCACTCGTACCTAGTGGTATATCAAAAAGGAAATCACCCAATCGCCGCCTATGATGGGCTGGTGAGAGGATTAGTGCCCTTTGACAACGGAGCACCCTGAAACTACCAAAACCTTGCATGTTTTAGAAAGCCATAGAACTTATCAAACTAAGACAGGAACCTACAGGCTAGGAACCTGCTTGCATTTTATTTCCAAGTTCTTCCTCACACCCATTGTATATGTGTATGTTGTAAAGTTTCTCTTTTGCAGGTTAAACCTTAGGAATCTCTCTAAGTCGAATAAACAGTAGGTAAGATTAATCAATCTAACTAAAGCAAAAACCTTTTCAGAAATAATGACTGCATCACTGTTCATGTCTGATTCGCACTTTCAAGTTGTCACCAAGCTGTCTGGCCCGCTCCACTTTGCTGTTGAAGATTTCAACCCCTCTGAATACATCACTCCAGTAAATCAACCAAAGCCTATGGTGGCTATCATTGAAGACAACCATGTCATGTTCGCTACAGTTTATGAGGAAGAGGTAGAAGACCTGATTGAAGAAGAAGGGCTTCGCAGGGTTCCAATCTACTTTTATGACCCTTATGCACCTACCGATGATTATTGGCCAATAGACGAGGTTAACAACCTCGAGACTGAAGAGGCAAAGGAAGAAGAGGCTGTCGACAATGACCCACTAGACGAAATATCACTAAACCTGCTCTTTGATGAGGGGGTCACCAACAATGAAATAAAGGTGATCCACCCCATCATAGACAGCTTTGGTAATTGGTGGGGTTTTGTTGGCACACGACGGGTCGACAACAGCGACGAAGCCGAGATTGAAGCTCAATTGGAAGAAATAACAGCAATAGCAAATCAAATGGCCCTCCAAGACTTGCAGGGTGACAATGATGAAAGTGCGAATCAAGGTGACAGTGAAGTACTGGTGATCGACCTTGGTGATGAAAAAGACTGCTCTGAGCTGATTGTGGATGCTGAAAAAGGGGCTTACCCTAACTGGACCGTGGAACACACTCTAAAATACAAAATGAAAAGCGCTAATTCTGATCTTAGTTCTGATTCCGATTCCGACTCCGAGTCGACTCAGTCCGAGTCAAACTTTTCATCCTTTGAAACTACTAAGTCTAGTGAGGAAAACCTGGTCAAAGCACCAAGGCATAGCATTTACTTTGAGTTCGACTCCGAAATGTCTTTTGATAAACTTAGCAATGAGAAGGAAGATTTAGAGTATTTCACTTTGCCTATGATCAATTGTGTGGATTCCGACAAACCAAATTTTGAGGAAGAGATTCCAAAAGAAATTCTAGAATTCATCGAGAGAGAAGAGGAAAGGCACGCTAAACCTTTTTCTGAGGAAATAATCACGGCAAACATAGGCTCTGTAAACGAGCCCAAAATGGTTAAAATTGGTGCCGCACTATCCCCTCAAGAAAGTGAAAAACTAATCCTTTTGCTAAAAGAATACAAAGATGTTTTTGCCTGGTCTTACGAGGACATGCCTGGAATAGACCCTGAAATTGTTCAACATAAAATTCCTCTTCATTCTGATGCAAAACCAGTTAAGCAAAAACTGAGACGTATGCGCCCTGATTGGGTCCTAAAGATAAAAGAAGAAGTCACTAAGCAAATCAACGCCGGTTTTCTCATAGTCACCGAATATCCACAATGGGTAGCAAACATCGTTCCCGTACCAAAGAAAACTGGAGGAATCAGGGTCTGTGTAGATTTCCGAGATCTCAACAAAGCCAGTCCGAAAGATGACTTCCCATTACCTCACATAGACGAGCTAGTGGACAACACCGCAGGCCATGCATTGCTATCTTTCATGGATGGATTCTCTGGGTATAACCAAATCCTTATGTCTCCTGAGGATAGAGAGAAAACCACCTTCACTACACCTTGGGGAACCTACTGCTACCGAGTGATGCCATTTGGGTTGAAAAATGCTGGAGCCACTTATCAGAGGATGGCCACAACACTGCTGCACGACATGATGCACAAAGAGGTCGAGGTGTATGTCGACGATATGATAGTCAAATCAAAGGAAAGGGAAGGACACTATGGAGCACTCCAAAAGTTCTTTGAGAGGATTAGGAATTATAAGCTACGTCTTAACCCTCAAAAATGCACTTTTGGGGTAACAGCTGGAAAGATGTTGGGTTTCCTCATCACTCAAAGAGGAATCGAGGTAGATCCTTCCAAGATACAGGCTATTATGGAGATATCGCCGCCTAGGACAGAGAAGGAAGTAAGGAGCTTCTTAGGGAAGGTACAGTTCATCAGCAGGTTCATTTCCAAGCTCACAACTACCTGTGAACCTCTTTTCAAGCTACTGAAGAAAGGTACGGATTTTGAATGGAGCCAAGACTGTCAGCAAGCATTCGAGGCAATCAAAGAATACCTTCAGAATCCACCTGTACTATCGCCACCCATCCCTGGGAAGCCATTGATTCTGTATCTCTCAGTAACAGACACGTCCATGGGATGTATGCTAGCGCAAGAAAACGACGCCAAGGTAGAGTGCGCCATATACTACCTCAGCAAGAAAATGATGGATTATGAGACAAGGTACACTCCTCTCGAGAAAACCTGTTGGGGGCTAGTATGGGCTACAAAGAAACTAAGGCACTACCTGTTAGCACATCCGGTGGTGCTGGTCTCTCGCTTAGACCCAATCAAGTATCTTTTCGAAAAGCCAGCACTTATCGGAAAGCTAGCTAGGTGGTTATTGCTGCTAGCAGAGTTCGACCTCAAATACATGACAAGGAAATCAGTAAAAGGAAGAGCTGTGGCAGAATTCTTGGCAGATCACCCTGTGACAGAGGCCGAGGCAGAGGACTTCATGTTCCCCGACGAGGACATCTTATGTCTCTTAGACGACACCTGGCAACTTTACTTTGATGGAGCATCAAACCAATGTGGATATGGCATAGGGGTATTGCTAGTTTCCCCAAACGACTCTCACATCCCTTTGTCATATAAACTGAGGTTTGAAGTCACTAACAACCAAGCTGAATACGAGGCTTGTATTGCTGGAATGGAAGCAGCCCTGGAGCTAGGGGCAAAAAGGGTAGAAGTCACTGGGGATTCAAACCTGGTGGTATCTCAAGCAAGAGGAGACTGGAAGGTCAAGGAGGATACACTGAAGCTATATCACTCTGTGCTGGAGGATCTAATTCCACAATTCGATTCTGTTATCTTCACGCACACTCCTCGAGTGAGCAATAGATTTGCAGATGCACTGGCCACGTTAGCATCTATGGTCGAGATACCCCTGGGATTCACAATGCGGCCTCTCATGATTGAGCAAAAAGTTAAACCAGCGTGTGAGTGTACCTTTACTGAGGAAGGTGAAGACGATGGCAAGCCATGGTACGAAGACGTGAAGGAATTCCTGGAAAAAGGAGAATACCCACCCGAGGCCACCTCGAAGGACAAAAAGGCTCTGCGGAAGTTTGCTGCCCGGTTTGTAATCTGTGGAGGAGCAATGTACCGAAGGGCACACTTGGGGTCCAAGTCAACTTTGCGTCACAACGGAGGACAGCCGCAAGGTAATGGAGGAAATACATGAAGGAATTTGTGGGCCACACATGAATGGGGCAACAATGGCAAAGAAGATCCTACGTCAGGGATATTACTGGACTACAATGGAGGCCGACTGCGCTGATTATGTTCGCCGATGTTACAAATGCCAAACTCACGCTGATCGTATGCGTATTCCCCCTACAAAATTGTATAGCATGACATCCCCCTGGCCATTCTCCACTTGGGGGATAGACGTCATTGGAAGCATAAATCCAAAGGGGAAATACAAACATCAGTTCATTCTGGTGGCCATCGACTACTTCACCAAATGGGTAGAAGCAGCTTCCTATGCTACCCTCAAAGCCACTCATGTGGCCAAATTCATTCGCACTAATATCATCTATCGATATGGTGTACCTCACAAGTTTGTCTGTGATAATGGATCGCACTTCAAGGGGGCGACAAAGAGGCTTTTCGCCAAATTTGGGATACAGAATCATCGGTCGTCTACTTACCGACCTCAAACTAATGGAGCAGTTGAGGCTGCAAACAAGAATGTCAAGAGGATTCTGTGGAAAACTACCGACACATACACAGACTGGCCAGAAATGCTACCTCTGGCGATATGGGGATATCGAACAACTGAAAGGACTTCAACTGGGGCCACTCCCTACTCTCTGGTCTATGGAATGGAAGCTGTCTTGCCTATCGAATTGGAATTACCTTCGTTGAGGGTTCTAGCTGAGACTGGAATGATCGAAGAAGGCTGGATTCAAAACCGCTACGACGAGTTGGCACTACTAGACGAAAGGAGACTGAGAGCCTTATACCATGTACAAGGGTATCAACGCCGCATTGCACGGGCATTCAACAAAAGGGTGAAACCTAGGGACATCAAGGTAGGAGACATGGTGCTCAAAGCAATTCGTCGCCACGTCTCAGACCCAAGGGGCAAGTTTAGACCAAATTGGGGAGGCCCCTACCTTATCAAACGCATACTTTCTGGAGGAGCAGCATACATCGCAGACTTGGATGGAATGGAATTCGCAACGCCAGTCAACATTGACAAGTTGAGGAAGTATTACCCATGAGAGATGCTCGTTGGACCGAAAACCACAAGGGTGGGCGGATCCAAGCAAAAATTAGAGCAGCCTGCTAGGTCGAAAACCCGCTAGGGCGGCTTAGGCAAAAACTAAGGCATAAATAAAACGCTCGCTAGACCAAAAACCCGCAAGGGCGGTTGTTAGGCAAAATTTAGAGCACAAAAGGAGAGGAAAATACCCGAGTGGACCCTAACTAAAAACAAAACAAATCCCCTTTGTTGGAACTACGTTTATGGCCTGATTCCCTCTGTGGGCACACGCCCCAAAAATCCCCGCATTCTCGGTATGGGAAAATTCCGGGTGCGCCCTTTTTGGAAAGCGCGGCGAAACGCTTCGCAAATCAGAGAGTCGCCACTCGGGTTTTGCGGTTAGTACCCAAGAAACCGTTCTTTTGAAAACGTTTGGACCACGTTTGTTTGATTTTGAAAAAGGCTTTTGTAGACTTGACCGTCGTCACCTTTGATCTTGAGGTTCGGGAGCCAGATTACGAGAGGGGAAGGGTTTTATGGCACCCCCCTCGCCCAGTCCGGAGACCGGTCTCTACTCAGGCATTTTTATAAGACATTTGCGTTTCTCTCTTTATTTAATCATTCTTTTAACCAGTTAGGGCGGGGGAACAGTTAATAGGGATTAAAACTGTAAACAAGTTGCAGTTTATGTACAAGTAGGTGACAAAATATTTATGGATGATGATGTTTGATCTAAGCAAATATAATAGATTGAGAACAAGCTTTTGTGGACATTTTAAGCAGACTGGAGCACACTGACTGTGAGATAGTGCACACAGGAACAAGCCTGCATGCACTGGCCAAGCCACTACATGCAGTCGTGACCTGCGTGCGCCACACCACAACTGGCGTGCGCCGGTAAGCCTAAGACCACAGCTTCTGCTCTCAACCCTCTGGGCTCTGGAAAGGACCAGTGCACACCCAGGACAAACCACGCAGTTGAATATGGATTACTAAGCTATTACAGACAATGTAAAGGGCTTAAAAGCCACCAAATAGACAGAAAACCCCTTAAACAGTGAGGGGAGGATGATCAAAGGCCTGGATGGAAGATCCATGCAAGGGCCAAGCCACTGGAAACTAGACCACTACCGTACGCCACAAATGGAGAGCCGTACGCCGGTTGTCGTTTGGTTCCAATGCTTTGGCTTTGCATCATCTGGGCTCTGGAACATGACCAGAAGGCTCCCAGAGGCCAAACTAGACTAAGATACAGATGGAAGAGAAAGTAACTCTGAATACAGAAAGCTGTAAACTATTTTTTTAGCATGCATCAGGGTGATCAGAACTAATAGAAAGCAAGAAAACAATGATCCATGATCCCCACGCCAGTTTTGCACGTACTACCATTACTGGCGTACGGCACATAACTACTGGCGTGCGCCACTGATCATTGTGCACGGTTTTTTGAAACCTTGCCAGCATTAGGGCCAGGACTGGTATAGATTACCAGCCTTGACCCTGCTAGCCCCCCTCAGGGGTCAGAACAGAAAACAGAAACAAGAGGTTTTATACCTTTTGTTGTGAGTTTGAAAGTGAGTTTGAGCTTGAACTTGGGATTTTGAGGGTTGGAGGATGAGTGTTTGGGAGGGGCTGCTTGCTTACTCTTTCAAGTGGTGGAAGAAGAGAAAGCAAGAAACCAAGAGAGAGAGATAGAGAAAGAGACTTAGGAACTCTTTTTTTTGTAACCCTTTGCAAGAGTGGGAGAGGGGAGTATAAATAGGCAAAGGGGGCTGAGATCAGTTTTGGGCATTAAGGCTTGTTTGGCTTTAAGAAGCATCCCATGCATTGAATGCATGGGACAAGGCTTGAAAGGTGGTGTAGGGATGGAGGGAGCAGCTCTGGACGAAGTCATCATCAGGAGACTGTGGACGACGTCAGGGTGGCCACCAAAGTCCCGCGCTTCTGGCCGAATAAAGGTTGATTTGACTGGCATTGATTGGCGTGCGCCACTTTGTGAGTGGCGTGCGCCAGTAATCGGCGATGACTGACACGTGGCAATGTTTCCTGCGCACGCTAGTCAAGAACTAGCGTACTCCAGTAGGGTTTTGTTGTGGCCATTTGGTTCTGGCTCTAGGGTTCGATAAGGGTTTGAGATGGGTTCGGATGAGGTTCGGGACGCTCAAAGCTCAAACTCATGCACGAACTCGGGATGTTCTTGACCATAATCATCATCGGGGAATCAAAAGACCGTAAATAAACTATTCCGGAAAGTCCAAAATAGGGTGTCTACACCCTCCATGGGATACGTAGGCAATCTCTAAGTTCGAGATTCGGCCACTGCTATCACTTCCGAAATTTCTAGGTCTATCCTAAAGCATGTTCGCTATCAAATCATGGCAATAACATCTTCAAATAAAACGACCAAATGTTTTATTATTTCCAAAGAGAAAGGACAAAGCAAACCTAAACAATTCTTAATCCATGAAAGCTAGAATCAAACAAACATCTTTTGAAAAACATAAGCAAAGCGTCGATCTCTAGGTCTTCCTTCTCTTTGCACTACGATCCTCCAAAAGGTTTTTCTTCAACCAGCGTTTGTAAGAACCCGATAGCTTGGCAATGAAGTTCTCAGCAACCTCCTGCATCACTCTATTTGGCCAAAGACGCAGCATATTGCGATGGAAGTTGGCATCATGGATCTTAGAGACGGTGTACTCAGGGTCACCTAAGATTGCGGCTTGTTCAGCCCCAAACTGCCTTTGAAAGCGAACAGGGAAGTAGAAAACGACTCGAGTAATGCCAATCACTGCTACACCAAAGTGGTTCATGGTACTCACGGTCATGCTCTCGATACCATACCAGGGGCAAACCCATTGAATCCAATCACCCCTGCAGGTCCTCATCCATGCTTCCCAAGCAGCCTCAGTTGGGAATTGCTTAATCATGTGACGCTCCGTGCATTGGTCTGGATTATAAGGAAGTCGCTCCGGCGCATCCCACACCTTTAGCTTCTCAAACAACCACACCTAGAGAAAAAGGGAAAATTGTGAGTTGAGAGAACACGTGAGTCAAAACAAAAGAGTGATGAGTGAAAAGATAAACTTGACAAAATAAACAAATAAAGGAGCGAACCTGCAATAGCAAGGGACCGCCTGAGAACTGGGCTGTAGGACTACCCTTCATCACATCTAGACCCATCAAGGTCTCTGCCAACACTAAGCCAGCGAAACCCATACGGTTTCCAATTTGTTGAGCAAGGTTAAGCAATACAGGATCAGCATGACCAGAGGAAGGGCCAAGCAAGTAGTAATGAATGAGACAAATGTACAATGCATGAAAGCACGACTTCTGTAGGGAAACTTGGCGATGGGCCTCAGCTGTACCAAAACGCTGAATAAGTTGCAGAATCTCCAGCCTTCCTTTCACTAGGAAGAATTTAACTTCATGTTTCTGGACTCGGAGTAAATCCTTCAGGAGATCACTTCGGTTGAACAAAGGATTAGGGATAACAAAACCTTCCCTGTCTGAATGGCCCATAATGGCCGCAAATTCCTCGATAGTAGGACACAACTCCTCTCTCTTAAAGCGAAAGACGTGAAAATCAGGGTCCCACAAACTAGCGGCTGCCCTAAGGAAGGCAAAATTCACAGGAATGTGACGAAGAGAAAAGAGGAAGTCCATGCCAAAGGACTTAAAGTGCAAACGGTCAAGGCCATTAAAGGAATCCAACCACTGATCAAGGACTGGTTGTGCCATATGCAAAGAATTGCTGCTGACAATGCTATCGGGTTCGTAGAACGCGTACTTATAGGACTAGGTCGAGTCTTAGTTCGAATCGGAATCGGATTCTTAATCCTCAGAAATTTAGTCGGTCTCTCGGCCGGAACTTCGATAAGACGGCCGTGGGATCAATCCACTGGCCCGTATATAATAGGGTTGACCTACAAGTCAAACCCAGGCAAACCAAACGATCCCTCGGCCGCCAGATCGAAGCTTCGGCCGTATAATCACTAGCTCGGCCGCCAGAACGGCTATTTTGCAGACTGTTCCCACGGTTCAGTTCGTTTCGTTGGATTAACGAGAATGTCACACGTAAACAACGTAGAAACAACATGTACAATCACAATCGCAGAGCAAAAGGTTTTTGTTTCATATATCAAAAGCTTTTTACATCACAAGGTGGATCATCCCACATTTCCTAACAAACTATACATCGATTTCCTGTCGAACTAACCTATGCAGGAAGAGAAACAAAGAAAAAACAAAAAAAGAGGAAGCAGGAGAGGATGTCGAACCCTCTGGTGGTCCGAACAAAAGAGACCAGCTGCAAAAAAGAAGAGGACGCCCCTGGGGCGATGTATACCAAAGGAGTACTACGGTGCAGAAGGGACACCACATGGCTCAAAAGAATCACCACATGGCCCAGAAAAACCACCACACCGCGTACCACCGCCACGCCAGGAGCTCCGTGTCGCGGAAGCAAGTCACCCATGCGAGGGCCCCTAATCAAGCATACTCATGCGAGGATCCATAATCAAGCGTCAAGACAGGACCAAAAGCAAACGCGGTCTCCCTCCGCGCACGCTAGCCGCATCAGCATATCACCCACGGCCCGGAGCTGTCGGAAACAAGGAGAAGTGGAGGGGGGGTCTTCGGTGGAAGCCTCGGACGGAAGGAACGGAGAGGGAAGAAAGGAAAGTGAAACAAACGGCTGAGGCCGTGGCCTTTTATAGGCCCCTGGAAATGAATCGATTAAGCGGCCGAGACATCGGTTCCCCGGCCGATACATCAATCCCTCGGCCGGGAGATCGATCTCCTGGCCCTCCAAATCAATTTCCTTCAACGAGAAGCAGATTTTGCTCAGTGCACTAATTCGAGCCATTACAGACTTCTAAGTCCTCAACCAACCAAGTAGCCTTGGGGGCATCCCTAAGCCAATGCAACATGATCAAAACCAGCCTTGGGGGCATGCCCAAGTATGAGGAAAATCTCTCTCCACAGACTACTGACCGGAGCTCCCACTAAGGATTATCAAAACCAAGCCCACCATCTCAGCAACTCTACGCTTGCCACTCCAGCAGCTTCGTCTCTACCAACTCAGCGGCTCTACTCATCAACTCAGCGGCTCTACGCCCCCACCTATCAACTCAGCGGCTCCAAGCCCACGGTTTCAACTGGCTCCAAGCCATAAACAATCAAGTTCTCAACAGACTCTACGCCCACTATCCTGACAGGCTCAAAGCCCATCATCCTTACACGACTCAGCGGCTCCTAGCCCGCTATCTCAACTAGCTCGAACCCATAACAACCATCTTGGCGGCTCTAAGCCCATTATCGACAGGCTCTACGCCCTTTATCACAACTTAGCGGCTCAAAGCCTATTATCTCAAATGGCTCCAAGCCATCACCTCAAATAGGCTCGAAGCCTATCTCAACAGACTCTACGTCTACTATCACCCAGCGGCTCGAAGCCCTCGAATCAGCAGCTCTGTGCTCGCTATCACAACAACAGACTCTACGCCTGTTATCACTCAATTTGGCGGCTCCAAGCCCATTGTCTCAACTGGCTCGAAGCCGTACACAATCAAGCTCTTAACAGGCTCAAAGCCTATGTCTATTACCTCAGCGGCTCAAAGCCCATTATCTCAACAGGCTCGAAGCCTATATCTACCACCTCGGCGGCTCCAAGCCCATTACTCTAATAGGCTCAAAGCCTGTATCTACCCTCTGAAATGGCTCGAAGCCATAAACTCAGCGGCTCAAAGCCCAACATCTCAACTGGCTCGAAGCCGTAAACAAGCAACAGGCTCTAAGCCGCCCCATCAATCAAAGACATCTATTCTCAGGCTCTACGTCTGAATGCTCAAAAATCTAACATTTTTGAATGCTCAAGCTCTACGCTTGGATGCCCAACCACTGTGTACTGGATGCTCAGGTTATACACTTGAATGCTCAAGCTCTACGCTTGGATGCCCAACCACTGCGTACTGGATGCTCAAAGCCTGTACTTTGAATGCTCGGATTCTGCCGTCCGAATGCTCGAGCTCTACGCTCTGAATGCTCAAGTCCAGAACTTGATAGAAGCTCTAAGCTTAAAACAAACACACACGCATGGGCCCGTACACATATTGCATCAACATTATCACATCGAGTCTGCATCATATCTGTTCACATCTAACGAACAAGCATCACACATATACATTCTGCATATCTTTCATGAAACAGGTCAATCCTGCAATCAACCGGCTCCATGCCTCGATTTTATTGACCGGCCCAACGCCTCGATCTTTTGGCTCCACGCCAACACTTATGATGGAAAAGCTCCGTGCGCAGACCATCAGAATGCAACCAGCTCTACGCTTCGGTTCAAATCACGTCAAGCTCTAAGCTCCGACAACTTAGGCCCTTACCTCAAGACTGCATGCAGGCTCCACGCCTCGATCACTTCAGGCTCCACGCCTCAGTTCCTTCATCTCAGGCCCTTGCCTTACACCAGCTCCGCGCTTCAGTTCATCACGTCAAGCTCAAAGCTCTGACACCTCCTGATCAATACCAGCTCCACGCTTCGGTCCCATCAAGCTCTAAGCTCACCTCAGGCCTTCATCTCATAACCACAGCAGGCTCCACGCCTCAATCTAGTCACCTCAGGCTCTCGCCTTATGATCAACACCAGCTCCGCGCTTCGGTCTTACCCAATCCCCTCAGGCCTTCGCCTCAAGATTGCAACTGGCTCCATGCCTCGATTCCATCACACTCCAGGCTCTCGCCTCATGACTACAACCGGCTCCATGCCTCGGTTTCCTCATCACCAAAGCTCCGTGCTCCAGTTACTGGCCCTGCGCCCCCCACATCTCAAAAGCAAACCGGCGTCCAACTCATCCCCAGCAGATGGTTTGGATTCCACCCCATTACATCAATTCCTTCCAGCTCATTCGCAAGGATAGGCTACTCTACCGAGTTCCTTTCAGTCAAAGTAAGGATGATCAAGAAAAGCAAACGCACCTGTTTTGGAGAACAACAGAGTATGGGGCAAAATCCTCTATAACAGCATTGATTAAACAGCTTAGAAAAATTTTCGAAGCTCAAACGACGTAGCACAGCTATGCATTGATAGCCACGCGTTATTTAAAAGCAACTCACCCAGATAACCTAAGGGTAAACTTAAATAAGTGTCTTAATTGCTTGGACGCAAGCATTTAACCCACTTAGGGGAGTAAGCGACGTAGTGTAACTGCACTGCGACAAGTAAAGAAGCAACTGCACTGTGACAAGTAAAGAAGCAAAAAGCTCCCAATTTAGACATTACATGTCTATCTAAATCAAACAAAAAAGCTCAGAATAAAATTCTAGCTATGCAAATCGGTACAGCAAAAGGCATACCACTTGCAGAAAATACTAGCACTCAGCACAGCAATAACAAGGACAGGAACTGGCAAAATCAAAATGTCTAGATAAAGACTATTGGAAAATGCCATACCATAAGATAAAAGTATCTTTTATCTTTTCAAACGAGTACCTGCACCTGTTAAAACAAGCCTGTAGGAGGCCCCCAAGATATGATCTTTTAAAGATCATCCTCATCAACCATCAGAAAAGTATTCGGGCCAAACTCAAGGCCACTCCCAAAAACACAAAGTACGAAAAGTATTTAAGTGTGTTACAAACCCAAATGAAATTAAAGTTTCAAGAGCCATTCAAAAGCTCGGGGTGGAACTGTTAATAGCCTGCCCATCACCAGATGATGGGCCAGGAGGAGTTACAGCCTGAATTGGAGTTTCAAGAGGGAGAGAGACTTTTTCCGGAGTGCTGAGAAGGGATGCAATCGAAGAGCTCGGAATAGATGTATCTTTGGATACCACCTCATCGCCTTCCTCTCCTCCTTTCTGTCTCCCGTCAAGACATGAGGGCCCTTCTTCATCGTTAACCTCAAACTTGGAGAAATCCAAGTCTGGGAAAGCCAAGGCTGCCTGGCTCCTCATGGCTTCAAACCCATCAAAATATTGTTGGGTAACATCTTGACGGTACTCAGGGGACTGAAGGAAGAGTTCAATGGCGTCTCTACAGGCATTCTTTACCTTCTCCAACATCCCCAAACTTGTGGACTTATACTTCTCCATTTCCTTATCCCAACCAAGGATTTTCAGTTCCAAACTCCGAGCAGTAGCCACAGCAGTATCTCTCTCCTCCTCCAAACCTCTCTTTGACTTCAGGGCATTGTCCCTCTCAGTTGTCAACTTCCGAAGCTCTGCAATCATGGCAGCACTCTGCTTGGAAAGCTTATTGTTGGTCTCAGAAAGTGCAGCCATTTGTTTCCCCAAACCAAGGCTTTGGGAAACCAGAAAGCGACCACGAGCCGTAGCCTGCAAAAAGAGGAAGACAGAATTAAGTAAAGAAACACCTAGAAAAGCTAGCTGACAAAAAGCAGAAAGGCCTACCATAGCCATCTCAACCAACATAAGCTCCCCCACAGCTTGGAGAGACATCTCCGCCATTGAATCCTTGTCAGCAGCACAGAGCAGCCCAGAAGCACGCTCCAAGGCCTCTTGGAAATTTGCCAAAGTGGAAGGACCAGCAACAGCTTTCATCTTTTTGGAAACAGGGGTACCCTCCACGGCCGTACCCTTTGCCTTCCTCTTTGAAACTTCACCACCATCCACCTCAAGCAGCTCAACCACTAAGTCAAGAGAGGGATCTCTTGAGAAGTCAGCGTCCAAGAAACTCTCAACATTCAGCTCCTTCTGGAGACGTGAGCTCTTCCTTTTTGGAGCTCCACCTCCAGGCGACTGCTTTACCCTCTCAGCCTTTAGTTGAGCCAACAAACTCTTGTCCATTTTTGGTGCCAACCCTGTATCTTCTCCTTCTTCCTCTGAAAAGGAATCAAGAGAGAATGATAAGAAAAGTCAGCAGGCAATCTAAAATGCCTAAACAGAAACTGGGAATACCTCTCAAAAGAGCTAAAGCCTCACTAGATGTTTCAGGACCCAGCAGGTAGGTGGCCAAAGATTCCGGAGTCACAAGCAAATCCCAGCTATGAATTTCGTAGCTCCGAGCTAACTTCAGTTCTGCTTCTATAGCTGGGGTCGAAGGATACGAGGCACGAGCTGCATAAAAACATAAAACAGAGATCTTTAAAAACAAGGAAGTGCTAAAAGCAAGGTTCAAGAAAATAAAAGAAAGCCACAGCTTACAACTGGCAATGGGCTCCCCCCATCTAGAGGGAGCATGCTGCGTATAGGACCCAATTTCCCAGTCCAAAACTTCCCATCCATCTCCACCAACAAAGAAAAACTTATCCTTCCAGTTTCTATGGACGTGAGGAAGATCAGTGACCAATTCTCCTCCGTCGGGTCTCTTGGCAAAGTAATACCATCCTACACCCCCAGGAGCCTCCTTTACTTGGAACTGGTTTAGAAAGGGCCCCTTCGTCAACGGCGTAAGACCATCCGACATGGCTCCCCAAAGAGCAGCACAGCCGATCAGTAAACGCCAAGAGTTGGGAACGATCTGGCCAGGAGCCAAACCCAGAAAACTCAATACTTCCCTAACCACGGTAGGAAAGGGCAATCGAAGCCCCCCTTCTAAAGCCCCGACGTAAACACACGTCTCGTTCTCAACAACAGAACAGGCTCGCTCAGACCCTAAGGGCTTTCTGAGAGTTACGGAAGGCGGAATCGAAAATCTAACCCTAACCACGGCTAACTCTTCACTCGTAATCGTCGAAGGAATCAAAGAAGCTGAAAAATTTGGAACCCTAATGGGACCTGTCGACGACGACGGAGGTGAAAAGGCTTAACACTACCAGAACGACCCGCATGCAAAGAGGCCTTACCTATATTGCTACGATGCAATGGGACCTCTTCATCGACCGACGACTCTTCCCCTTGAAGAATCGAGGAGAAATCAAGGGCATCCCCCGACATTGGTCTTGTAACAGATGATCGAGGGCGTAAAGAAGTCGAAGAACTAAAAAGATCACGGAAGACCCTGTTTTGGAGAACAACAGAGTATGGGGCAAAATCCTCTATAACAGCAGGACTAGGGTTAAAGGAGGCAAAATACGCTAGTCTAGCATAAACAAACCTCCCTAGAACAGCCCGCTCTAGACTCGGATTTTCTGTACCAAGAAAAGGAAAATCTAACATGAAAAGAAGACAAGAACAGCAAGGGAGAAGGAACGTACCTACGGGAGACGGGCTCTAGAAAAGACGACGAAGGAAGAACGAAGAAGGGTTTCGTGTAGAAAAATCGCCTGGGATGATCCGAACACAAACTACAGAAATCTTGATCAGAACTTTTGAACCAGCTTAAGCGTCACAGCGCCAATCCCGATAAACGCTCCTAGATCCTCGTCGTCCACCTCTAAGCACCAGGATAGCAAGGATATCGACACCTGTCCCACGATGCAACATTGCATTTAAAACCTCAAAAGGAGAGGAAAAGCGGCAACCGCCATTCAGGTCTGAACTATGTTTCTAACCTCCAGCTAAGGGTTGGAGCTTGGAAACAGGGGAGTACCTGGTAAGTAGGATAAAATCTGGTATGGCCAGCTTTGCCATAGACACGGACCTGGGGAGTAGGTATCAGCTTTGCCCAAGCTCCCCAGGAGAGCAACACCTACAGCAAGGAAAGAGGGCGCCAGCTACGCCTAAAAGGTAGAGCTGGAGCTAGATCTGAGGACCAGCTATGATACAAAGCTAGTCCAAATGGGACCAGCTATGACACGAAGCTGATCCAGACCCACCGAGTACATCACGCGATTAAACCCAAATCCTACGGGATAAGGGTGAAGAACCATTAAGATAAGCACATTATGCTTATCCTAATCACCAATAAACATCAGATAAGGATTCCATGCTAAAGCAGGGTGCTCGTGGAGTTCCAGCTAAGGCAGGACTCCACTCACCCCACCAAAGCGATCCAGATATCCCCGGAATGCAGTCCTACTATGACTCAACCTCCAATCAAATGCCTATAAAAGTGACGGTAGAACTCCAATAAAGGTACGCTCACTGACAACCGAGAATCTCAATTCTCCTACCACATAGCAAGTTCAATACTGACTTAGGCATCGGAGGGTGGTTGGCAAGCCGCCCACCGGTGACTTTTACTTCAGCTTTGTTTTGCAGGATCAAGTCTGTGCCGGATTCAAAACTGCTTCATCAAGCACCCTGGAAACTCTTAGACCGAATAGCAAATAAGTAAACATGAGGTCGCGCTCAAGGAGCTGCCTACGTACCCCGTTGTAGGGATCAGACCTGCGTAGTTCATTGGTCAAATGCAAGTAGTTGATCATGCTCATGACAATGTTTATGATGCAAGCAAGTAAATGGGATTGACCCTTGAATTCTCGAAAATGGGATAGACCCTTGCAGTAAAAATTGAATTTTGAAAAGTGAGACAGACCCTCGCAGTAAAAATTGAATAGTGGGACGGACCCTCGCGGTAGAAATTGAATAGTGAGACGGACCCTCGCGGTAGAAATTGAATAGTGGGACGGACCCTTGCGGTAGAAATTGAATTTCAAAAGGTGGGACGGACCCTTGCAGCGGAATCCTTTACGTCAAAGGATTCCTGGAATTAAAATGGGACAAGCCCATTTGAGATGGGATAGATCCTTTTATTTTGTAAATGGGATGGACCCTTGAAATTTTGAAAAAAAGGTGGGATAGACCCCTGAATATTTTTTTTTGGAAATGGGCTAAACCCTTGAATTTAACAGAAAGTGGGATAGACCCTCGAGTTAAATTTTCTTACAGGGGCAGACCCTCCCAATAGAAATTGGGTTTTGAACTTGGTCCAAAAGGGAACAAAACAAGCCGAGGCCCATTATCTTCCGGAAACCATCTTCAGCACTAGGGACATTGTCTTTAGCGCTGGGGAGTCGTTTCAGTTTCTAGACTTTTAAACTCTCAACTACCCACTTTTCAGGCATGCCTCTTCGCTTCATGTGCACAATTATGGCACGTTTAGAGGTCCGAAACTCCTTTATAAGGGGAGGGATGACTTCCCTTTTCAATACACATCAATATTTCCCACAAGAGAAGACTCTTTGAACTCTTGTGCTTTGAATGGTGGATCTCCGAGCTCGCATGCAAATTCTGGAGGACGAAGTAGCCCATCTTCGCGAGGTGGTTACGCTACTTCGAGCCCAACTTTCTTCTCTTCAGTCTACTACGCACATGCTTCAAAAGGCAGTCTCGTCTCTCCAAGATGACGTCTTTGAAGCAAAGATAAAGGCTCTCGACCCAGAGTTCTGGAGTTACAAGCCTGCCAAGGAGGAGGGCGACACCGAGGGGGACAGCGACAACCACTCAGATGATCGTTCCGACGCTGCCAATGATGCAAGCGACGGGGCTAACTCCGATGGTGGTGACGATGGCGGAGACAACATTGACGACTCCGCCTTCGCAGTGTTTGACCACCCTGAGAGCGACTAGGGGATGGTGACGAGGGGATGGCTGGTCCCTCGTTTCTTTTTTCCTCTTTTTTCTTTTTGTTGTTTTCTGCATTTTTTTTCTTTTTTTATTGTTGTTCTAGGCCTCCGTGCCTTGGTACGTAGGTGGGCCACAGTGCCCGGTTTTTGTAAATTCGGAACGGTTGAATAAAAACTATCTTATTGCTATTATCGAGCGGTTGCCCTTTTTGTTTATTGTTATTCATTTAACCAATCCGGAATTGATTAAATCCAAACCATGCTGAACACTTGAAATCATTCTGAAGTTTTCTGAACGTCAGAGGAGTGCTTTGCACTAAACTCGAAGTCCCTTATGCTAGGGTGTTTGAAAAATTTCTTGTCCCTTGTCAGGTCGTGCCCAGCACTGGACACTAAGTCTTTTGTGATGGGGACGGCTTCTCTGGGCCCGATCCAGCCGAACAGTTTTCTTTCTTTTTCTCCCCTTTTATTTCACCCTTGCGCTAGGGCTTCTTATTTCGGTGCTTCGAATTCAGAGAGCTCTGCTCTCTCTCCTCATCGCCTCCTCCTGATCTCTCCCTATTCTCCCTTTCGATCGACTTCTATCATTCTTCCTCCTTTCCCATGGTCATGGGATGCACCTGGGTTCACCTGGCTGGCGCGGTGGGAGACCGCGGAGACTTGGGTCGTGTCTTGAAGCTTGATTAGCTCTCCCCGCTTGCGGGCGTAGGTCGCATGATGAGGGGCGCCTGAGTGATGGTTTGATACCATGTGGTGATCCTTTTGAGCCACACCCTGGGCGGTCTCTACCTTTTGCCATAGCGTTCTGGTGGTCAGACAACCAGAAGATTCCGTGGACTTTTCCTCCCTCTTCCTTTGCGGCGAGGACCTCGTGCTCAGGGATTTTTCTTTTGGGTGCCTGTTTACCCTTGTAGCTTGTAGGAGTAGGGATAGCAACCGAGCCTACATGCCCTGGTAATTTAGCTTGCTTTTCTTTTGATATGTATCTTGACTCATGGATTTCAATGGATATATGAAAATTGCACTTTATTTCGTCCATTTTTTGTTTATTTGTTTAACAACTTGTATAATCATGAATAACCTTTTGAAAATTTGCGCTGACAATGTTTCTAAGACTCAAGACAAATTGAACTGCTATCATACGTCGTAGTCTAGCTAGAAAGAAGTGGATGACACTCTTTTGATTTGAAAAAATAATGAATTTTGGCAAATTTTGTGACCAAAACCTTGAATTTTGACATTCCACTGAATATGGCGCTCTTGGTCAATCTTAAACGCACAATACGACCTGTATAAACTTCCTGAGTGACCCAAAGTTTTGTGGAATTGAATTTGAACTTGCCACGGAGGCATTTGAATGGGAAAAAGGACACTTTTGGTACCAAAAACTCAAATTTGCATGAACTAGTGAAATTGACACTTCCATATGGTCGCAAATACATAACACGACCTGTGTGCGGTGTCTGAATAATCAAAAACCGCTTAGAAATGAACTTGGGCGTCCAACGGGCTCATTTGAATGGAAAATGATGCTTTTTATATCAAACCCTCGAATTTTGACCTGGACAAACAAAGGACACTGCCGTGATGTCATTTTGTCTTATTGAAACATGTTGAGATAGTTGGAAGTGAATCTAGAGGCTCATAAATGGTTTTGAGCGATTGGGACCAGATTCTGCTAAAAATTGCAGACTCGTGCCCTGCGTTGGGCACTTTGTTCCTTGCGCTAGAGAGTTATGGGATATAGTCCCTAGCGCTGGGGACTTACTCCTTTGCGCTGGACACCTACTTCAGCGAACAGTTTCTACTGATTCCCAAGGCCACATTGTCTGCAATTATATCTGTAGACACCCCAATTTGGCCTAACGATTATTTCAAGTCCCACCTTGGGGACCATCCCGATGATGAATGGATACAATAATTGCTAATTGACTTCTGGCGAAACTCAGGACTTTTGGTGAGTACTTTTAGCCACTTAAAGGACCCAATCTAGAGCCAAATAGCCTTTCAGATAGAAATACAGTATCCCAGGAAAATCTATCCTTCAGCCGTAACATTGATCTCACGGCCTCAACATCATTCTTTCACCCGTGAAACATGTTGCTTGAAAATCTCCCTGAGAGATTGATTCCTCAGCAGCCAGATCGATTCTTCGGCCGCCCAATCTATTCCTCGGCCACCAGAACTATTGCCGAGCCACCAGATCGTCTATTTTTCAGATTCTGGAATGTTCTGTCATTCGTTTGATCGACGCACCAAACCCTAGCAGCCACAACACGATGCTTAGGGGTTACGAAAGGAGTTTCCATGCAGAGTTCTTGATGTCCTAAACTACCTTTTTGATTCACGCCATTTGATTGGCCGGAGTGAGTCACCCCATGCCTATATAAAGAGGCCTTAGGGTTCCGGAATTAACATTCAATTCCTCCATCTCATACCTCCAAGCTCTGTAGAAATCATCTCTCATATCCTCTCTACAAAAGCCCTAAACCTTTGTGAGCAGCCGCATCCGGCCCGAGCGATCAAACCCCGAAGTACAAACCCTAATCCTAGGGTATCGAGAAGAAGATCAGTCAATCACCCTCAATCTAAAGCAATCAAGCATTAAGGGATCAAGGTGGTGAGGCCCAAGGGCCTATGGTTTGATTCATCTTCTTTTTTATATATATACTTTAATTATAGTGTTTTAATTCCTGATGAACTCTTCGTTCTGGTGTGAGGAAGAATACCGGCTGAGATATCATTCCCACAGCCGGTACATAGATCCAGTGGGATCCTGCGGCCGTGACATCAATTCACCGGCCGCGGGATCCATTCCCTGGGACAACCTGCTGTTTTCCTGTTTATTTCATGCATGCTTTACTTACTGTCCTAGTTCACCACATTAACTGTTAAAGGCTAAAATCAGTGTATGTGTTTAGAATTAAATAAAGCAAGTAATAATCGTATGTTGAATGATTATGGGCCAGTCTCATGGCTGGGTGAAGAGGGGTGCCTAACACCTTCCCCTTATCATACTTTTGGCTCCCGTACCCGGAATCTCTATTTGCTTTTCCTAGTTTTTATAAACTAGGTGGCGACTCTATTTTGATGATAACCGCTATCGTGTGGCGATGTTCCTAGCCATGAGAATGTCTACGATCTTGGTTTATGAAATGGAAAGCAAACAAACAAGCATGATCAATCTGTATGGCGATGCCCCGTTTGGGAGGTGTTTACAGTTTTTGGCAACTCTGCAGGGGACTTGAGAGCCATAACCAGAAAGTTCGACATAGGATTAATACTTGCTTTATCTAATTATTTTATCACATGCATCGAGCGGGCAACCTCGTTGAGTTCACCTAATACCCCGGCATGCCACGGGCTATGTTAGGAGTTCCAGAAAACCCCTAACGGAGCACCCTTTCAGACTACCCAAAACCTTGCATATTGTAGAAAGCCATAGAACTCTTTCCAAACTAGGACAGGAAATCCCAAGCAGGTTAGGACTATGTGTTGCATTATATCACAAACTCTTGTTTAATTCAATGATTATCACTCTGTAGAGTTTTAATTGCTGTAGAAGATGAATTTCATGCTCATTTTATATAGAGTTTGTGATGAATTCTATCTCTCTTTGAGATAAATTTTGACTTGTTAGAGATTGCCACAGTTCTCAACTGTTAGGAGTTCTAAAAAAAAAAAGTCTTCTTTTTCCTCTAGGATTTATAAATATCTTTCTTTATTTCTTCTTAATCCTTACTAGGATCTTTTCTATAAAAAAAAATTAAAAATGAGAGAGTCCTTCATTTTTCCTCTAGGTTTTACAAATTTCTTTCTTTCTTTATTTTCTTTATTTTCGCCAGCATCTTAAAAAAAAGAGAAAAAGGAAAAAAGAAAAGTGGGGGGTTTTGTCAATCTTGTATCTTGCATGACACATTGTATATGTGATCTCTTGATCAAATAATTGTTGTATGATTGTCTATTGTATTACATTGTTACCTAATCACATAACTTCACAATACGTTGTCCAACCACTTGGTTGCATGCATGGTAAATGGGTCATCATATTAAGGGCAGCTTACATTCTAGGGGGGGCAATAGGCGTTGGTGCACTGCACAATCACTTGATTTGGGATGTCTCAGTATAAACGTAATTGAGCTTTTGCTTCTTTTAGATTTGCTTTTGGACTTAGCTGTGACAGTTGTGGCCACCGATATCTCATAACCCCTTTCCCTCAGAAGTTGATAGCACCGTGATCATAATGGAAAACCATGAGCTTGCCCAACAAGTCAAGGACATCAAAGCTGCCTTGGTTCACTCAAAAGGAGATCAAATCCTTGATTTTGATGGACTCTACCTTTTCCCAAATGCCAAACTGCCAGAGAAGTTCAAGATGCCCGATATTGAGAAGTTTAATGGCACTGGCAATCCCACCAGCCATGTCCGCCATATCATCAACACCTTGAAACCTATGGGCCTGAATGATGGCCCCTAGGAGAATCCCCATAGTAGCTCATTATACAATCTGAAAGGCTCCCATGATTGGTTCCAATGTGCATTGCTCTACCGTATTTCTTGCATTTCTCAACCAATGGAGAAAGTACCTGATCCATATAAAAAGAGTAATTGTGAGATTTCCAAAGATGATAGGAAACTGTGTCTTTGAAATGTTTTTTAGTGCAATGTCTATGTTAACGAAAAGTAAACTTTTATTCTAATGTCAAGATAGATTAGCAGACAAATACATTAATGGAGTACTGGCAAGAATAATAAGTTATATTAGAACCTTGTTGATATATAAAGGCATAAAACTTAAGTACACTAGTCCAGCATTTTAATCCTTGATATTAAAATGCAGTATACCAAAAACCTGCTATTGTCCGACAACCAAGTAATTAAATGCAGCTCATCTAGAAAGAATAAAATAGGTATTAGAGAGTACCAGCTCTGACAATACTTTGGGCATGCCCTAATTTGGTATTGACAGCAAAAAATCATTGTTCAGCAAAAAATAGAATTGATAGCTGCATCCATTGTTCAGTTCCACATGCAAAAAATCAGAACCAACCATTAGCATTCTCTGACAAGTGACAGCAAACTCATAACACACTTTCTAAACAGTGAACATTAGGATTGGTATCCATGATTTCCGTTCGGTAAAATGTGTACCCACCAAGAATGTCAATCGAAGTCATAATCTTCACATACCATTATCCAGCAATGACAGTTGGACTGTTGTGTTGGGTACACCCAAGTGGAGTGGGTGTGATTGTAGGGGATTACTCCCCATGTGTTTTTTGGAGTGTGTGGGCAAAAGAGACAGAGAGGGGCCAGGGAGTGTGAGCGAGAGGCTCCTCCTTCGGGAGGAGCCAGGCTCCTCGGAGATGCCCGGAGAGACTGTCGGAGAGCCACCAGAGTGAGGGAGGGAGAGAGAGGAGTGATGGCAGCCGGGTTGTGGCGTGCCGGAGAGGTTTTTTCAAGTATATTGTATTTGTTTTGTGATTAATACATATACGGAGTTTTTCCTCGCATCTCTCGTGTTTGTGCTTGGTTTGTTTGCGTGCTTGTGCTTCGGGTGCGGATTATAGGGTCGGGGTCTCGACCCAACATGTTGAACCCATAACTACCAGAATGAGGTACTCCCCGCCGATTGAAACTAAAACTACTCCAAACTAGATGGTAGCCTTACACACTTACCAAAGGGGGGAAAAACAACAGATAACTTCACCAAACAAAGACTAAAAGTTCTCACAGTCAATGATGTTGGATGATACCACGTTCCATAAGAACACCAACTTTAAAAAGAAAATACATTAGCTAACAGCACAACTTGCAACTACACAATGCACATGCATGAATTGTTGGAACTTGTGGCTCATATGTTCTCGTAAAAGGCCAGTGCCGAGCGGAGCGGAACGGTACGGTACGGAATTATTAGGGTTGAAATAGAAGTAGCGGCTATATATACTCTCTATTGTAAAACCCTATGTACGGTGATCATCAATAAACAGATTCTCTCTCCGCTCCCGTGGACGTACCCGGTTTTGGGGAACCACGTATATCTCTGTGTCGATTCTTTATTGTTTATACTCGTATATCGTGTGCGTGTGTGTGTGATGATCCTAACAAGAACAAATATAGAAATAAAGAATTAGGAATAGTTAGTATATGGTGCAGAGAGTCAATGCCAAATGATGATTTAAAGAGATCAAAAGGATGGAAAAAGTTGCTATGTACCATGTAGCAAAGAATCAAAGACTACTCTGTTACAATGAGGCCAGTAACCTATCAAAGCAGGATAATGAATCACAAGAATGAAAGACCTATTACTCGATCTTCAGCATAGAAAATACTGCATGAGCCTATTAAGTTACTAGTAAACCCAAAAGCTTAAGTTGTTAGGAAATGGGCCTTACAACGTATAACAAGCTAATCAACACCTCCCTCATGAGCAATAGAATGCAAACGGGGAAAAAAATACAAAGAGAAAGACTTGAACCCACAACCTCTCTCAACCTGAGCTTTGTGTTAAGTTACCAGGAGTCCAAAATCTTAAGCTTTTAGGAAATGGGGCTTAAAATGTATATCAAGCATTTCAACAAAGCCTACATCACTTTATCAAATTTATGCATTTTCTTCCATCTTTGTTTCTTTCTTTTTTCATCTACCTTTGGTGTGGGGTCAGGGAGAAAGAAGATGGTGGCCTAACCTGGTAGAGAAATAAGACTCGAGAGGTACACATGGGGCCAAAAAAATAGTTCCCATGATTATTCAAGACTTTTATCTGCTGATGGAGAAAAACAAGAAAGTCTTATGTGAAATTGAGTAGCTATGACCGTTTGTGGTCACTTGAGGCCAGAAACTGCATATGCAAAGACTAACAAACTTGATTCTGATAACCCCAGAAACTATTATTAGGTGTTCAAATTCAAGGGCAAGACATGCAGTTCATCTCTCTTGATCTCCAAAACCAGAAGCTCTCTAATCTCTAATTGGAGTTCTAGTTGTACAATCTCATATGACCAGTGTCGATGTAATCAAAGCAGAAGTGACTGAGTAAATGCAACGTTACACGAAAACATTAAGAGTTCATGGATGATGCTACCAAATCGCATCAACAATCTAACCCAATGGATTTTTTATTTTTTGATTCTGAAATTTAATCGTCTTCAGAGGTACTCTTAAGTATATGAGCATTCCTATCAAATTAAGAAGTATACCACCACCACCAACATGATTACCCGAATGACAACAAGAACAACAATACCAGTGAGGTATACATACACAATTTTAGGTGAGGTGCAGAGATGAAGCATCTGCCAGAAAGTATACTCGATATCCATTTGTTGCCACTGCAATTAACCAGCCAAAATAAATAATCCATAAGGGAAAGAATAAGCAAATGAATACGTAAATAGGTGAACAACACTTCTAATTTGTATATGCGTAAATCAGAAAAGGCAGGCTCAAGGCCACCCATAGGACATACTTCTCAACCCTCAAGAATGAATTCCTTCTAATTGACAAACATTACGTTAATTTTTTCCCAATAAGCGAGACTTTTATAAATATCAAAACAGCTAGAAGGGTGCAAGCCATGCAACCTTGTAAACAAGACCTGCGTACACGAAACCAAAAGCAACTACACTAGAGCCCATAAAAATTGACAGGGATGTACAAGTTTCCCCAAAATTCTATATATAAAAGAGTCCAAAACAAATGGACAATCATCTCTAAACACCACACCACCACCACCATTCCTTTCAAACTAGTTTTTTTTTTTTTTTTTTATCGGCCTCCTTTCAAATTAGTTAAAGAGCTTCTGATCCCTTTAAAAGATCTACACGATCGTTCAAAACTAGTCAAGCTCGAGCTCGAATTGAGCCCAAATAATCGAGCTTAAGCTTGGCTCGTATTATCGAATATCAAGGTGTTTGAGCTCGGTTTGTTTACCTACCACATGAGCCGAGCATGCCAAGCTGAGCCACTACAAACGATCCGAGCATTTATAATCAAGCCTCTCAAGCTCGGCTCGTTTACTAACCAAGCTTAAAACTCGAGCTTGACTTGTTTACTGAACAAGCTTAAAACTCGAGCTCGACTCGGTTACTAACAACCTGAACAAGCCGATTTCATAACGAGTCGAGCTGCGCGCTCGCGAATAGCTCGATTCGTGTTGCAGCCTTACTGCCCTAGTCAATACCAACACATGTAGACAGTGCGTATTTGAATTCAATTTCAACGACACAGACAATCACAAAACCTAGGCTAATCTCATAAGAGTAACGGCCTAACAAAAAAGCAAGAAAGATTCATAAAACTACCTAACCCTAGTAAAAGCGAAATAGATAATTGAAGAAATTTAAAAAAAAAAAAAGCTGAAAAGAAACTACCTTTCAGCTCGAGAATTACGATTCTCTTCCTCGGACAGCTGAACTGGCATCCTGAACTGCTCGGCTCGTCGGATCTTCTTCTGGATGGAAGAAACGGCGTCGTCCTTCTTCGCTTCGTCGGTTTCCTTCACGGCCGAGGGCTTCGATTCATCGCCACCGTCCTTGTCTGCGGGTAGAGGATCTGAGGGCAGGGGCGGCTGTGGCTGGTCGGGGGTTCTTCTAGGGTTTTCGCCTTTCGCAGTGGTTGATTTCACAATCGCCGTTGCCATTGTTGATGAGAGAGAGAGAAGGGGAAGCGTAGAAGTGGGTCTGATAAATTGGGTGGAACGCTATAGTAGAATTAATGAAACGTTGTAGTTTCACTTCCGCTTCTCTCCTTGTCTTTCAAGAACAGGAACGCTATTATTGTCCTTTTACAATAGCATTTATAAAAAAATGCTGTTAAATTATGATATGAAAACTCCTATTTGTTGTAATGACCTCAGCTAGTTACACCCCCCTCACCAGTACACTTTGGCTATAAATACCTCCCTTGCATATAAATGCAAGGGGTTACATACATTAATAGCTCTCAAGTCTCTTTCTCCCTCTTCTTTTGGTTCTTTGCTTCCTCTTCTTTCATTTATTGAAAGAGTAAGCAACTAACCTCTCCATACACCCTTCACACTCCAAACATTCATCATCCATCTATCAAATCTCAAGTCCAAAGCTCAAACACTCCAACGAGCTCAATCAAAAGGTATACCACCTTTTATAAGTTTTCTGTTCTGACCCCTGAGGAGGGCTGGCAGGGTCAAGGCTGGTAATCAATATCAGTCCTGGCCCTAAAGCTAGCAAGGTTTCAAAGGATCGTGTGCGATCATCACTGGCGCACACCAATAATTTTAGGCCGTACGCCAGTTATGGCTGTATGTGCACTACTGGCGTGGGGATCATTGATCGTCCATTTTCTGCTTTCATTTTCAATTTGACACCTTACTATATGATAAGAACCAGTCTACTGCATTCTGTACTTAGAGCTCTGTAGTTGTTTGTTTATTATTTCTATTTTAAAAGGCCTCTGGGATCCTTCTGGTCATGATCCAGAGCCCAGATGATGCAAAGCCAAAGCATTGGACAAGAGCTTTAATTGGCGTACGGCCTTTCGTGACTGGCGTACGGCCTTTCGTGACTGGCGTACGGCAGTTAGATTAGGGTCCAGTGGCTTGGCCCTTGCATGGTAGTTAGATCTTGGCCTTTCTTATTTCCCCACACTGTTTATGGGGTGTTTTGTCTATTTTTTTTTGGCTCAAAGCCATTTCGTTTGTCTATAATAATTTAGTATATTCCTTCTAAACTGCGTGGTTTGTCCTGGGTGTGCACTGGTCCATTCCAGAGCCCAGAGGGTTGAGAATAAGAGCTGTGAGTTTAGGCTTACTGGAGTACGCCAGTTAGTGAGTGGCGTGTGTAGGTCAGGTCAGGTCTGCATGCAGTGGTTCGGCCAGTGCATGCAGGTTTCTTCCTGCGCACAACACCTCCCTGATCAGTGTATCCCAGTTTGTTTAAAATGCTCACAGAAGTCTATTTTCAATCTATACTAATTGTTTCCATAGTGCAATCATCACATTTTGTCACATAAGTGCAACTTGCCACAGTTTTGATTCCCCTTTAACTGTTCCCCTGCCCTAAATGGCTAAAAAATGATCAATGAGAGAAAAACGCAAACATTTTACAAAATGCTCGAGTAGAGACCGATCTCCGGATTGGGCAAGAGGGGTGCCATAAAACCCTTCCCCTCTCGTAACCTGGCTCCCGAACCTTAGATATCGAAGGTGACGAAGGTCCAGTCTACAAGCCTTTTTCAAATCAAAATGTAGCAAACGTTTCAAGTTTGGTTATTTGGGTGCATACTGCAAAACCCGAGTGGCGACTCTGAATTGTAACGTTTCGCCGCGCTTTCCAAAAAGGGCGCACCCGATTTTATTTCACAAAAAATAGAATTTTCAGGGACGTGTGCCCACAGTGGCAACTCTGCTGGGGACTCATTGCATTGGTTAATATTTGAAAATTAATACATAAATGAACAATCTTTCAAAAGTCTATCAAAACAGTATGCTCCGCGCTGCTGAAGAACGGAATGGTAACGTAACAGGATTCTACATCCGACCAATCCGAACTGGGGCTTTTACTATTGTTCGCTTGTGTAGTTTTCTCCAAGTATTGATTAATAAAAGTGAGCCAAACTTCAAAAAGGCATTTTCAAAAAGAACATTGCATCTCTCTCTCCTTAATCATTCTTCGGCATTCTCCATTTGCATCGATGTTGGTCAGCCCCGTTGAGGTGTTTTGGGTAATCGGCACAATTTATTGGAGCCCGGGGTCCTCGTATGCCCAACAACCTTGGACGATGATGAGTCGTACTACCGTTTGACCGTTGCTCTGCTCTACGCGTTGCAACGAGAGGTATACCGCGGCTCTAGTCAGAGGAGCCCCTTTAGCCAAAACCAGCCTCTACATGCGTACAAAGCACTAGAACCTTTCAATCTAGGACAGGGACCTACAAGGTAGGATAACTTGCATCTAACCCCCATAAACTGTCTATGTGTTACTGTTTTTCCTATCGCGTGCCTGTACATACATGCATTCATGCCGTTTTGCGTAGGAGCATGTTAGGGCGGCTTTTAGGTTGTCTCTCTTTCGAGCCCGTCATATGTCTATTAGGACGCTGCTTGGCCCGATGAAGAGTCGTGCATCTCGATGGTGCATGTTGTCAACTTTCAAATTCCTTGAGTCAACGAGCTTCAAAAAATCAAGACTTTCTAAGTCTTTGTCTAGACCCAATCGAGGTTTCAAACAGAAAACCACAAACAAACGGAGAACATGCCATGATACTCACACCGCCCAGGTTAAAAGTGCTAAACACTTACACCGCTCAAGGCTCTGGCATAGTGCTGCTTACGACGTCTCGGTTATGGTATCATGTCACCCACATCCAGTTGTTCCAATTCCAAAAGTTGAAACTTCAAGAACGGAATCGTCAAAAGACTTAGGCTGTTTCGACATCTCTTAGTACTAGTCGACTCAAACAAGGATACACCATCGAAAAGAAATCCGAGGATCTTGGCAGCGTCCAAATGTCGTGAAACGGGTTTGTCTGCTAGCTCTAGAGTCTAGGAGGACACCGACAACGTTGACGTGCGCATTTCCCTTTTCTGCATTTCTTTTAAATAAATTGTTGTAGGTTGTCACTGAGCTCTTGTACTTTACTGTCTAGCCATTGCACCATCCAGGAAAGTTCGGAATCAAGAGCCAAACCTACTTAGGAACGTCCGCCGGGTCTGTCCATAAGAAGATTTGGGTGGGTTTGCTTCTCAGTTAGTCACAACGGAAACTCCGGGTTGCACTTTGTCAAGGGAGGATTCGCTACCGTCGTCTCCATCTTCTCCCTCTTCACCTTCATCTCCGAAGCCTGTCCACATCAAAGCGGAAGCCCTCATCATGACTGACATTCCACCTCCGAATCTTGCTACCGTTTTGGCAGATATCCAACGCAACATGGCTATTATGCAACAAAGGGCTGACCAGGCCGATACTTCCGTGGCCAATATACGTGCATTAATTGAGGAACGACTCCCGGCAGGAGGGGGAGGCAGTGAATGGCTCGAGCACGAGCCCGCAGCCGAAGAAATTCCTTAACTTGAGAACCCTGTTTCGAATCCTGAGATGGCTGCTTTAGTCGCCAAGATGGCTAAGCTGGAAGAAACTGTCTTTTAAGTCCGAAAAGATAGGTGCTGGTGGCTTGGACATGGATCGTCTCTGCCCGTTTCCGAATGCAAGGTTGCCTGAAAGGTTCAAAATGCCGGATTTTGCAAAGTTCGATGGAACTGGGGATTCGAAAACCCATCTGTTGGCTTATCATGGTGCAATGAAATTACATGGAGTGGAAGAGGAAGCCATGGCTCAATTGTTCCCTCAGACTCTCTCCGGCCCGGCCTTCCAGTGGTTCTTGTCTCTCGACATTTCCAAGAGAAGAACGTGGGAGGACATCGGTGCTGCTTTCAATGCCCAGTACAGTTACAATGCCTAGCTCAAAATGACCACTCGAGAGTTGGAATCAACCAAGATGAACGCAAAGGAGTCCTTTGCGGACTTTATCAAGAGATGGGGGGAAAGGCCGCTCTTATGACCAATCGCCCGAGTGAGAAGGACCAGATCCGTATCATCTCCCGAAACCTGCAGCCCGACTTCGCCAAGAATCTTGTGCTAGTTCAAGGGGCTAATTTCGATACTTTCTTTGAGTCTGGTCTTGCCATCAAAGAAGCTCTCTCCCAAGGAGCGACACATCCTCATCTACCTCAGCTTCAAAATCCAAGCCCCGAGCCTACACTGGGAACAGCACTGCTCTCTTCAGTGGAAACAACTATGCCAACGCAACTTCTGCCAGCAACAACGCAACCACTTAAAGCTCCAACCACATCGCGGACATAAACCAGGTCCAAACCCCTCAGAAACCCCGAAACCCCAATCAACCCCGAAACTTCGCCAACTTCGAGGCACCTCTTTCCTCGGTGTTGGAGAAGTTGGTCAAGACTAGTCATCTCAGGCCCTTGACTCCAACCCCACTCCCTCAAAATCCACCTCCTAGCCATAACCCTAACGTTTTCTGTGCCTATCACCAGATGCCCGGCCATCATACCGACTCTTGCTTTCGCCTCCGACATGCGATTCAAGATTTGGTAGACAATGGCACTCTTCCTACCCCTCCTACCAAACCCAATGTCATTTCCAATTCCCTACCAAAGCACAAGCAAGTCAACCAGATAACCCTCAGCTCCACTATAATCCATCCAAGCTCCACCATATTCAACCCCACTGACCATATAACCTCAGATGATCACCCTAAACCAGTTGTAGCCATCCCGGTCGATCTCAATGTCAACATGTTGGCAGTTGGCTGGAATATGGAGGATAAGGCAGAAGAATGGAAGGAACTATACCAAGGTTGGAAAGAGCGCTACCACATGGATTTCCCTCCAGCTCCTGTTGCCGATCAAGCATGGTTGGACCATTGGGAAAGGGAGTGGAACGCAACACAGACGGAGCCTCTAGATAGCCTCTCTTTGTTTGTGCTCTTTCATCAGTCGAAACCTATCATTCCCGAGAAGGAGGTCGAAGAATATGTTTGGGACCCGCAGCCCGACGCTGCGCAGCTAGCGTGGGATCAAAATTTCAACATGGAACGGGCCGATTCCAATAACGACATAGACGAGCGGTACTTGAATTTCTACATCGGAGGTGAGATTATTCCCGACGAGCGTCGCCAGCTTGGGGCTGTTCTGCCATTAATAGATTCAATCTCGGACGCTATTCATCTATGCTCTGACCTTGGGTGTGATCCGACTGTCAACATTGTGCCTTTGGAAGAACCGCATCCGTACATGGCTCCAAGTGATGACTGCTCTATCATGGTTCTAGATGCACCACCTGCTAACCTTTGGGATGTAGATGAGATCGTCAATCTTAACAAGACTCCACTACCTGCCGACCTTTGGGACGCCGATAAAGTCATTGATATTGACATGGGCAATGAAATCTGGACTGTTAACTCTACTCTAGTAGATGGAGGTTTCTGGGATGTGCCATTTGTTACCAATCCGGGGACACCGTTTGAAGAAGCTGCCGCGCAAGACCCTGCTTTCTGGGAAGGGTTAGTGATGGAAGATCAGGATTGGAATGTAGCTCTGGGACAAGACTCACCAACAACGGTCGCATCAGATGATAAAGGGAAGCGCAAGATGGAGGAAGTGCCTGCCGATTTCTGGGAATCCATTGACACATTATCTTGGTGGGACGTTGCCAACGTGACAAGGAGCGGTCGAGTCTTTCAGCCACCCAACCTTCAGGCTGGGAGCTCATCTAATCCTCTTATTCAGAAGCCCACTACTCCTGCTGCTCAAAGGAACGTTCCTGTAGTTCCTAGTGGGGTCCCGGAAGAAGATGTGATTCAGAAACAGCTTGAAAGGATTCCTACTGCCGTTTCAATTTGGGGTTTGATATCGTCATCAAAGGAGCATCGCGAGAAACTGTCTGCAGCTCTGGCCCGTCTCAAAGTACCGACCGACATTACTCCCGAGGCAATGATTGCTCTCATCCTGCCTCTACTCTCTAAGCACTCTGTCACTTTTACTGAAAGGAATCTGCCCGTTGAAGGAACTGCTCACAACCGCCCGTTGCACATTACCGTCAAATGCAGAGGACATTGGGTACCGACCGTGCTCATAGATAACGGCTCTGCCATCAATGTATGCCCCATGAGGGTCGCCTATCGCCTTGGTCTCACAAAGAATGACCTTGCGCCGTCCAATTTGGCAGTCAAAGCATATGACAGCACGCGCCGTGTCGTAGAAGGGACTTTAATGCTCAAGCTCGATGCTGAGGGTTTTGAGATGGAAGTAGAGTTTCATGTGGTCGACATCCTCGCTACTTTCAATCTGCTGCTAGGCAGGCCATGGCTACATCGGGTAGACATCATAGCCATACCTTTAACCCTGCACCAAAAGGTTATGTTGGGACTTCCTACCGGGACTTTGACAATCTGTGGGGACTCCGGCATCTGCCCACTCAAAGACGATGGGACACCGATCTTGGGAATTATGCACGGGGAGGAAGACTCAGACTTTGGGGGCTTCTCTTTTGATACATCTGGTTCAGTCCTTAGCATTTCCGTGGATGACGACTTCATTATCAGTTTAGCTGCCCTCGAGATCATGAGGAAGATGTCATTCATGCCCAGTCTGGGGCTCGGGATCAACCAGCAAGGGGTCGCTGAGTTCCCTATCTTTCCCTTTACCGAAGGTCAATTTGGTTTGGGATACACTCCCCCTGCCAAAAGGGCCAAAAAGGGGAAAGGTGCGGGAAAACCTCGAACCCTTTATGGTAATCCCGACAGCTACTTCGTCCGCGAGGGGGGGGAGCATTGCTTACTTGGGACAGCCTGAACTATTTTGGGATTCAGAGACTGGTGCTTGGCTACCGGATTTTGAGATCTTTGCTGCTGACACCTGGTCCGACAGCGAGGAAGAATTGGCTAAGGATAAGCTGGCCGAGGAAGAATTCAAGAAGCAGCTGGCTAAGATCAAAGAGAAGGCTGATTGGCTGAAGACTTTTGATCAAGGGGACTAGGAGATGCTGTTCTCCCAGGTAGGTTTGGTTGGCAAGACTGAAGAGGCTGAAGTGCTGATGCTTGGGCCTGACTCTCCGGACATTCTCGAGGATCCAACCTCCCTCATTGTGGAAGCAAAGGGTAGTATCAATAACTGCATTTTCACTCCACGTTTAACATGCATTGATGACATATCTGAATCTGACACCGAGTCTGTCGAGTCTAAGTCTAGCTCAAAGTCGGAGTTTGTGCCTCTCGGCCCTCCATATCATAGCTTTTACTTCGAATTTGAGTCGACTGTACTTGGCAACCCTTCCGGGTTTTATGAAATGAATGATCCTGCTTCTGATTACTTTGCTGACTTTTATATAAACTGTGTCAACCCCGACGATGAAGGAACAAACTTCGACGGGAGCATCCCGGCTGAGTTGCATTCCCTCATCGAAAGGGAAGACGAAAGTCATGCTCAGCCTCTAAAAGAAGAAGTAATTTCTGTAAATCTGAAAGATGAGGATGACCCCCGTATGATTCAAATTGGTTCAACTTTGTCCCCTGAGGATCGTGCCGCACTGATTGATCTACTCAAAGAATACTTCGAGGTTTTTGCATGGTCTCACAAGGATATGCCTGGTATCGATCCCGAGATAGTACAGCACCGAATTCTGTTGGCACCTGGGGCTATACCTGTCAAGCAGAAACTCCGCAAGATGAGGCCAGACTGGATTGAAAAGATCAAGGAGGAGGTCACCAAACAGATTGACGCTAGATTCTTGAGGGTCGCAGAGTATCCGAAATGGGTTGCTAACATTGTGCCTGTTCCCAAGAAGGATGGGAGAATCTGAGTCTGCGTCGATTTCAGGGACTTGAACAAAGCAAGCCCCAAAGTCAATTTTCCCTTGCCTCACATTGATGTGCTTGTGGACAACACGATGGGGCATGCTTTGCTCTCTTTTGTCTACGGATTTTCTGGATACAACCAGATCTTTGTGGCACCAGAGGATCAAGAGAAAACAACATTCGTCACCGAATGGGGCACTTACTATTATGTGATGATGCCATTTGGGCTAAAGAATGCTGGTTGCACTTTTCAGTGGGCCCAAACAACCCTGCTGCATGATTTCATCCACAAAATAGTCGAGGTCTATGTTGACGACATGATTGTCAAAGCAAAAGAAAAGGAGGATTTCATTCTAGCGCTTAGACAATTTCTCGAAAGGCTCCGCAAGTTCAACGTGCATCTTAACCCACAGAAGTGCACATTTGGGGTCACCGCAGGCAAGATGTTGGGGTTCCTAATCACTGCAAGGGGGATCGAGGTCGATCCATCCAAGATCAAGGCAATTCTTGAAATGGAGCCACCGCGGTCTAAGAAAGGAGTATGAAGTTTTCTGGGAAAGGTGCAGTTTATCAGGAGATTCATCGCTAAGCTGACTCTGACTTGCGAGCCACTGTTTTGCCTGCTCAAAAAGAATGTCCCATTCGAATAGACCAACAGGTGTCAGGCTACTTTCGAATCTGTTCAAACGTATCTGCGGAATTCGCCAGTCTTAATGCCGCCTACACCTGGTCGACCGTTGATACTATACTTGTCTGTTACTCCAACAGCTATGGGATGTTTGCTAACGCAGGAAGGAGATAAGGGAGTTGAGAAAGCTATCTACTATCTGAACAAGAAGATGGTAGGGAGCGAGGAGCGCTATGCTCCTCTGGAAAAGACATGTTGGGCGCTAGTTTGGGCTACCAATTAAAAAGCTTAGACACTACATGCTAGCCTATTCGGTGAAGCTGATTTCTTGGATGGATCCTATCAAGTATCTGTTCAAGAAGCTAGCACGTTGGTTGCTTCTGCTAGCTGAGTTTGATCTCCAATATGTCACAAGGAAATCTGTGAAGGGCCGTGCCGTGGCAGAATTCTTAGCCGACCACCCGATCGATGGGCCTGAGGATGTGGATTTCACTTTCTCGGATGAGGATGTGCTGACAGTAGTCGAGGAAGCTTGGACGCTCTATTTTGATGGGGCTGCTAATCAGAAAGGATTTGGGATCGGATTGTTGCTAATTACGCCTGTTGGTGCTCATATTCCGCTCGCTTTCAAGTTAAACTTTGACGTCACCAACAATCAAGCTGAGTATGAGGCCTACATCGTCGGGATGGAAGCTGCTATTGCACTTGGAGTCGAGAAGCTCGAGATAATCGGAGATTCAAACCTGGTAATCTCTCAGGCTAATGGAGATTGGAAGGTTCGCGAAGAAAAGCTGAAGCCTTATCACTAAGATTTGGAAGAACTAATTCCTCGTTTTAATAAGGTGATCTTCACCCATATTCCACGCTTGAAGAATCAGTTCGCCGATGCTTTGGCGACTTTGGCTTCAATGATCGAACTTCCAATAGGGGTTAAGACACGGCCGATTGTAATTGAACAGAGGGACTTGCCCGCCTATGAGTATGTCAACGCCATCGATGATGTTGATGACGGCCTGCCCTGGTATCATGACATCTGGAACTTCGTGGAAACGTGGAGAGTTCCCCGCCGGAGTTTCAAGGAAGGATCGGGTTGCTCTGCAAAGGCTGGCTGCTCAGTACATCATTTGCAGAGGGAAACTGTATCGAATGTCTCACTGTGGGATGCACAAGCTATGTGTCAACGGCGCCGAAGCGACGAGGATAATGGAGGAGATTCACGAAGGAGTCTGCGGGCCTCACATGAGTGGTGTTATGCTTGCTAGGAAGATCCTCAGGCAGGGTTACTACTGGTCTACTATGGAGTCTCAGTGCATTGACTATGTGCGGCGCTGCTACAAGTGTCAAATCCATGCCAACTTACAACATGTTCCTCCATCTAAGTTGTACGGCATGACCTCGCCATGGCCTTTCTCTGTGTGGGGTATCAATGTTATTGGGATGACCAGGCCATCTGCTTCAAACGGACATAGGTTCATACTGGTGGTGATAGATTATTTCACTAAATGGGTCGAAGCTGAATCCTACAAAACCCTGACAACGGTTCAGGTAGCTCAATTCATCCAGAAGAACATCATTTATCGATACGGTGTCCCTCAGGCATTTGTGTCAGATAACGGAAGTCATTTCAAGGGCAGGGTTTTGGAGCTTTTCGAGGAGTTCGGCATTGAGATTCATCGTTCAACAACCTATCGTCCACAAACGAATGGAGCAGTAGAGGCCGCGAACAAGAACATCGAGATGATCATCAAGAAGACTGCTGAGTCCGCAAGGGACTGGCACGAGCAACTGCCTCTAGCGCTTTGGGGATACAGGACGTCGATTCCCAGTTCAACCAGTGCAACTCCTTTTTCCTTAGTCTATGGAATGGAGGCTGTACTTCCTATTGAGCTTGAGGTTCCGTCTTTGAGGGTCATGGCTGAAAGTGGTCTCAAGGAGTCTGAATGGCTGAGCGGAAGGTTTGTCGAGCTGATGCTATTTGATGAAAGGAGGCTCCGTGCTCTGTATCATGTTCAGGGATATCAACGTCAGATTGCTCGCGCATTTGACAAAAAGGTAAAGTCTAGAGGCCTGACCAAAGGAGATATGGTTACGAAGTAACTCCGGGCTCCAGTGGTTGATGCTCGCGGAAAGTTCCGTCCAAAACGTTCTGGGCCTTACATTATCAAGACCATCCTGTCTGGGGGTGCTGCTAAACTCATCGATCTCGACGGCAACGAATTCAGTACTCTGTTCAACTTGGATCAACTCAAACGATTTTATCCCTAAGAGATGCTTGTTGGACCGAAAACCACAAGGGTGGACGGTGCCAAGCAAAAATTAGAGCAGCCTGCTAGACCAGAAACCTAAGGAGGCAGTCTAGGAAAAAATAAATAGGCAAAAGTCGAAAGCTTGCTAGGCCGAAAACCTGAAAAGGCGGCCCTAGGCAAAAGTTAGAGCATAAAAGGAGAGGTAAAACACATGAGTGAACCTTGGCCTGAACTACGTTTTGACCTGATTCCTTGAAAAGAGATACGTAGGCAGTCTCACCTTGAGACCCGGTCATATTCTATCAACTTGATCCATGGTTTGACGTTTTGGGTCCATATCAAAGGTCGAAGAAAGTTGGGGACAAGTTAAAGCTTCAATGGAGAATCAGAAGGGGGAAACCCTCCGTCTTTCAACTTTATTCCAAATTACTATTTCTGATATATCAGCTGAGCATAAAAGCCTTAAAACAGTTAAGCATGAAAAACAGAACTAGATGCTCGAGAAGCCTAAACGGCTCACAGCTTATTCTAAGTACAGCAAAGTGGTCCGTAGTCAGTCAATGTTTTCTCTTGCAAATACGTCTGTGTAGACACCCCAATTTGGACCTATTAATTATCCTTGATTTGTGCTCTTGAGGCTCCCCGATGATGAAACATAATCAAAACAGGCCTTGGACAAACTTGGACGATGCTTCTTGGGCTTTTTCAAAAACCAAAATCCTCTTTTTTTCCGACACCCTGAGGGTAAAATTGGCACACATTTCAGCATATGAAATATATTTGAATGAAACCAATTGGGTTAGAAAGAGGACTCAACGAGCTTTCCAACGCTTCGAAAAACACCCAAATCTGAGTTCGGAAGTGCCCGTGGCGGCTTGCTGAAGTTGGGCAGCCACTCCCAAGCGCTCGGGAGTGCCACTCTAGAGCGCTTGGGAGTGCTGACAGACCAATGCATGTTGAGCTTGACCTTTTTCAGACCTTTTTCAGTCCATTCAACATTCAACGTTCAAACCTGTCATGCAGAGGCCTGCCTGAGTATGCAGGTCTGGCAGAGAATATCATCATGCCTTTTTTCCCCCCAAAACTATTTTCTCTTTATTTTTCAAACTTCAAACCTATTTTCTCATCCCCTATATATACCCCCATATTCTACCTTGTTAAGGGGCACGAAATTTTACTCTCTCCCTCTACTATCTTCTGAAATTTTCAGTCTCAAAATCTCCTTCAAACATTTTCCAAAACTTGTGTTTTCTAAGGAAAATTTCAAACAATCTTCAAGTTCTTCAAACCTCTAGTCCATCTAGAACTCCATTTTCCTACTGTTTTCAATCCATTTTCAAGCAAACAAATCAGTCCAAGAAGCCAACTTCAAGTCAAGCAAAGGTATAAACACCTTCAAATCTACTATTTTTCTACTTCTGAGGGGAATCGAAGGGCCCATACTAATTCCTCATACTGGTTGTGAGCCCATTTGATTTTGGTTTAACCACAAGTGCAAGAGGAACATAAAGAAACAAAACCATTTTCTGGGCACTGTATTCAGTCCCGAGCGCTCGGGACCATCCCTGAGCGCTCAGGAGTGTTGTTGTCCACCAAAATTCTGTTTTGACATTCAGTATTTCATTTCATGTGAATTTCTGAGTATTGGGTGTGCACTAGTCTTGCCAGTGCCCAGTTAGGCTTGGTTTCAATTGCAAGGAAACAAGGCTAGGATGGTTAAGGCTAGTTCTGTGGGCAGCATGCCCTCCGGAGAGAAAGGATTCCGTTCCTTCCCGCCGTTTGCGGCCCTTTTTCGAGAAATCGAGGGAGCGCGAGCGCCGGTGGCAAGCGCTCGAAAATACAGAGTCGCCACTTGAGTTTTGAAGGTCCGACACTCAAGGAACCGTATTTCGAAGCACCTGCCGCGCTGTTTTTGGTTTGAAAAAGTTTAAGGAAACCAGTCCGTCATAACCATATCTGGGTTCGGGAGCTAGGTTACGAGAGGGGAAGGGTTTTATGGCACCCCTCTCGCCCAATCCGGAGATCGGTCTCTACTTAGGCATTTTTATGAAAATATTTGTGATTCTTCTTCTTTTAATTAATTTTAGCCAATTAGGGCGGGAGAACAGTTAATCGGGGATTAAAAACTGTAACAATTTGCAGGATGTAATCAAACAATAGCATGGATGGATGGCATGATGAATAATAAATGGAATGAACTTGAAATAGCGTTCAGATGCCAAAACCAGGCTTGGGGCAGATTTGCCCTGCACGATGGCCAACTTGCATGCATGAACAGATCTGCATGCAAGTCAACCATCGCGCGAGACACACTGACCCTCGCGCGAGTGTTGTCATCTCACCACAGTCCCAAGATCATCCCCATCTGGGCTCTAGAAGGACCAGTACACACCCAGGAAGCAAACCAAGCAGTTTATATGGAACTGTAAAGATACTGATTATTACAGAATACTCCAAACAAGAGCCAAATGAATTGAAATACAACCCCTAAACAGTGGGGGTATCAAAACAGAGGCCAAGTGCCTAGTTGCCCATGCAAGGGCTATTCATGGAGATCACAGAACTGTCGCGCGACAGAGAGTGAGTCTCGCGCGACATTCCTGACTGGACTTCCAGGAATTGCTTTGCATGCTTGGGGTCCTGAGACAGATTCAGGGGATCCCAAGGGCATTCCAAACTATTTAGAGCAAATAAACTAGCTACTGTATTTTGTTTTTGCATGCATAACAGTGATCTAAAAATCAAAATGAAGTACAACAGGCATGAACATGTTGCAAAACAGAAAAGGGCTATTCTCCCTTCCCCACGAGGTCCTTTCTCTTGCTGACACAAGTGTCGCGCGAGTATAGGGGACCATCGCGCGAGGGTGTAACTGCCACGAATTCTTGTAACTCTGCTGGCTTTAGGACCAGGACATGGTATTGATTACCAGCCTTGGCCCTGTCAGCCCCCCTCAGGGATCAAAACAGAAACAGGTTAAATGTTATACCTTTGCTTGGAAAGGGTTTGGAAATGGATTGGATTGATTGGTGTAGCCTTGCAACCAAGTGTATATGAACACACTAAGTTCAGGAGATTAGGAGGTGGTTTGGGGGTTAGTGACTTTGTGCTAGCTAGTGTAAGACTTGTAAAATAACCAATGAACTCCTTAGTTAATTTTTGGAACCCCTAACATGGAGGATGAAGGGGGGTATTTATAGGGGGAGTGTAAGGGCTAGTTAGTGACCAAACAAGGCCTTGGGACCAGCCAACAAGGCTGGTCACAACTTGGTGGAGAGGCTAGCCAACAAGGTGAGTGGGAGTGGTTGTGAGGGTGTAACCTGCCAGAACTCTGTTCAGCTGAGGAAAACGGGGTTCCAGCCCATGTGACACCCAATGATCACCTGTCCAGCTGGATTCTGTGATAGGGACAGGAGGGAACTGTCGCGCGAGGGTTAGAAACTATCGCGCGATGGTCAACAGTCAACAGTTTGACTTTGACCACACGTGGCAAAAAGAGTACCGCGCGAGAGACTCAAAGAGTCGCGCGAGGGTCAAGTCTGACTCTAAGGTTTGACTGAAGGTTTAGAGGGGGTTCAAAGAGGTTCAAACAGGGTTCCAAACATTCCAAGCTTAATCCATTCCCAATCCAAGCTCGTTTGATCCGATTTCATCATCGGGGAAACAAGAAAATCGTAAAACGAAGTAAAATGAAGTAAAACAATTGGGAGGTCCAGATTGGGGTGTCTACAGTAGTCCCTCTTTGACGGCATGTGGAGCACCATTGACTGGTATGGGTAACGTCAAAGATTTCTAGACACCCACCAAATCCGCCCAAAAGCCGAAAATGCAGACGAGTAGATAAAAATACCGTGCACCAAGGGGGAATTGAAGACCGGACGGATAGATCGCTGCTGGTTGATCGGACGGATGGATCGTCGTTGATTGATTGAGCGGACGGATAGATCGTCGCTGATTGATTGATCGGACGGATAGATCGTCGCTGATTGATTGATCGGACGGGTAGATCGTCGCTGATTGATTGATCGGACGGGTGGATCGTCGCTGATTGATTGATCGGACGGATGGATCGTCGCTGATTGATTGATCGGACGGATGGATCGTCGCTGATTGATTGATCGGACGGGTTGATCGTCGCTGATTGATTGATCGGACGGATGGATCGTCGCTGATTGATTGATCGGATAGATCGTCCGATTGATTGATCGACGAGATTGATCGTCCGATTGATTGATCGGACAGATAGATCGTCGCCGATTGATTGATCGGACGGTAGATCGTCATCGATTGATTAATCGATTGATCGTCAATTGATTGATCGACGGATAGATCGTCGCCGATTGATTGATCGGACGGATCGTCGCCGATTGATTGATCGGACGGATAGATCGTCGGTGATTGATTGATCGACGGATAGATCGCCGATTGATTGATCGACGATAGATCGCCAGTGATTGATTGATCGAGATGGATCTCGGTGATTGATTGATCGAGGCAGATGGATCGTCGATGATTGATCGGACGATGGATCGTCACGATTGATTGATCGACGGATGGATCGTCAGCCGATTGATTGATCGGACGGGTTGATCGTCGCGATTGATTGATCGGACGGATGGATCGTCATGTTTGATTGATCTGGACGGATGGATCGTCACCGATTGATTGATCGGACGGATGGATCGTCAGTGATTGAAGATCGGACGGATGGATCGTCGCCGATTGATTGATCGGACGGATGGATCGTCAGATTGATTGATCGACGGGTTGATCGTCACGATTGATTGATCGACGGATGGATCGTCGATTGATTGATCGGACGGATAGATCGTCAGCCGATTGATTGATCGGACGATAAAGAACCTGATTGACTGGACGGATAGATCGCCGCCGATTGATTGATCGGACGGGTAGATCGTCAGCCGATTGATTGATCGGACGGATGGATCGCCGCTGATTGATTGATCAGACCGCTGGGGATACAATAATCTTCGGGTTTGAAGACAAAACTTTCAAAATGACTCTCAAATTCATCGTACAACATATCAATAAGTCATGGACCCCAAAAAGGGAGTGATTGAGATTGGGCCGGACTCAAAACCTGAATTGGGCCTGAGGACCAAAGTGGAGTGTCGCGCGACACTTGGGAACCATCGCGCGAGGGTCTAAAGTTAGGGCTTGGGTCTGAACAGGCCCAGACCCGGCCCGTACCCGTTCCAAACGTTTAAAACCCCGCGGGACGTTACAGAAACAGTAACAGAACAGTTTCGAATTTTCGAAACTCCTTCAAACCTTCATCTCTCCTCTCAATCCTCTCTCAAACCTTCATTTCGTCCACAAAATCGACAAACCCCACCTTGATCATTCACCCATGGCAGACCACGACAGTGGGGAAGACGGGGGAGGTGTTATCGATCAACCAGACGATCGAGGAGGGTCCACGGCCGTCGAAACAGAGGATCAAGCACCAGTGGAGGCCACCGCAGGGGCCGGTGCAGCGGTTGCAGGCGGCGGAGATGGCGAAGAGGGTCGCGAGCAGGCGACTGTTGGCGGCGACGAGTGTCGCGCGACAGAGCCAGGGGTTCGCGCGACTGTTGAGCCTGGGGTTGTGAGCCACAGTGTTGAGCGGCTGGATCCGGTCACGGCCGTAGAAGGGTCAGTGGTGGCCGGGGTGAGTCCAGTGGACACAGGAGAGACTGGTGCTAGAGAGCACCCTCGCGCGATAGAGGAGGAGTCTCGTGCGAGGGTTGATGCTGGAGGAGGCAATAGCAGTGGGGCTGGAGGTGATACCGTTGAGCCGTCCGGGTCCCCGCCGAGGGACTCGGCGAAGGGCAAAGGTGTTGTAGACGCAGGGGAGGAGGTCACAGAGACTCCGGATGAGGTCCGAGAGGAGGACATTTTGTTTCGGCCCGCGGTGACGTCATCGAGCCACAGGCCGATCACAAAGCACGACGTTGCCGAGTACTTGACCGACGAGGCAGTGGCAAAGCTTCTGGAGGACAACCCCCTGATTGGGGAGTTGGTCCTAAGGGCCAGAGAGGATCGCGCCTGGGCCATTGAGGCTTCAGAGGCCGCGGAGAGGGCTGAGAGAGAGAGACAGGAGAGAGAGGAGCTCTTGAGAGACGCAGAGGCTGAGGAGAGGGCCAGAGTCGAGGCGCAGGGGCCTAGGGTTACAGCCGTGACGAAGGCGAAGAACACGAGTCGGCCGGGCTTTTCAGCGGAGGCATACGTGCTTCCTACGCCGCACCTCTTTGCGCCGTCGGGCATTGCGGCCCGCGTACCGCTGCAGAGAGACTATGACGACGAGTTGGTGTTGAGAGATCCCCGGGCCCACATTGCAGCTACGTGGATGGAGGTATATTCCCATAAAACACCCTTTGCAATTTGACTTCAATATTTTGCTTTCTATAATTCAATTTCGATACTTGCTAGAACATGTTTGTATAGATAACTTGCGAGCCAAAGCATGCTAAAACCACGTACTTCCTGTAACGTAGGCCCAATATGTAATAACTTGAACCAACCATCCGTTGTAGGCTTCATTGATTACCTAGAACTTGAAAATGAAAACTCCGTATACACGGGAATCTAGAACAACACACCAAACTCCCAAGTCGAGTCGTGGCATAGAACTAAGGCCAAATATATGTCTTAAGCTTCATTGATTACCTAGAGCTTGAAAATGAATTCCCTGTATACTGATGAACCCTTTTGCTGCTTGTCTTTGTATCTGAAACAGGCTGGAGCATAACAGAGGGATATCCGCGGCTTCGGAGGCGCGTGCATGTCCTTGCAGCTGTACGAGGGGCTGCCGGAGAGAGTGAGGCGGTTGGTGGACGAGGCAGGCTTCGGGGAGTTTTTGCGGACTTTGACCCCGGCGAGGATTGACCATGCCGTCCTTGTTGCACTTGTTGAGAGGTGGAGGGATACCACCAATACCTTCCACCTACCTCCTGGGGAGATGCAGTGACGCCTGCAGACTTCGCAGTGATCACGGGGCTGAGGGTTGGAGGTGAGCCTATCCCGTTCGACTCGGGGATCCAGGAGGATCGGGCCGCTCTGGAGTGGTTTCTGGGCAAGGTGCCCAGGATAGAGGGGGGAATGGCGAGGTACGACCAATTCAAGGGCTACCTGAAGAAGGAGGTGACGAGTGACCGGGAGGCGGAGCAGATGGCCCGGGCGTTTCTGCTATACCTGTTTGGTGCCACTCTGTACCCAAACAGGCGAAGTAACGTCCACCTCTCCTACTTGCCAGCGTTAAGGGACTTGAGGACGGCCTCGCGCTTCGACTGGGGTGGAGCTGCTCTTGGAACGGCCTACCACTTCTTTGGCCACTCTTCGAGGACGGGTAAGAGCACGGCTGGCTACTGGAGGGTCTGGGAGGTACAATTCTAACCCTTTTAAGCACAATTCGATTATGCTTGTCCATTGTTTAGTCTGTTTGACTGTCTCGATTTCAAATGCTGTATGCCTTGACTAATGCTTGAACTTGTCTAAACATCGTGCAGCTTTGGGCCTACGAAGTTTTGCGGATGTATCCGCCGGAGTGCAAGCATCCAGACCTGAGCACTCTCCCTCGCGCGCTGAAGTGGAGCAAGGCAAGTACGGGGAGGAAGGAAGGGAGAGGCGAGCTCAACGCCTTCAAACTGTACCTGGACGAGCTTAGGGCCTCACAGGTATGAACACGTAATCATAGGTATCAGACATGTGTCCATTTCCTTGCTTTAATGCTGTCGCTGATCAATTGTTTGTATTGCTTGTTTGCTTTGACTTGCAGGTCAATTGGGATCCCTGGAGGAGAGCGGACCGAGCCGAGTACTTGGCCCGAGCAGAGTTGTGCGCCGCAGGTGTTACCGAGTCGGCCTTCGGTTGGCGGTGGTACCTGGGATCGAGTGACGCGCCCGCTTGGTTACCCCGAGTTGGGTGCTGTGGCCGCTCCCACCTCGAGCTTCACACACGGGAGAGTACACACGGGCTGAGCTGGAGAGGTATACGAGGCCGGATACTGAGCTTGAACGCTACCTGCGTCCTGGTAGGGACTATGCAGTCTACCAGAGAGACTTCCTGGCGGGTCCACTGGGGATCCGTGGCCTGAGAGAGGTGAGGGGCCAGGTTGCAGGGGCTGCTGAGGAGAGGAGAGCAGCTGGAGAGGGACGGAGAGGAGGTGAGAGCCGGGCAAGGCGAGCCCCGAGCAGACCGGCAATTGGTGGACTTCCTGCGCTGCTTTGGAGGATTCCCGTGGTTGATAGCCAGGGGAATCCTGCAGAGTTACAATTAGTGCCCGCGAGGGCGGAGCCCGCTCCTGTGACTGTTTCGGTAAGAATCAGCTTCCAATATTGCTTTTGAATTCCAAATACTTGAATTATCTGCTGAATAGCCTAATGAACTTGAATTGCATGCAGGTGCCAATTGAGTGGGTGAACGAGGCCGTTCGACGCATGCTGGCGTTGGAGAACGTGGTGAGAAGGGCGGTGAGCGGCACGCCACTGGAGTTGCAGTACCAGGTGCCGACACCACAACCGACTCAGCCAGCCGTTGTTCAGAGGACCCAGGTATGAAAAACGATACATTCCTGCTTTCGATACATTCCTGCTTTGATAGCTTGATAGACTATACCTGTTTTCAATGCACAATGGATACTCATGCTTTGAAATGCAATGACAATGCAGGTGCAGGGGAAGATGAACCCTAGGAGGAAGAGTGCGCGAGATCCGTCGCCGAAGAAGGCGGCGGCAAAGAAACCCATACCTCCGGCCACTACTACGCGGCGACAAACGAGGGGTTTACAAACAGCGCGCGCACGCGAGGAGGAAGTCAGGCAAGCCGCGAGGCAAGCTGAGCTTCGGTACCAACTCAAGAAGCGCGAGAAGCCAACACTGGAGGAGCAGGGCCGCCGGAAGCAGCTGGTCTTGGGTCCAAACTTCGAGAACGAGGAAGAAGAGGACGAGGAGGAAGGAGAGGACAAGGAGCACTCGTCCACTAGCAGTGGCTCCGACGACTCCATCGACGATCCGGGGTACAAAGACGATCCCCAGGAGCTACGGGACAATGCGGGTAGCGGTGAGGAGCTTTGAGTGCACAGAGGGCAATGACAAAGGCTCCGTTATCCTTTCGCATGTTGTTTTTGCTTTTGATTCCGGGCCTGCGTGCCCAAGTAGATAGCTTTTAACAGATACTCTGAGGGCCTGCGTGCCTTGACCAGTGGGCGCATGTGCCCTGACTTGACCTGGCATTTTTTTTTTTGATTGGCCGAAGTGCCGTTGATATAGCAGTTGACATAGATAGATCATGGTTATTTAAAAAAAAGTTTGCAATTTTCAAGTTTATTGTTTCTCGTTATGAATAAGAGAAAGTAAAACCTGCCACTAATACCAAACTTGCATTGACAACACATCGAGACCACTCACAGACACATATGAGTACAAACACTGGTCTAATTCTGAATGAAACGAGAAAAGTACCCCAGGATACGAGGATACGAGAAATAATGAAATTTTGGGCATTGATACGCCAAAACTCACAGTATTCTGTTAAAGACAAAACCGACACTACAGATAGGTCAACGACGGTCAACATGACCTGTATCAATCAGCGGGACGGAACAAAACTCCCCCAGAAAAGACTTTCACAGAAAAACGCACAAAATGACGCAAAATGGCATAAAATGCCCAAGAATGACTCAATTATGTCCCGGACTGAAACCGACACCTCCATACAGTCACTCAAGGTCCAGGCGACCTGTATGGCATGACCAAAATGGGCTGGAGCCTCCAATGCGAGGTTTGACCTCCCGAAATCTCGATTTGAACTCGAAATGGGCCTTCGAGGGTCCAAAATCTTCGTTGAGCACGGCATTCGGAATCCAATGCTTGGATACAATCACATATGCTCATAATGACTTGCTGGAACCATCAGAAGTACCAAATGACCTTTGGAACGAAAATCGACCAATTTGGACAGTAGCTGTTGGAATCTGTCAAAATTGCAGACCAACCATTGCGCGATGGTTTGGAACTATCGCGCGAGTAACTTCTGTCGCGCGATGCTTTGAGAGTGTCGCGCGAGAGTCAATCCCTGCTAAGCTGCCTTTGTCTGACCAAATTATTGCCATGGACCTGTTCATTGTTCCACGTCTTGAAAGTTATTCTGGGTTTGCAGAAGGAAGGCTGTTCTTCCATACAAGGTGGTAGGACACCTAAGCCTTGATCTCACCAACTCCTTGGCTATTTGAAGAAAGGTTTTAAGACTTAATGAAGTGTACACCCCTCCAACTTATCTAAAATGGGAGATTCACTAGTGGAAGCCTTTGATCCTTGGGTAATGAGAGATGAAACCATAAATTGGGCGAGCCCCCGGTCTCGCTGTTTATCCTCGATTCGGGATCTCCGATTTGCTCGACCGTGCGTCGAACTCCTCCAAGCCGCATTGCCTTTCTGGGACCCCATCGTGCACATCTTCCGGTTCCGTCAAGACGAGATGTGCCCCACAATAGAAGAATTCCAGGCATACGCGCCAGGGTTCGCCAATCTAGATGTTCTTGCTGTGCCGCCCGTCCATGAAGACATGGAACGAATTCTACGGGCAAAACTCAACATTCCGGAGGCACTGACGGCCAGCATCATTCAAAACGGTGAGCTCAACATCCTTCGCCTAATCGAA